>JAKSZT010010581.1:4964774-5101899 GCA_026826555.1 Tolypeutes matacus | reverse complement strand
CATATGGGAGGCCCCGGGAACCGAACCCGGGGCCTCCCATATGGTAAACGGGAGCCCTACTGATTGAGCCACAGCCGCTTCCCTGAGTAAAATTTTAAAAATTTGAATGATGTCATCAGTAATGGGCTGTAAATGATTCTTTTTTTTTTTCTTTATTTTTAAAGAAGCTTTAGATTACATGAATGTTACATCAAAAATATAGGGGATTATATACCCTCCCCTCCCCCCTCCCCCACTTTTCCCCATGATATTCATCATCATCCCCTTGTTAGTTGTCCTGGGTGAGTCCAGTGAACTGGAGAGTAGGTGCTGCAACTCTGCTGAGATTCAAGTCTCAACTGGCATATGAACAGCCAGAAGATTCAAGACTCTGGGACATATATATAATGGATATAGTGCTAATTATAGGTTCAAATAAAAGGGGAAGAAGAACCATGTGTAGGAAAATTATAAGTGAGTCTAACTCTGGTACATTTGGGAGATAAATTATCACATATTCCAAGGTAAGTTTCACCAATGGGGTGTTGACTCCCTGGGGTGATCTGCCCTGCCTTGTCTAGATATCTCTAAAACTTTGAGGAACATTCACTGCTTGAGGCACTGGTTACTGTGGCAGACAGTGAGATACTCCTGAGACGTGCATAAGCATAACCTCTGGAATGACCTCCCGATTCACTTTGAAATCTCTCAGTCATATAAACTCATTTGTATTTAATATTTCCCCCTTTTGGTTTAGGTCTTTTTCCAAATGCATTGCTAGTTGGCACTTGGTAATAATCCCTCAGTGCCAGGGAGGCTAACCCCAGGAGTCATGTCCAATGCCCAGGGGAAGGTAGTGAGTTTATAGGCTGAATTTGGCTTAGAGAAAGGCCACATTTGAGCAACAAGGAGACTTTCAGGAAATAACTGTTAGCCAATATATATTACTAGCTAAATTTCAATTTCACAAGAATAAGGTTCGTAAGTACAAGCATCAATATCAAGGGTCTGGGGTACTGGTCTGTCCTCCTTTGCTAGCCACTTCCCATGTACTCTAGAGATTCTTGCCACTCTATTAGAGAATGTAGTAGGACTCCCCAAGATGGGAGCTTAATATTCCATCACTTGTCGTATGGGTCTCCACTGACCAAGACAACACCCCATGACCACACGAACACTTTCATATTCCATAGAGGCATGCTCCAGGTGCACCCCTCTCACATTCTTCCACCACCAGTACCCTGCAACAGTGATCCTCCCCTGCCACAGTTGCAACCCTTCTGCAACCCAAAATCTCCCCCAAAACAAAGCCAAAAAAATTAATAAAATTAAATTAAAAAAAAATTTTTTTTGCATTGTGCCTTTCGTTACTGTATGATCTGTTATCTTTTATGCATACTGACAATTTCTTCTGTATGTTCCCCCAGTGTCTTATTTTTTTCTCTTTATTTTTCAGGAAACTTTAGGTTAGGGAAAAGTCACATAGAAAATATAGGGGATTCCCATATAACTCTTTCTCCCCCACACATCCTCCCCTTCAAATAATATCCTACATGAGTATGGTACATTTGTTACAATTGATGAATAAATACTGAAGCATTGCTACTAACGATAGTATGGTTACATTATGGTTTACATTTTGCACGGTACACTTTTATAGGTTTTGATCTTACAATGATGCCTGTATCCATCACTGTAATATCATGCAGAACAATTCCAATGCCCCCAAATGTCCTATATGCTACCCATTCTTCCCTCCACCTCCCCTCGGAACCTACAGTAACCACTAAGTTTCAGTTTTCAAAGCATAAGGTTCATAGTTGCATGCATTAATATTGAGTGCTTGACATACTGGTCTGTTTTATTAGGCACTGCCTATGTACTCGACAGATTCTTGCCTCTCTATTTGAGAATGTAGTAGGACTCCCCAGTAGGGGAGTTTAATATTTTCTTGCTTATTGTTCCTGACATCCTTGAAAATGTTTTTGCTTTCTGTCAATAATAGGATGTTGGAGACGTGTTCTGAATTTTTTTCCAGCCCTAAATCATAGAACTAACTATCCTCTAAGGGATTCTGTTTCCCTTTAATAGGAAATAATTTTGGAGACCAAGAGCTGGGCTCTGAACGTGCACATGAGAATGTGCAGTGGACTAGAGTGCTAGTGATGCTTCATGTCAGTCACTCAGCTGAAGAATTACTTTAAAGTTATTAGTTCACACTGATATTGCCAATTTACCTTGCTATATTGCTATTCCATATTTTTCTTATAGTACATAAGGTTTCATCAACTACAAAGCTTTCTCCTGAATTGACAATCTTTTTGGTATGATGAAACTCCTTGGATGGAAACAAGACATGTTTGGTGCAGCATTTCTCAAACTTCTATAATTCACAGAATTCATACATTTTTGCCATATCTGTGTGTTACCTAAATTATTGTTTTCTTAATATTTTTGTTTAACCAACATTAAATTGACCCACCTAAAAGAGTTAGCTTCATACTAAACAATAATATCTGTGAAATAATAGGATTTAATAAATTAGTCCCAATATACATCAAAATGAATATCTAAGTGTTAGGATTTGAGGGTACTCAATAAACATCATTTACCCTCACTCAAGTTTAGCACCATCAGAGAGATAGACAAGAATCAGAAATATGTAGCTCAAAACATAAGCTTCATTACCAATAAAAGCCACATTGGAGGATGTGGCTTAGGTGATGGGCGACCATGGGCTCCTTAACAGAGGATCTCAAAGCCATGTCCACCCAAGCACAGGCCTAATGGGATACCTGCAGGTGAGAGTAGCCCAGAACTTGTCCTCCCAGAAGGAACAGGGAGGGAAAGCAAGCTACCATACTTGTTTTTCCTCCAAACTCACCAATTGGGCAGGAATGAGTAAGGGTGCAGAGAGGGCCCAGGAACATTAAGCTGATGAATATCTCTCTAGAGCACAAAGTCAGGGAAATGACAACTGCCAAAAATATATGTTTGTGCACATATTGGGTAAAAGCATCTCACATATATCTTTTGGGAAATACTACTGTAGAGAATAGTGTTCGAATAGAGTGCCTGTGAAGTGTGCCATGTCAAATATTGCTTGGGCACCTTCTCTGCATTGTACAACTTATTTGTTATATTTTGGAGCAATGGAATTGATGCAGAAAGGTCAGTCTTCATCTAACTCAGAGCGATTCATGTTAACAATGTACCACATGTACCATCTTGATCATTTTTTAGGTAATTGTGTTAAAGGAAATATCACTATAAAATTGCAATTAAAAAGTGATAGCCCTTCAAATGTCACTGGGAGTTATTTTACCCTCATAATTCACAAAATGACTAGACCATGGCAATATCTTCTGGGTTTTAATTCTGTATTTTCTTAATTGCCTCAGGAACACATCCCATTCAACTATTTTGATGTGGTTAGCTTCCTGTGATGATCAGGCTTCATATAACATCAGAGCTTAAATGGAAAAGTAGAGAAATCTTGTCTAATTTCCCCTCTACTTTACACAAATGAAGAAGCCAAGGTCTGAGAAGGCAAATGACTTACCCAAGGTCACACCCTACTTATTATCTGAGTTAGCCCCAGAATCGAGGTCTCCTGATTTTTACCTCATCCCTTTTTATTCTGCCACTGGGCCTTTTAAAACAGAAAGTCAACCAGAGAAAGCAGTGGATAGTGGCAGAGAAAAATTATTTCCTATCAGTTCCTATTTTCAAACTATATTTTGAATCCATCCATTCTTCTCCATTTTCCCTATCATCCTCATAGTCTAAATCAGCACCATCTCCTGCCTGGACCACTGCAATAGCCTCCAAATTGGCCTTCCCCATTTCAATCTCTGCCTCCATCCAGCCCAATTGTTTCTCTTCACAAGAGTTGTTCACTTTCTGGAACGCGTTGTCTTTTACTTTTCACTATCTCTCTTGTATTCATTATATAGGAACTTTTTTTTTTTTGCAAAAGGTAGAAAAAACAATTCAAACTGCTGAATATGAGTCAGGCTGGGCTAGATTATGGTTCAGTAAAAAATATCTTCAACATGTCAGTGCTTTATTTTCTTTGACTTGGGTTGATGGGATGCTCTGTCATATCTGGTCAGGATCTTAGGTTGATGGAATTGCCATCATCTAGAATGTTTGGCTTCCATGGCAGGGTAGGGAATGTGGTTAATTATGCACCAACTCCTAAAGGCTTCTTCCCAGAAATGGCATACTACATCTTCTCACTTTGCATTGGCCATATCAAGTCCTACATCTAACTTCAAGGGGTGAGGAAGTGCAGTCCTACCATGAGTCCAGGAGGAGCAGAAGCAGAAAAAAAAAAAAAAAAAAAAAAAAAAATAGTGACCAGCATTCATGTCTACCATCCCAACTTGGGCCTAAAAGGAATGTCCTGTGACTCATAGAGCTGTGCAGTTCATGGATGAATATGGTCAGGCACAATTTAATTCAGGGCTTAAATGATGATATCAAAAGGTCCATCTCTTGACTCAGCTGTTTCTTAATCATATATCATCCCTTTCCTTTAGTTTAAGGTTATATCCTCACAACACCTAGTCCAATGGATAAGATAGTCTGCTTCCTTGCTAGTGCAATCCAAAGTCCCTAGATTGAGCCTCATTGCTGTGAGGGCCTGACATAGTTTGTGTGTTCATCTCTAACCCAGTTGAATTCATTGTTGTGGCCAGGGAGATGGAATACATGGATTGACTTAGCCTAGGGCTTAGACACACCCTAGTAGCCAAGGGTGGTAGAAATGTCTCCAAAGCACATAGGTTGAGAATGTGGAAAAAGTATTTTCTCTGTAGAGACTTGGATTATGGTTATAGATAAATGTGAATGGATGCTGAGTAAGAATAAAAACAAAGGACATCTACTGCTCTTTCCTTTGAGGTCTCATGTTTCATGTTACTTCCTCAGAGAGGGCCTCCCTTGTCACATACCCAAAATGAATCAGATCCAAACTTTATTTTCTCTCAGGACTCCCTGTGCTCTTCTTTCAGGGCAAAATATGTAAATTTTTGAAGATACAAGTGGGCCCATAGTGATTTATTAATATTTTGAGATTTCACATCTATATATACACAACATGTTTTCTCTTTTTATATCACTTTAACATCTGTGGGGTCCTCACTATGTGCCAGGTAATACTGATAACATTGAAATAACATTATTATGTGCCATACACAGTACTATTTCACATAAATTAGCCATTTATCCTCACAAAACTCCTCTAAAATTGGTATTGTAATTAACCACATTGTACAGATACAAAGACTAAGATGCCATTTAGTTGCATTTGGATTCATTTAATTCTCATATCAGCCCTAGGATACTACCTGTGTACCCTTTCTACACTGGGGAAATGCAGGAACAGCAAAGTTTAGTAAATTGCCCTCCTGCAGCCTAGTTAAGTGGTGATACTCGAATTCAAGGCAGATGTGGGTTGTATCAATTCCCTTTAACCTCCTTGCTGGGCTGCTGCATTTCTTTGTCTTCTGATTGCTAATGAGCAATTTGTGAGGATTCACTGTTGAGACTGTGGAAATATCATGCTTTTCAACAAACTTTCCTCCCTAGCTTTAACATTTATTGAGGATTCTTGCCCAAACCAATCTATACCATGATGGCTACAAACTTTCTAACTTCACCTCTTCCTCTACTGTATTACTTTTTATATCTTCATAAAAGTAAAATAAAAATAAAAATAAACCTTCCCTTCTCATAATAATAAAACATGGGAAATTGCCATTAAAAAAACACAGGCCAAATGAAAAGTATCAAGTCTTTTCCAAAATTCACATGGCTATAAATTTAGTGCATAAAAAAATTAAAAATGAATCATGAAAAAAAATCATGCTTTCTGTTCTTGGTGCTTCTTTGAGATAAATACATAAACAATAATTTGCATGCAATGATCATGGCCCACTAAATACAATGGGTGATAACTTGTTTTATATACACATTTCTAATTCAATACATAAAGATTGAGAAAAGACCCTGTCTCGATCCCAGAGCCAAATCACAGAAGCCTGAACAAAGAATAACTTTTGGGAAAAATTGTTTTATATTCAAGAATCATGTAGAAAAATTAAAAAAAAATGTTTTTAATTTAAAAGAATATTCAACAGTTTGAAGTCACTACACTTACAATTAAAAAGGAGCAGTTCCCAAAGCAGTCAGTGTTCTGAGGTGGAAGTCTAGTACAAGGGGAAACTTTTGTTACCTCTTCACTCAACTCCACAATAGTCAGCTGAAGTACACACCACTTAAAAGAGATGTTGAAGTCAGTTCTATTTCAGGAGGGTATATATTTGGTATTATGGACAGCTTTTTCATCTTATTAAACTGGAATGAATTTGCAAAACGTTTTTTGCATTTTTGAACGTAAGAATCTCCTGTGTCCCAACCCACGAAGGAGCAGGCACTGTTGGGGCCTGAGGGTAAAATCTGCAACCCACCAGCGTTTGTGCCCTACGAGCAGGGAACATGGGGGATGTGGTGAGTTCCAGGGCTCAGTTGTTGGTGCCACCATAGAATTGATTGTGGAGCATTTCCACCACCAATTACAATCATGGAAGTGCCCTTTTCTTGGTATTGTAATCTCACTGGAAGCTTTTCATTAAGACTTTGTTCCTCTGAACATATTTGGGGCACAACGTATTGTCCTCCAAGTATGGGAGTGGAAAATTGCAGGCAGGTAACAGGAAGAGTGCGCTCACTCTTCCTTGTTTTTCAGGGACCCAGGCTTGTCTAGCATGAAACTGCAGGTGAACCTTTGCCCTCAAGAAGCTAGCTTTCTAAGGAGAGAAATAGAATCTAAAGAAATCATCACGCAAGCAAGTAAAATATTACAGTCGGAAGTAGAAGAATTTTCTTTTTATCAGCTTTAACTTCTTTTCTGACTATGGAGAATGCAAAAGGCAAGGAGTGGAACTCCACAGAGAAGTTCGGGGAAGAATGTGTGACTCTCAAATTTGAACCTGTGTCAGTAGAAAGAGGAATAGTGGGCTTCCAGCAAACCAAGCATATCAGGTTTACCAAGAACCTCAACCAAGGGCATCAAATGGGGAAAAAAAAATGTGAAAGATGACAAAGCTTCCTGTTCACAAAAGAATGCATCATGCAAAGGCAGCCCAAAACTTTGGAAGAAGATAGCAATTCCTATCTAAACTGCCACTAGTCAACCTGCTTCACACAGACATCATGCGGCCCTGGTGCCATGAGCTAAAGCTGAGCACCAGAGGCCAGAAATTAGAAGCATATGAGTGATATTTTCTCAACATGTAGAAAAATACCCCACATGTGGGATGCTCTCAAAAAACATTTATTGAAAGAAGTTAGCAATAAGTACTGGAAAGCAGATGTGGCTCAAGCAATTGGGCTCCCATCTACAATATAGGAAGTCCAGGGTTTGATTTCTGGGGCCTCCTGGTGAAGGCAAGCTGACCTGCGTGGCGAGCTGGTCAGAGTGGAGAGCTGGCCTGCACAGGAGTGCTGTCCTGCGCAGAGAGCTGGTCCATGTGGAGAGCTGGTGCAGCAAGATGACGCAACCAAAAGAGACACAGAGGAGAGACAATAAGAGACACAGCAGATCAGGGAGCGGAGGTGGCGCAAGAGATTGAGCATCTGTCTCCCACTCAGGCAGGTCCCAGAATCAGTTCCCGGTGCTGCCTAAAGAGAAGACAAGCAGACACAGAAGAACACACAGCAAATGGACACAGCACACAATGGGGTGGGGGTGGGGGATAAATAAATTTAAAAAATCTCTTAAAAAAACAAACAGTAAGTACTACACATATTTACTCATTTTAAGAAAAAGATGTGGAGTGGAATTTAGGGGATTTGGGTTCAGAGATTCGTGCCTGGCATATCCAGGTTAATAGTAGCTAAATTTTAGTTAGACAGTAAAGTAACAGATCAGACTGATAAAAGCATGGATTATCAATGCTTATATAATAACCTTTAGATTACAGAAAAATGAAAAAACAAGTTTCCAAGAATCAATAAATCAACATAGTATAAGTTTTATAAAAAAGTAGGAAAATCTATACTTCCACCCCACCCCACCTTGTCTAAAAGATGAATCTTAACAATCCTGTTACAAACTAGCTCAGATAAGTTCTATTGGTTGGAGCATGAAGACTTTAAGATTTCATTTTTATTAGTTATTAGTTATTTAACTACTGAGAATTTCCATCTTAAATCAGCAAACTTTCTTAAATGTATCTGAGTAAATATGTTGTGCCTTTGCTTCTTCACCTGTAAAATGTGGATAACAATAGTACCTGGCTGTTGTGGTGAGAATTAAATAAGTTAATACATGCAAATTACTTAGAGCAGTGTCTGGCACATATTAAGTGCTTAATCAATGTTAGCTATTATTACTAAGAGCTTGTATTAGTGCATTATTGTCTTTATTATTTTATTTGAATAGCATTTTCCCACTTCCAGAGCACAGATACATTATCTTATCTGAATCACGTGAGGGATTCAGTTTATACTGTTTCTTGGGTGAGAGACAAAAAAATAGACCCAGTCCCATCTCTGAGAAATTTATAATCTAATTTCAACAAAGTACTATCACACAAGAAATAAACACACTAAGCTGCACGACAACAAAGGCATTTATTTGGGGTTTTAGGATTACAATTCACAGAGCACAGATTCAGGCAGCAACCCAAACGGTGTCCTGTTTTGGCATTTCCAGGCAAGGGCTTTGAAAGAAGAAGATTAGACAAGTTGTTTGTGGTTGGTGGATATTTGGACTACTCTAATTGTCCTTCAGGTTACATAGTTTGCTGAATTCTTTATCTTGTGGTTTGTTTTATGGTGTCCAGATGTCCTTTGGAGTTTTGAGGAACATTGTGGCATGAGGTTTTGTATCCTTTGGCAGTTTGTGACAAATGTCTGAGATTTACGTAAGAGTAACTTCCAGAATGACCTCCTGACTCCATTTTAAATCTCTTAGCCATAGCAACTCTATATTGTTTTGTTTATTTTATAGTACTTTACCCTGTATCTTGATTGTAGAAAATACTTCCCCAGGAAAGCTAAACCTAGAGTGTTTGCTCTTTTTTTTACCAATTAGGATTCTCTAGGTTGCAAGCAATAGAAAATCCAACTCATTCTGGCTTAAAGTACAAAGTGGATTGGTAGTCATGCATGGGGAAGTGAAATTAGCGTGGTATTCAGGGGTGGTTGATCCAAGAGCTCTACCGTGTTGACTGAGGTCTCAGTTTTTCTCCATCTATAGGTTCCCCTCATCATAGAAGTGGTGTCAATCCAAGTCTTTTTTCCCACAGCTGGAGGCATTTCCTTGTTCACAACGGCAAAAGGGGAGCTAATTTCCAGAAGCCCTTCATAAACCCGTTTCATTCCTATTGGTCCAGACGGGGTCATATACCTATTCCATGCCAACCACTGGCACTTAAGATCACCCCTAGATCAATCAGGGCTCCTCTGAAGCTGGGGACAGGAGGAGTCAACTTCCCTTCAAGTCTATGAATTGCTGCTTGGGGGTGGGGTGAAAACCGGAAGGAAAACAGGGTTCAATTTTTAAGTTCAAAGGGCAAAATGCATGCTGAGTTAACAACCGTCAACACCCGGTCTACCTTTGAAGGGAGAATCATATCTTATGTTTCTTTATGGTTAGATATCTAGTTCAGTGCCAGGTGCACAGAAAATGTTTCATAATACTGGTAGAAAGAGTAGGTATTAAATAGACCTACCAAAGAATTATTTCTTCACGTCTGGGAAAGCCTCTGAATCTTAGGTATGTTTATCCCAGGAAGTAGCACTATTAGTTTTTCTTGTTTAATTGCTCTCTTCCAACGACCATGGACTCTGTCCAGGCCCAGGATGCTGGAGATGAGGACTGGATTGGCCCTTTCCTTTGGAACTACCTCAGTCGATTAATCATAAATTGTGATAGTTGCCATTCATTCCCAGATCATAGGGTACTTTTTGGCTGCTTGGTATCATATGTGGTGGTAGATGAGTCAATCTTTTAAGATTTGTGTTCAGAGAAAGTGGCATTTAAACTTCCTTTTTATTCCAGCTCAGCATTTAGGGAAGCAGCTGCTGATGGACTAATTAGCATCTTAGGATGACTGAGAATGACCTCCATATCCTTTAACAGTTGCTCAATCGGTTGTCCCAGGGAAATTCTGAGAGCATCACTGGAATGTTATTTCAAGTAGAAAATATAGGTTAGCTTAGCCTCCTGGTCATCATATGTAATACACTGTTAATAACTACAGTATAAACAGCAAGTCTGGAGGATTGTGGGAAGATGGTGGTGTAAGAAGCTCCAGGAATCAGTCCCTCTACCAAAACAACTATTGAACTAGTAGGAACTGTCTGAATCAACTATTTTGAAACTCTAGAGTTTCAGTCTAGAGGAGCACTGTGCAGCATCCAAGGAAGAGCAGGAGGAAGAGGCTGGTAAATTGTGGTAAATACTAGCACCTGTACACTGAGGTTGAGGCTGGTCACAGCTCTGGCTGCCCAGGTCCTTTGCTCGATTCACCCACAGGGATGAGAGCTGCCTGGTAGCTGCTGCTTTGAGAGCCCCAGAGAGACATTTGAAAAAAGTTGTGGATGGCTCCTAGAAGATTTTGATTTGCACCCAGGGGAATATCGTTTTACTGGGTTTCTTGTCATATTATAGCCCCTGTATTAGTCAGGGTTCTCTCGAGAAACAGAATCAACAGGAGATTTCTGTCAATAATATGAGATTTTATGAGTCTCTCATGCGACCATGGGGATGCACAAGTCCAGGTTCCACAGGCAGGCTGCAAGCCAGGGGCTCCAATGAAAGTCCAATGAAAGGTCCCTGATGAGTTTCTGGGAAAAGTTGGCTGTCCAAAGATGGGCTGGGAAATTCTCTCTGAATGTTGAAACCACTTCCCCTTTTAAGGCATTCAACTGATTGGATAAAAGCGTCACCCATTGCTGATGCAACCTCCCTGATTGATGCAGATGTAATCAGCCATCCATGCAGCAAATTCACTGGTGATCGAAGTCCATAAATGCTCTTGTATTACAATTAGCCCAGTGCTTGCTGGACCTAACACCTGGACACAATTACTTGGCCAACTTGACACATTAGCCTAACCATCACAGTCCACCCCTTGTCAACTCGGCAGCCACACACATTACCTTAAACCATACTTAGTTTCTAAGTAAAAACAATAACAGACAAGCATATATATATATATTTCCACCTGAAAATGTTCAACTCCTCTGCTTACAACCGGAAACACATTAATTCCCCACAGAATAGGGTGCAAGTCCTTGGGTAATATTCATTCTTAAACTTGATATCCTTAAATATTATGATGTGAAATTAATACAACTTTTCATATGATAGGGGAAAAGGTTGGGGAAGAAAACAAAGAAATTCATTTTGTGTACATCTACAATCATTCATAACGAAACAAGGAAGAAGGGTTCATGACTATTACAGTCTTCGTTTCTGTAACTGGTCACGTGGTCGAAGTTCATATTTATCACTACATTCTTCCCTTACCCATTCCATGTTCCCATTACCTTCAGTAAACACTTCAGCTGGCCATGGTTCTTTGCCTGGTGGGGTGACCCAAACTTTCATTCCCGAAGATTCCGGGCCATTGTTAGTCCTGCTTGAATTGGTTTGTTGCAATTTTCCATTGACTTTAATCACAGGGCATGGCAGGACTAGGAGACACCCTAGAGGATCTCCTGCATTCCAAGCAAACTCTTCTTTGCCCCTATTATGTAGATGCTGTCCTATTTCCTCTTGATAGTCAGGATCAATCACCCCAGGCAGTACAGTAATTCCCTCTTTTGCCTGTTGATTCACAGGTAAAAGGAGCCCAAAGTGGCCAGGTGGCAGTCTTAACTTCCAGTTCAATGGAATCATTGTTGTGTTCCCTGGTGGCAGCACTCCTCCTTTTGGGACTAAAACCTGTAGACCAGCAGAGCTTCAGGATGCAGGAACAGGAAGCAAAAATTTTCCTAGTGGGTCACTAGGGGTAATAGTGAGTGGTGCCACTCCTGTTTCCACCCCTTGATTCTTGGAACCATGAATCCTGGTTATTGGAGAAACAGCACCATAGAGAGGACGCTGATTTAGAGCATACAAAGCCTCCTGGAGAACATTGCCCCAGCCCTGCAAGGTATTGCCACCTAGTTGGAGCCATAATTGAGTCTTCAAAAGACCATTCCACCGTTGTATTATCCAGCTGCTTCAGGGTGATGGGGAACATGGTAAGTCCAGTGAATTCCATGAGCATGTGCTCATTCCTGCACATCATTTGCTGTGAAATGGGTTCCTTGATCAGAAGCAATGCTGTGTGGAATGCCATGGTGGTAGATAAGACATTTGGTAAGTCCACGATGGTAGTTTTGGAAGAAGCATTGTGTGTAGGAAATGCAAACCCATAGCCAGAGAGTATGTGTCTATTCCAGTTAAAACAAATTGCTGCCCCTTCCATGGTGGATGTGGCCCAATGTAGTCAACCTGCCACCAGGTAACAGGCTGGTCACCTCGAGTAATGGTGCCATATCGGGGGCTGAGTGTGGGTCTCTGCTGCTGGCAGATTGGGCTTTCAGCAGTGGCTGTAGCCAAGTCAGCCTTGGTGAGGGGAAGTCCATGTTGCTGAGCCCATGCATAACCTCCATCCCTACCTCCATGGCCGCTTTGTTCATGAGCCCATTGGGCAATGACAGGAGTGGCTGGGGAAAGAGGCTGAGCTTTAGCCACAGAGTGGGTCATCTTATCCACTTGATTATTAAACTCTTCCTCTGCTGAAGTCACCCTCTGGTGAGCATTCATGTGGGACACAAGTATGTTCATGTTTTCTGCCCACTCAGAAAAGTCTATCCACATACCTCTTCTCCAGACCTCCTTGTCACCAATTTTCCAATTATGTTCCTTCCAAGTCCCTGACCATCGAGCTAAACCATTAGCAACAGCTCATGAATCAGTGTATAAACACACCTCTGGCCATTTCTTCTTCCAAGCAAAATGAACAGCTAGGTGCACTGCTCGAAGTTCTGCCCCCTGGGAGGATTTGCCCTCACCGCTATCCTTCAAGGATGTCCCAGAAAAGAGCTGCAGTGCTGCAGCTGTCCACTTTTGGGTGGTACCTGCATATCGTGCAGAACCATCTGTAAACCAGGCCCGAGTTTTCTCATCTTCGTCAACTGATTGTAAGGGACTCCCCAAGAGGCCAAAGCTGTGGCCTGGGAAAGAGAAGGTAACATGGCAGGGGTGGTGACCATGGGCATTTAGGCTGCTTCCTCATGTAACTTACTTGTGCCTTCAGGACCTGCTCGAGCCCTATCTAGTATATACCACTTGCACTTTATTATGGAGTGCTGCTGTGCACACCCAACTTTATGGTTTGGTGGGTCAGACAATACCCAGCTCATGATAGGCAACTCAGGTCTCATGGTAACTTGATGGCCCATGGTTAAGCGTTCAGTCTCTACTAAGTCCCAGTAGCGAGCCAAAAGCTGCTTCCCAAAAGGGGAGTAGTTATCTGCAGAGGATGGCAAGGCTTTGCTCCAAAATCCTAAGGGTCTGCATTGTGATTCCCCTATAAGGGCCTGCCAAAGGCTCCAGACAGCATCTCTATTTGCCACTGAAACTTCCAGCACCATTGGATCTGCTGGATCATATGGTCCAAGTGGTAGTGCAGCTTGCACAGCAGCCTTACCAATAAATCTAGAGTGTTTGCTATTCTTGCTCAGTAGGTCCTATCAACATGATATCACCAATATAATGGACCAGTGTGATGTCTCGTGGGAGGGAGAGACGATCAAGGTCCCTGTGGACTATATTATGACATAGGGCTGGAGAGTTGATATACCCCTGAGGCAGGACAGTGAAGGTATACTATTCGCCTTGCCAGCTGAAAGCAAACTGTTTCTGGTGGTCCTTACTAATGGCAATTGAGAAAAAAGCATTTGCCAGATCAACAGCTGCATACCAGGTACCAGGGGAAGTGTTGGTTTGCTCAAGCAATGATACCACATCTGGGACAGCAGCTACAATTGGTGACCACCTAGTTAAGTTTATGATAATCTACTGTCATCCTCCAAGATCCATCTGTTTTCTGCACAGGCCAAATAGGAGAGTTGAATGGGGATGTGGTGGGAATCACCACCCCTGCACCTTCAAATCCTTGATGGTGGCACTAATCTCTGCAATCCCTCCAGGAACCCAGTATTGCCTTTGATTTACTATTTTGCTAGGCAGGGGCAGTTCTAGAGGCTTCCACTTGGCCTTTCCAACCATAATAGCCCTCATCCACAAGTCAGGGATCCAATGTGGGAATTCTGCCAGTTACTGAGTATGTCTATTCCAATTATGCATTCTGGAACTGGGGAAATAACCACAGAATGGGTCTAGGGATCCAATGGACCCACTGTGAGACAGACCTGAGCTAAAACTACATCAATCACCTGACCTCCATAAGCCTCTACTCTGACTGGTGGACCACAGCGATGTTTTGGGTCTCCTGGAATTAATGTGACTTCCAATGTCTAATAATCCTTGAAATGTCTGATCATTTCCTTTTCCCCAATGCACAGTTACTCTGGCAAAAGGCCGTAGGTCTCCTGGAGAAAGGTGGGAGGAAGATTAACAGTATACATTTTTGGCAGTTTATCATGATCCTTCCCCAAGGGACCTGGCCTTCTCCTCATTCAAGGAGCTCTGGGCCATGATTCTCTGCGTCTGTAATTTGAGTTAGGGTTTTTTTCACTCGACCTAGAACTCTTCTGCTTATACAGATTCAGAAGAAATTTAGTAGACTGCCCATGTATTTCACTTCTGGGTACCCCATGATCTATTAGCTAACGCCATAACTCCATGCGACTCAGACTATTCTGTGTGCTGTTTTGAATCTGTCTTTCATTGCGGTAGCCACGCCCACCTTGCCTTTGGCGATTAACTGCCGATACTTGACTTTTACCAGACCCGAGATCTGATCATCCCCATAATGTTTAAGGATTCCAATTCCATTACAGCCTTCCCTACAGTAATATCTGGACTGCAGAGAAGAGCAACCACAGAGCTCTTCAGAGAGGATGAAGTTAGTCTTACAAATTTATTCCTCACAGTCCTGGTTAAACTTGTGTCCTCTGAACATTCTTGGGGTGGGTGAGCAGGTCTCAAATGGTAAATCTAGTCTAGCATTCCAATCTCTCTAAGCCTTTGAATCCCCTTATCTACTGTATACCAGGGCAAAATCGGGCATCTCAACATCAGACATGCTAGGCCATCGTTTGGTCCATGTTTCAGTCAGCCACCCAAACAAACTGTTAGAGCCCTTTCTAACCCCTCGAGCTACAGCGTTGAATCCAGAATTTCTGCTTAGTGGGTCCATATCAATAAATTCAGCCTGACCAACTTTATATTCCTTCCACCATTATCCTATACCCTTAGTATCCATTCCCATACATATTCCCCTGATTTCTGTCTATATAAGTTGGAAAACTCATGCAGTTCTTTCAGAGTATAGGGTACTTCCTCATGGGTCACACTTTGTATTTCACTTATGGGGGCTTGTTGTGATTTTGGTCTAGTAATAGGTCTAGAAGACAAGAGGGGTGGTGGGGGTGTGTAAGGAGAAGGAATAGAGATGTGCAGGCTACTGACCTCAGGGCATTCCTTTGCATTTTCTTCTGGTGAGACAAGGTTAATCTCTTCAGGCAGGGGTTGGAAGGTAGATTCCTCAGGGCAGACAGGAAGTTGGGCAGTGCATGCTGGAGTTTGGCTGGTACCTGCCTGGTGGCTGGGAGAGGGTCCAGACTCCCTGGGGCAGGCCAGAGGCTGGGCAGTGCAGGCTTCAGTTTGGCTGGTACCCACCTTAGGGTTGGAAAGAGGTCCGGACACCCTGGGGCAGGCTGGAGGCTGGATGATACAAGGTTGACAAGGTGTGTTCTCCACTGGGCAGGCCATCACAGGTTTATCTGGTAAAGTCTCAGCAGAATTTAGAGTTCCAATGTCCCCACCAATATTATCATCATCCCATATGTCTAAGAATGTTCCTCAAGAACCACTCCCGGTACCAAGCTGTATTAGTTAGGGTTCTCTTGGGAAACAGAATCAATAGGAGATATCTGTCAATAATATGAGATTTTATAAGAGTCTCTCATGTGACCATGGGGATGCACAAGTCCAGGTTCCACAGGCAGGCTGCAAGCCAGAGGCTCCGATGAAAGTCCAATGAAAGGTCCTTGATGAGTTTCTGGGAGAAGTTGGCTGTCCAAAAATGAGCTGGGAAATTCTCTCTGAATGTTGAAATCACTTCCCCTTTTAAGGCATTCAACTGATTGGATAAAAGCGTCACCCATTGCTGATGCAACCTCCCTGATTGATGCAGATGTAATCAGCTATCCATGCAGCAAACTCACTGGTGAATGAAGTCCATAAATGCTCTTGTATTACAATTAGCCCATTGCTTGCTGGACCTAACACCTGGACACAATTACCTGGCCGAGTTGACACATTAGCCTTACCATCACAGATCCATTGACCATAAACCAGCCAGACCCTACTGATGACCTAGACCCCAGCCCTGAACCCCCCTGTATGTGGTTTGTGATCAAGCCCACTCCTCTGAGGAAAACCACTTCTACATCTACATGGAAGATGTGGATGATAACCTCATATGCCACATCTGCCTGCAAGCTTTGCTGGACCTTCTGGACACTCCCTGTGACATACCTACTGCACACTCTGCCTCACCAACTTCCTGGTGGAGAAAGACTACTGTCCTGTGGATCGCAAGCCTATTGTACTACAGCACTGCAAGAAGCCCACCATCCTTGTCAATGAGTTCTTCAACAAGCTCATGGTGACCTGTCTTTTTGCAGACCTCTGCACTGAGGTGGTGCAGCGCTGTGACCTCCAGTATCACTTTCAAACTAGCTGTAAAGGCACTTCCCACTATGGCCTGACAAAAGATAGGAAGAGGTGCTTGCAAGATGGCTGCCCTGATGGCTGCATGAGCCTCACAGCTACAACATTTTCCTCAGAGGTTTCTGCAGCTGCCACCATCTCCCTAATGGCAGACAAGGCAGCCCTATACAACCCTGCCTGTGTGTCCACAGGGGTGGATGGGCAGCCAACAAACAGCCATTGGATCCTGGCCAGAGGAACTGAACTACCACACGGTCCTTTGAGCAATCCACCATCAGAAGCAGATCTTTTAAAAAAGTAAATCAAGCTTTGAGTTTTCTTCGAAGGACAAAAAGTGGAAGTGCAGTTACCAATCAGGCTGGCCAGGGAAGGGAAAATTCTGAAAATGCCACTGCCTCTGAAGTCTTTCCAAGATTGTATCATCTGCTTCCAGATGGTGAATTACCAGCATCAAGATCAGTTGAGTGGATCCCAATGAAAGCCTCTTCATTAGGTTTGTGGGAGGCAGCGAAACACATCTGGTCTATACCATTATCCAACACATTTATCACGATGGGGCGATTGCCAGAGACAGCTGGCTACTGGAGGGAGACATCATTCTAAAGGTCAACGGGATGGACATCAGCAATGTACTCACAATTACACCCTGTGCCTCCTGCAGCTGACTGTGCTGAGGGACCAGAAGTTCCAGAGCAGGAACAATGGTTTGGAACTGGACACCTATGACTCCTGGATGACAGCTTCCACATGATTCTCAACAAAAGCTGCCTGAGGATCAGCTTGGAATAAAACCGTAGTGCAAGACGGATGAGCGTGGGGCATTCATTTTCAATGTGCTGGATGGTGGCACGGCAGACCGACACAGTGAACTGGAGGAGAAGCATTGCATTTTAGCCATCAACGGACACGATCTTCATATGGCAGCCCAGAGGGCGTGGCTCATCTGATTCAGGCCAATGAAAGGCGTGTGCATCTGGTTGTGTCCCACCAAGTTCTACAGCAGAATTCTGACATCTTTCAGGAAACTGGTTGGAACAACAAGGCAGCCAGTCCCTGGAGCCTGGGGATTGGGGAAAGGAGCAACAAACCCTTCCATCCTGCGGTCATTTGTCATGAAAAGGTGGTAAGTATCTGAAAAGACCCAGGTGAGTATTTTGACATGATGGCTGCAGGGGGAGCATTCCATAGGGAATGGAATTTGCCAATCTATGTCATCAGTGTTGAGTTTGGAGGAGTGATAAGCAGAGATGGAAGAATAAAAACAGGTAGCATTTTGTTGAATGTGAATGGCATTGAACTAACAGGTCAGCCAGAGTGAGGTGGTTGCATTATTGAAAAGCACATCCTCCACTGTGATACTCCAAGCTCTGGAAGCCAACGAACCTGAGCCCCAGGAAGACTGCAGCTGCTCAGCAGCCCTGGACTCCAACCACAACTTGGTGCCACCAAGTGACTGGTCTCTTTTCTGGGTCATGTGGCTGGAATTGCCACGGTACTTAAATAACTGTAAAGATGTTATATTATTAAGAAATGTAGCTGGGAGTCTGGGCTTCTGCATTGTTGGAGGTTAGGAAGAACACAATGGGAAGAAACTTTTTTTTTTTTAAATCAAATCCATTGTTGAAGGAACACCAGCATACAATGATGGCAGAATTAGATGCATTGATATTCTACTTGCTGTCAATGGTAGAAGTACACCAGGAATGATACATACTTGCTGGGCAAGGATACTGAAAGAACTTAGAGGAAGACTTTTTTCTCATTGTTGCTTTTTGGCCTGGCACATTTTTATAGAATCAGTGATAGGATCATAGAAAAACAGAAAATTACAAATAGGCTGATTTAGGTTGAAACAATATACTTATATTACTGATTTTTATAACTGAAAGATACATGTGAAAATGTAAACTTCAATGTCAGGAAATGTATGATTTAATGAAAGCCAATTACACCTCAGAAAAATTTTAAAAAGTGAAAGCTACTGATAGTTTTTATTCAGTATGAAAGATTTCTCATTATCCCATAGCTTTCAGTTTATATTTTTCCATTCAATAAAAAGCCCTCAAACTGCTGAAATCGTTTGTAAGCCCCACTGAATCAAATCATACAATTAAGAAATTTGGTATATGCAAAGGTCTGCAAAGGGCACATTATGGGCATTTGAAAAAATACTTCAAAGCTGAGGATTTCAAAAGTACATTACTGATAAATGTTCCTTTCATGATATGAGAAATAAATATTAAAAAAAAAAAACAAAACACAAAACCAGCAAGTCTGTCATGTCTGGCCACATGTAAGGGTAAATTAGGGTGCATGTGACATATGTGAATTTGTTACATCCCTGGAATTAACCCTCTGACTTGCGTGCCTCTGAGCACCTGTTTTGTCTTCTCTCTCATTAAGAGAGGGTCCATGTCTTAGGGGTAGACACAGGGTAATAAAGTACACATGACCAATGAGTACTATCACAAAAAATAGTCATTTAAGTTATTGGGAAGCTGAAGCAAAAGTAGGAACCACTTTATTTACTCTGAGACATCACTGCTACACCAATTAGAAATGCTCTCATTGGTGTGATCAGCCTGCCTGGTGGGCAGACCAAGATGAGAATCAAATATTTGCATGATGATTTAGGTTAGTCTTAATAGGACCATTTTAGGAAAATGTTTTTTTTTTTCCAATGGAAAAAGAAATTTTTCAAAATTCTTAGGTGATCTTTCAAGTTCGAGGGGTAATTTCTCCAACATCCCTCTTTTGCCAGGGTATTGTCAATATTTACCCCTTGAATTTTATTTTCCCTTGCTTTCATAAGTAACCAACACCTCTTATTATCAGCTCATTCTTTCTTTAGAAATCAATGCCCTTAATCTGGTCACTCCTTTCATTTTAAAAAATTCTTGTTCATTATATTCAGCATAATATTTCCCATTTTAACCTCTTTCAAGTATATAATTCAGTGGTGTTAATTAAATTCATACCCTTGTGCTACCACCATCACCATCCATTAACAGAACTTTTCCATCACCAAAACAGGAACTCTGCACCCATTAAGTAATAACTTCTATCCTCCCCAACCCTCACCCCTGGTACCCTGTAATCTACTTTCTGTCTCTATTAATTTGCATATTCTAATTACTTCATATGAATGAGATCATAAAATATCTGTCCTTTTGGGTCGGGCTTATTTCACTCAACATGATATCTTCAAGGTTCATCCATGTTGTAGTATGTATTAGAACATCATTCCCTTTTACAGCTGAATAGTGATAGTACAAAACTGTATTCCACAGCAGCTGCACCATTTTACATTCCCACCAACAATGTGTGAGGGTTTCTATTTCTCTACATCCTCACCGGCATTTATTATTTTCAATTTTTAAAAAATAGTAGCACGACACGAACAGACATCTGCACACCGATGTTCATAGCCACATTATTCACCATTGCCAAAAGTTGGAAACAACCCAGGTGACCTTCAACAGATGAATGGATAAATAAACTGTGGTCTATTCACATGATGGAATATTATGCAGCTGTAAAAAGAAATGAAGTCATAAAGCATATGGCAACATGGATGAACCTGGAGGACATTATGTTGAGTGAAGCAAGCCAGACACAAAAGGACAAATACTGTATGAATGCATTACTATGAACCAAATATATTGTGTAATATATTGTTTGATTCACACACACACAAAAAAACAAAACAACAAAACAAAAAACAAAACAACAAAAATATTTACATGTATCCATTACATTTAATTGAGAAATGTATATATTTATTCATCTGTGTTTACTTTTTAGTTTTTAATTGCTTATGTTTTCAATTATTAAATGTACAAAATAAAGTAAAAAAAAAAAAAAATAGTAGCACGTGTGGGGAGGGGTGCACCTGGGGCATGATGAGGACTAAGAATTGCTTGCAGAATGCCAAGTCCTCAGGAAGAAAACATTGTCTGTTGACACCTTGATTTTAAACTTCATCTAGCCTCAAAGCCTTAAGGCAATAAATTCCCATTGTTTAAGCTACCCCATTACATGGTATTTGTTTTAGTAGTAGGAAATGAAGACAGATGGTATTGACATCTTAACAATATTTAGTCTTCCAACCTATGAATGTGGAATGTCTTTCCATTTATTTAGGTTTTCTGTAATTTTTTTCAGCAATGTTTTGCAGTTTCCATATACAAGTGTTTGACACCTTGGTTAAATTTATTCCTCAGTATTTGATTCTTTTAGTTGCTATTTAAATGGAATTGTTTTCTTGATTTCCTCTTCAGATTGTTCATTGCTGGTGTACAGAAACTCCATTGATTTTTCTGCAATGATCTTATATCCTGCCACTTTGCTGAATTCAATCTAGCAGCTTTCTTGCAGGTTCTTTGGGATATTTTGTTTATAGGATCATGTCAGCTGCAAATTGGGAAAGTTTCACTTCCTTTCCAATTTGGATGACTTTTCTTTCTTTTTCTTGCCTAATTGCTTTGACTACAACTTCCATTACAATACTGAATGGCAGTGGTGAAAGTGGGCATCCTTGTCATGTTCCTGGTCTTAAGGGGAAAGCTTTTAATCTTTCATTATAGTATGAATTCTGGCCACTATTGACTGTTTCTGGCTTCAAATCATTACAGTTTTCTACCAGTGACTTTGAACCTATTAGTTTATATCTTTGTAGATTAAAAAAATGGAAAAACTGGATTCTACTCCCTTTGGATGAGTAAGTTCTCCAAGTTTCAGTTTATTCATCTGTAAAGTGTAGGTAATGGATGTGGTAGTGCTCCACCCAGAATCCCTCTTCAGAGCTCATGCTCCACTTTTACAGTTATGCTCCTTACTGGGAATTGCCTTCCTCTGCAGGAAATGGTCTCACTCAAGGGTAATTCCGCTCACAGTAGTTGACTCATGCCAATGACTGGCTTAGGTGGGATATAAAGGCCCAGTCCCCGTGCTTCAATGGGGCCACACCAGTTCCAGAGCTCCCTATAGGATTGTCTGAGCCCTTAGGTACAACCAAAGTTTGGGTTAGACCGTCTCTTTGCCTAACCCTGCCTTCCTCACTTCCTTACAGATATATCTCCCCTAAGCACTCCCCAATATAACTGTACAGAACTGCCTATTTCAGAGTCTGTTTCCATTGAAACCAATTGAAGACAAATACCTATCTCTTCAGATTGTTGCACAAATTGAATTCATATATGAAACCCTTTGGACAGCATCTTACTTTTGTAATGTACTTATTACTGATAGCTATCATTATTCTTAGGTGCTATCTCACTGATAATTCCATTTTTGTCTGCTCTCATCCATCAGATAGTCCTTTGAGAAAAATAGTATGGTAACTAACTGTAGAGGAAGTTAAGTTTGTTATTTGTTCCTCAACTCACTCTTCTTTGCTGTAGGGCGCTTCTTGTTCACTTCCTTCCCTATCCCTTCCCTTTTGCCCTCAACCTCCCTGCTTCTTCTAGTGTCTTCTTACCCATACCTTCTTCCTCTAGAAAAATAGATGGCAAGTGAAAAGACTTGTTAAATCTACTCACAGCAAGACTTAATATGTTAGGCCTTAGCTTTCTAAGTTATTTAGCTTCATTTAAATTTTTCTCTGTGTGTTTTGGTTTTATTATTATTTTTATCTCAGATATGACCAGAACTGCCCTTCAGTAATTTCTGGCCTTCAGTCTGGTATAAGATGCGTCTTTTTAAATTGGTCTTCCCAGAAAGGAAGCATTTTAAATAGACACTTAAAAAATGCACGCCATTAATTGCTACTGCTATTACAAAGAAAATTTCCCCTTTTGTACTTATACTGTGAGGTGAATTGGCCTTAAAGGATGCAATTTTACCAAACAAACAAAGTGAATAAAATTCTTATTGGAATTCCAAACAATCAAGGTGAAGAGGGTAAAAGCAGAAAGTTGAAAATATAAATGTGGAAGGCAGCTCAACTTTCTCAGGTCTTTGGAACTGGGTTGATTTGGAGATGGAAATAGACCAAGCAATAAGTTAAAAAAAATTTTTTCCCCCTGGCATATGAACTCATAACAGTCACAGTTGAAAGTGATAGAAAACTCAACTCAAATTAAGGACAAAAGGAGTTTATTGGAAGGATCCTGGTGAAACTCAAATAATTCAGAAAGGAGTTGCAGAAAACAGGGCAATTCATGGAATTCGAGGTCTGGAACTGGAGGTTGGGTGCCCACAGAACTCTCCATCTTTCATCTCTTCTTGTTTGTGTCTGGCTTTATTCCCTTGCACAGCCATGCAGGCTTTCTCCATGTGGTGGACAGTGTGATCCTTGGACTCTTTCACATGCCACTTCTCATTTTTTTCCAGCACACTTTGCCCTCTCTACCTTCACAATAGATCCAGAATCCAAGAACTGCTCCCCACCTCTGCTGCTACCACCACGGTCTTGGCCACTATTGTCTCTTGTCTGGATTATTGTAATAGCCTTCCTAATTGGTCTCTTTCTTTCCCTTGCTCCCCTATAGTCACTTTTTCTCATAGTAGCCAGAGAGAATCTGTTAAAACATAAAGGTCAAATCATGTCTCTCTTCTGTAACTTTCTCTTCAGTAACTTTCCATTTTATATAGCGATAAAGCCAACATTTTTACAATGGTGTAGAAGACACTATGTGATCTAGTCCCATGTTATTTTTCTGACCTCATCTCCCAGGACTCTGCTCAAGACATACCAGCCTCCTCACAGTTTCCAAAGCTCCTGCCTCAGGGTCTTTGAACTTGCTATTCCCTCTGTCTGGAAAGATCACCCAAATATGAGCATGACCTGCTCTCTCCCTTCTTTCAATTCTTTTTCTTAAATGTCACTTTCTATGGGAGGTCGTGCTTGGCTCTTCTCTGAAATTTTAACCTCTCTTACTGCCATCAAAACTTTTCATTCTTCTCCCCACTTTATTATTATTTTTTTCCTTAGCACTTATCAATATGTAGGTATTTTATGCAGTTTTTTGCTAGGCATTGGAATTAGCTAGACCTCCTAGGTTCTCTGTGATATATTGGATGGTACAATGACTTGCTACTTGCCCTGCAATATTTCCTTTCTGCCTGACTGAGGGTCTTCAATTTCCCTTGACCCTCTAATCAACCTCATCTTTATTTGGGGGAGGAGAAGTTCAGTTGAGTGTTGTCACATGTTTTACCCTGTGATTTAGTTTCTTAAGCTGCTCAAAGCAAATGAAATGGGCCAGGTTAAGCAATGGGAATTTATTTGTTCATTATTTTGAGGCTGGGAATATGTCCAAATCAAGACATCATCTAAGTGATAATTTCTTCCCAAAGTTCAGCTACTGGTGATCCTTGGCTCCTCTGTCACATGGCAGCATCTGCTGGTCTTTTCTGTTTTCTTCTGAGTTTCATTGTTTTCAGCTTCTTAATTCTATGGTTTTCACTCTCTCTCTGTCTGAATTTCATTTTCTTGTAAAGGACTCCAGTAATAGGATTAAGAACCATCTTGATTGAGTTGGGTCACACCTTAACTGAAGTAGCCTCATCAAAAGGTCCTACTTACAATGGGTTTATACCACAGGAATAGATTAAATTTAAGAAACTGTTTTTCTGGGGCTTCAAACCACCATGCCCTGACTTTGTGAACCTGTTTTATTTTTGCTTTATTCTCCCCACAAATTTCCATTTTGTACCATATTTTCAGTGACTACATTCTCATTGCCTGCTCTGGCCTAACCCAATGGCTAAAATCTGAGGGCTAGGCAAGATAAGAATTTAAAGGTTATCTTGGCCCTCTCAGTCATTTTGTTGAGGCCCAGGGATGGGAAGGAACTTGTTTCAAGTCATACTCTATGTTAAGTTCATTCTTGAATTTATTCAACATATACTATATGCCAGATATTTTGCTGGGCATTGGATAGTGAAGGTCTAGACAACCTCATAGTCTAGTGGAGGATTTACACAAACAGACAATTATAAGATTGGATAAAAAAGACAAGTGATAGATGGTCAGGATGGTCAGAAGACATGTATACTGGAAGACTCTGTGTCCTTGGCAACCATGACTGAGTGAATCAAAAGGCACCTAAAACTATCTCATGCTCACCTAGCTCTTGGGGTAGGGAAGACCTTAGACTCTCAAGTCAAAGTTGTGGCCCTATGTGTTGGTTCTGGGAGCAGAGTTCTGCAGGGTATTGAGGCAGACCTTATCTCACAGGTGAGGTGTCTCATCATGATATACTGGATGCAGCATCCCAAGGAATAAATGCTATCCTTTGCGAGCATAGCAACACTGAACAAGGTTTTTTTACTGACCTTTGAGATATACTGGGTGCTCACTTGGAGAATAAGCTTAATTTTATCCTGTCAGACAGACAGAGACACTGTTCATGTGGTCTAAAACATACAGGAACAGCACTTTGACACAATCTACAAGTCGACTGGATCCCAAGTTGTATATGTAACATGAGTCAGTGGAGTTGGTATCCATCTGGAGGAAAGTCTTAGAGTGTGAATGATCATTTCTCCTGTGTTAATCTGGTTCACCAAATGTTCTGTAGTTCATAAGGTGAAAACTACCGTATTAAAGAAAAATATTCATTATAAATTCTAGGAAACATTGATTAAAATCTGTTGACTTAATAAATTCTTGGTAAGTAAAAAAAAGACAATTACATTGGTTTTTTTAAAAATTTATCTCCCCCACCCTTGCTGTCATCCTTTGTTGCGCCAGGTCACTGTGCCGCGTGGAAACTCCTTCACCAGGAGGCCATATGGTAAATGGGAGCCCAACCAATTGAGCCACAGCCACTTCCCAACATTGTTTTTAATATAATTAAATTATATGAAAACCAAAGGTATCTTTGCTCTTGAGGTTATTTATGTCTACTGTACTTGTGTGGTAAAAATACTATATCTTTCTGCACATTTTTCCCCAACTCTTTATTGAAAGCTTGCAATTGGCCATAGTAGGAATAATTACAAATCAGCAACTTCTAGAGATCAGGGCTTTGCTTCGCTTTGTTTTTAAAACGAGAGATGCTTGTTAAACATTTGCCAACCCACCACTGGGTTCAGAGGCGGATAATTGGAGGAACTGGCCCTAAACTAAGTGCTGAAAATTTGTTCATTCATAGGAACAAGAGGGAAGGCAGGGTATTTGGAATGGTGAGTCGACAGATGTGTGGAAAGATGTTTCCTATTTACTAAATGAAAAAGGAAGCAAGGTAATCATCTGAGAGTAAGTATAGGAGAGGAGGTATTAGAGGTTTGAGATGAGAGGAGTGTGAGACAGTGAATAAATGGATTAAAGAAAAGTAGTATATTGTCCAGCACCATTAAAGAGTCTCCTGAGGTCTGTGGTTATGAATTTAAAGAGACCTATCACAGTGGATATATATATTTCTCCAGCCTCTTTCAGCTGTTTGGGTGAAGCAGTAAGTGGAGAAATGGATTTATCCAAGACTGGAATTTTGCCAGACCAATATGACTATGTAGGGGAGGGATAAGGAAGACGATAAGATTATATACATAAAAGTCACCACCTCAGAGGGACTTTCCTTATCTACCCTAGCTAAAATCATACCCTACCCCCTGTGACTTTAATCCATTATCCTGTTTATATTCCTGTTTTGATTATCGGGTGTCAAATCATATGACATGCTACATGGGAACAGGGACCATGCTTTATTCATTGCTTAATTTGCAGTGCCTGTCACAGTACTTGGCACATAGTATGTGTTCAGTAAGTAATATGTTGAGTAACATTGAATAAATGTGATTAATTAACTTGCTACTTCTCTTAAAATCTATACATTTGAGTAAAGAACACTCATACAATTTTGGTTTCCTTTTGTTCTTTGCTCCGTGGTTTTTAACCTTTAGTGAGAAGAGGAATTTCCCACTACACCAGGATTATTTCCTGGTCACTCCTAGGGGATAGGGGCAATTCTTACTGTATCTGAGACTCAACCCCAAGACTTAGAGACAGCTACTCTGGTCGTGTGAGTAAAGCAGTCGCTGGCCTTTGTCACATCGTATTCAGCAGCACTGTGAGGAGACTTATATTAAAATTCCTAAACTTGGAGGGCGGGTAGTTTATGTATTTACTACCTTTTTTTTTTTCTTCCTGCCCAAATCGGTTTAGGGAGTATTCGGTGGCTTCAGGCTAGGTAATGACAGACGACCACAAGCCCCAAAGTCCAAGACTCCTAGGGAGGGGAGTGGCCGACGCAGGCGAGGAACAAGCCTGGCGCCTCCAGACACAAGATAGCCCGGCGCCCGCGAGCTGCAGGAAGCGCTTCCGCACCGCTGGGGAACCCGGACCCGCCTCCCGCGCGCTTCGGTAAACAGAGGACATTGGCGGAAGGGGGCGGGGCGTGACTGATTGTCTGTTTCCCTTAGTGGACAATAAAGTTTCGAAAGTTAAAAAAAAAAAAAAGAAAAAAGAGCCACACGCCTGCCAGCCCCGGGCAGAGTTCGCGTGGCCCAGCGCTTCTGGAGGCGTGGCCGGCACGCAGTGGCCGCGGCGCGCAGGGATGGGGGTCACGGTGGACGTGCACCAGGTCTACAAGTACCCCTTCGAGCAGGTGGTGTCCAGCTTCCTCCGAAAGGTACTGGCTCCTCTCCGGCCTGTCCGGGCGTGCGTTC
This sequence comes from Tolypeutes matacus, assembly GCA_026826555.1. Lineage (NCBI taxonomy): Eukaryota > Metazoa > Chordata > Mammalia > Cingulata > Chlamyphoridae > Tolypeutes > Tolypeutes matacus. The sequence continues at coordinate 5,074,373 of JAKSZT010010581.1, read as the reverse complement.
GTGGCGCGCTGCCTTCCCTGCCCCAGCTGTCTGCGCTTTGGCGCGCCCGCTACCTGCAGCCCTTTCCTCTTCTCTGCCTAGGCGGAAATCCCGACCCACGGCCTCTCTCTCTAACCTCGGTTTCGCGTTAGGGATGTGCGCGGCGTGGGGTGGATTTCCTGGAAAGCTCCCTCTGGCTTGAGGGAAGAGGCACCGTGCGTGGTGTCACGTTCACACCCTACCTCAGCTGATGAGTAGGGCATTTGGGGAGAGCCGCAGAGGATCCAAGGACCCGCAATTTCTCGAGACCTTTTGGGGTGGCAGATGACTTGTCATTCTTTCCAGCACGGCTTTGACCCCTAAAAGGCAGTGGAGGCGGTTGAAACCATCATCTTAAGTTAACTCAGCATCGTCATTCTGGCGCTTCACCATTTCTCTTTCGTTAAACAGTGATGGGACTTTGGGAATCTCTCTGTTGCCTTAGTTTTGTAATCTGTGAAATGGGGATAATAATACTAACAATAGGGTTGTTGTGAGGATTCTGATGAGATAATTTATGTGAAGTACTCGGCGTAGTAACTGAAGCTTAGTGAGGGCTCTCAAATACTGCTGTTGTTGTTGTCCTAGTACTACAGCTGGGCACCCTAGCTTCAATATTCAGTATCCCTCTTTCATCCCAAGGGTGGCTCATGGTAATAGAAGAATGGGAAAATGCTTTAAAAAAAAAAAAAATACACACGTATGAGAGGTGGGACCTCTGGACTTGAATCTGGCTCCATACTATTAGTTCACTGAATGGCCTTGGCCAGGGGTCTCCTCTCCAGGCCTCAGTTTTGGCATCTTAGGTTGAGGGTGTTGTACCAGTATAGCTTTTAGGTTCCCTTTCAGTTTTCACACTGTTAGGCAAAATTTTCAAGAATTGCAATTTGCTTTGGGCAGCAGCCTCTGGACAATATACTTCATAGGTAGGTGCAAGCTGGAAGCGAAACTAAGGAGATGCTAGGGGAGGAAGGTCATTTCTTCTCCGTGACATTAAAGGAGGTGACACAATAGAGGCTCAGTCACAAATGAGCAAGTAGGACACTGGTTAACATGGTATTGCTATGGAGGCCCTTTTGGGAGCAGGAGGAGAATATCAGTTCTTGTGAAGGTGGGGACCTTATTGATATTGTTTATTGATCTTCAGTATCTAGAATACTGCATAACACCTACTAAGTACTCAGTAAAAATCTGATAAGTGAATGAATGCATGAATGAACAAATAAAAGAATGAGTTAGGGATCTGGTGTGTGTAGATTTTGCCTTAAGCTAGGCTTCTTGGGTCCGAAAAAAGGAAAACCCAACACCAACAAGCCATCTTTTTGTAAGGACTGACACTTTTGCCTGTGTATTCTCCAATGCCATTGTTCCTTTGGAAGCCTTTTTGGATTGCCCTCTTCAGGAGGTGATCTCTGCCTTTGCAGGACACCTGGGGTTCTTGGTCTAGGCCTCGGGGACCCTCTTCGGTAGTGCCCATAGTTACTTCTATACATGTCTTGGTTCATCACTAGACTCTGAGCTTCTTCAGGTCAGGAATTATTCCTGCAGAAGCATGTAGCACAATGCCAAGCTTTCATTTATAGAACATTCAGCATGTGTCAGCTTCTGGGCTGTTTTTCTTTCTTTAACAGGTATTTATAGGCATTTTTCCTTGATGGGCTAGATGGTCGCAGTACACTGGTGGTTACAACAGACAGACTCTCTTCTCTTGTTGCTGGTTGCTACTGGGTGAAACTGACATAAAAAATCAACAAATGAACACCTAATTCCAATTGATGATGTGTACTTACACAGGGAGAGTACTTGATGGGTGACAGCATCTAGCAGGGGACCTCCTGAAGACCGGTGGTGGGGTGGGGGTGGGGTCATTAGGAAAGGCTGCAAGAAAGAAGTGACTTTTATGAGAGAATGGCTAAAGCATGAATAAGAGTTTCCTAGGCAAGAGGGGAGGGTGAAGGAAATGCTTTCCATACACTATGTTTACTCCTCGCAGCAGCCTTAGGAAGTAGTTATGAGTGAATTCATGGAGAAACTGAGATTCAGAGCATTTTAAGCAACTTTTTTGAGTTCCCACGACTAGCAGGCGAGGAAGCTAGGATTTCAATACAGGTCTGAATCCATAGCCCACACTCTCAGTCACCAGGCTATATTGTTTTACACACAATAAGCACTGAGAAGTTTGTTGAGTGAATAAAATGTTTTTCCAGAATCAACTTTGTTGTGTACTTCGTCTGATCTCAGTTTCCTTTTATCCCCAGTCTTCTCTCAAGGCTTGCTTACCTGAGTAAAATCCCTGTTCCTGAAATAAGAGTATAGCTTTGATGTGTGTTAGGGTGAGAAAATAGAGCGTTTCAGTTATTTATTTCTATGTAACAACCTCAAAACTTGGTGGCATAAACCAGCAGCAAGCTTTTTCTCATGATTTTGTGGGTTGATTAGGTTCTGCTGGGTTGTTTTGTGCTTTGTGTAGGATAGCAGCAGTCACTTATACAGCTGCAGTTGGGATCTGGTATAATTTGTGTAAAATATGTAGCGAGGTGTCTGGCACATAGTGAGTGTGCTGAGGATCAGAGAATGGTACACAGAGGAAGGTGTATTAGAACGTCACCGTAAGGACTGAATATTTTGGAAGGCAGGACTGGGGAAAGAGGAAACGTACATCCCAGACTGAAGGCCTAGAGATGGGACAGTGTGGACATCATGGGCAACACTAGACTTCCACTCTTCGTAGTCACAAAGTAATCTTTTTTTTTTTTAATTCTCTTTTTTTCTTTTTTTTTTTTTACAAACCCTTGTGTCGAGGGCTGAACAAAGTAATCTTTTGGTACCCCCCGCAGGGCTGTGTGACTATTTGTGGTGAGAATGTTCTTCTTATGTTATTTGGAGCCATGAACTGGAAGTCAGTAGACCTGGATTCCAGTCATTTTGCTTTTACTGTCAGATATGGCATTGGGAAACAGTTTCCACCAGCCTATACTGTGCAGGCTTACGGTAAATGGAGCTAGTGGCAAGTAAATGGAGCTATATATGTGAGTTAGAAAAAGGTACTCCTTCCTTTGGATGGATGTAGCTGTTTACCCACTGGCCTGCTTGACTGAGAGACTTTGTGCGGTGAAAACTTGCACAATTATGTAAGACAGCCCTATTGTCATAGTTTCTCATCTGTAAAATAAACCTAAGGTAGTAAGAATTATGTTTTTGGCAAAATATCCTTTTTTTTTTTTTTTCTTTTAGTCTTTATGCATTTTTTTCTACTCCAAGGAAAGCATTTGGCAGAAGGATCAGTCGTCGGATTCCGGGGAAGCATTTAATCTGATTTTGCACAATGGTGTGTTTGAAGCTGTTTTAACACTGAAGGAAGTTCTGTTTTAAATAGAGTCTACAGAACTATGGCTTTTGCTATGTTTAGGACTTGCCTTCCAAGTTATAATGTACGACTATTTTTAAAGCCTGAGGAATGTTTGCTCCTCTTACACCTGCTGGCTAGATACCACAGGCAAAAATGTTAGCTGTGTGCTTTCAAAGCTAAGTGGCATCTTGAAAAAACAAACACCATGATAGTCTTTGTTCATGGAATAGAGTGTTTCTCAACCAACTCTTCATGAAAGAATGCTGTGAAATCTGAAATGGTTTATTTATCGAGTGCTAAACTGTTCTTTCCATGAACTATAGTGTCAGTGCCCTTGACAGTATATTTTGGTTTCTGCTTTGTATGACTCTTCTCTTTCTAGCTCTTGTCATTTACAGTTGCTTCCTTCCTTTTGCTTAAAATCTTCTACAAAGAGAATGACAAAGTGGCATAGATGAACATTAGTGGTGTAGAAGATGTCACCTCTGGAAGCTCACATAGGCTTGTGTGCTGGAAGCTCACATAGGCTTGCCTTTCATGATGGATTTAGATTTATCTGACATCTAAAGTCATTAAAGAGTTCCAGGGACCCAGAGAGCTATTGTGTTGACTTAGTTTTCTTATTTATACCTCAAATGAGGCCAGAGAAGTTATAGTTTTTCTTACCATGGCTATATGCATGGTATGCCATGCATGCCATAGGCAAAAGTGTCATTGTGAATAGAGCGTAAGCTTCATGGGCAGAGATTTTTGTCATTTGTTCCAAGTTCCCAAAGAGATCCTGGAATATAGTAAGTACTTAGTAAATCCTTATTGAATGAATGGATGAAATATACTCTTTTGGGGTTTAGCTCTATGTAATTTCAGACTGAAGTCAGTATGGGGTTCAGTAACATGTACCCACTTTGGGTACTGTGATAAAATGGACAGATTAAAATAATTCCTTTGCTTCAGTGATGACCTTGGGTTTTATTTATTCTAGCTGGGAGCCTGATGTGCTGAACAAATTTGTTTGAGTGTTTATCCTTAAGTTCACAAAGGGGATTTATGAATGCCTATTTCCATTTAGAGTAGAAAGTTGATTGGATAATTAATAATGTTTCCAGTTCTATCCTATCTTTTCCACCTTGCAAATCTGACACTTACATGCATGGAACATCTTTCCCTGAAGCGTTCTGGAAATATTTGGGGGTGAACCTGCATTTTCAAAATAAATGATTTGCCAAAATGTAGGCCTGTTTTAGTGGAATGATTATTTATTTTCTTTATTATATCATAATAGTCTTTCTTTATTTTTATCTTCCAATCCTCAGTTCTGCTAGGAGATTAGGCATGATGTGAAGGAGATGGGTGCAGAAGTAAGAAGTGTGAGCTCTGACATCAGATGGGGAGATGGAGTACTACTAGCTCTGTGAGCTTGGGCAAGTCAGTGCATTTTTCTTTAGCTCAGTTTCCTCATCTGTAAAATAAGAATAATAATAACTATTTTCTAGAGCTGTTGGGGAAATTAAATTGAATAATGTATCTAGGTACATGTAATCCACCTAGCTTAATGGCAGCACACAGTAAGTGCTTCTAAAGTACTTGCTGAATAATGATGATGATGATGATGATGATAATAATAATAGTAAGTTATTAGATTTATTTCATGAACCTGAAAATAAAAAGCTGAATGAAGTAATCTGCAGAAAACGTTACTAACATGGAGTAATAAAGGGAAGTGAGCATGAATGAGTGTACATATTTGAATTATGATTTATATTTTAAATGCCATGTGTTAGTTTCCTACGCTGCTCAGAGGAGATTCCATGAAATAGTTTCAGCTTAAACAATGGGAATTTATTAGCTTACAAGCTTACAGTTTTGAGGCCCTGCAAATGTCCAAATCAAGGCCTCATCAAGGCAGTGCTTTCTTCCCAAAGACCGGCTACTGGCGATCCTTGGCTCCTCTGCCACGTGGCAAGGCACATGGCAGTGTCTGCTGGTCTCCGTTCTCTTTCCGGTTTTGTTGCTTTCAGCTTCTTACTTCTGTGGCTTTCTCTTTCTGTAATCATCCCCTTTATAAAGGACTCCAGTAAGAGGATTAAGACCCATCCTGAATGAGGTGGGTCACACCTTAACTAAAGTGGCCTCATTGGAAGATCCTACTAACAATGGGTCCACATCCACAGGAATGGATTAACTTTAAGAACGTGTTTTTCTAGGGGTACATACTGCTTCAAACCACCACAAGCCATTTATCTATCTATCTATCTATCTATCTATCTATCTATCTATCTATCTATCTAATCTATCTATCTATCTATCTATCTATCTATAGGAAGTACCGGGGATTGAATCTGGGACCTTGTACATGGGAAGCAGATGAGCCACATCAATTGTTTCCACGGAATTTTATTTCATTTTATTTTTTAGGAGGTACCAGGAATTGAACTTGGGCTCCCAACCTCATGTCATTTAAAATTTAAATAATTTTAAGGTGCACGCAGTAGCTTGTCTAGTGGAGGTTGTGTTTTAATCTGTGTATAAAAGATTTTTTTTTACCATCAAAGCTCCAATCATTAAACAAAATATTCACTATGTGCCTACTAATACACATTCATTATAAGTCCGTGCATCATTTTACCCTTGGGAGATGTGAAGATAAATAAAACATAGCCTGTCCCCTAGGAGTTCACTGTCAAGGGAAATATATTAAACTTTCGTGAGAAGTGCTTTCTCAGGGGCATATGGCAGACTTACAGTTTGGAGTGAAGTTCACATTTTAATTAGAAATCTATGAGAGCTTTTTTTTTTTTTTTTTTTTAGTTTAGAGAAATATAATTACATACTACTCATTTTACTAAGTTGATGTATTGAATTGATCTTTCTCTAAACAATATACCATTCTGACTAAATAATTACATCCATAATGATCAATTTCTTTTATACATTTTTGTCTGCTAAAAAGATAATGCATAGATATATTGCCCATATCCATTTAAAAGTTAAGATGTAATGGCTTCAAATTTTCATGAGAGCTTTTGAAGTATTTAGAAATAGTTTTTGCCTTTTTAAAAAAGTAAATATTCTTTCTAATATTCTTACTGATCTGATGCGGTGCTTTCCCTAAAGCTTGCATGGAGGGAAATGTCTTATGCAATTTTGAATCGGGAAGTCGTGAGTTTATGAAGTTTTACTAGTGTAGGAAAATTGGAAATATTAATCTTCTAATAATTTTTAATCATTATTTAAATATGTTTGGATTGCAAATGTATGCTAGCACTATACTTAATGCCACACCACAGTAAATTACTGCAACTTGAAACTTTACGTTTTCAAAAGTGTTGGTTCATTCTTCAGTAGCAAAACCAGGTCCCATTTATTGAGTCCCTGCATGGTGTGAGGTATTGTGCTTTATGGAAAAATTATTTTCTTTAATTTCTGTAACAACTCTCTAAGGTAGGTATTTATTCCCATTTTATAAATGAAGTAATCAAGGCAGACTGATATTAAAGTAATTTGTCCAAGACTCTCACAGACAGTCTTTAAGTGCAGGTCTCTTGTACACAAAACTCATTGTTTTTCAATACTCTGTTTTTAATTTTGCTTTTCACTTTTTAACTTTCATTTTGAAATAATTTCACTTATAAAGCATTGCAAAACAGGCAAAGAATTCCTATGTACCATTTCCCAGCTTCCCTAAACCACAGTATAATTTTAAAAACCAGAGAATTAACATTGATACAACACTGTTAACTAATCTACAGACCTTATTCAAATTTTGCCAGTTGTTCACTAATATCCTTTGTCCAGTCCTGGACCCAGTCCAATGTCCCACATTGCATTTAGTTGTCCTGTCTTCTTCGTATCCTCCAAGGTGGGGCAGTTCCTCAGTCTTTCTTTGGCTTTTGAGGACCATGAAGCTTTTGAAGAGTACTGGTCAGTTACTTTGTAGACTTTGTGACTTTAAATGTGTTGGGTACATACATTTAATGTTGAAATAAGGGCATTTTATTTTGTGTCACAATTATAAACTATCTTTTTTTTTCTTTCAAGCTTTATTATGCCCTCGCAGATTATTGGGACATTTTTGAAAGCGAGTGGCTGACATGAGGTGACGTGAGGTTGGTTGGCCTTTGTTAGCATCACAGCCTGTGTGGGCCAGAAGGGCCTTTGGGGATCATCTGGTGTTTCACCACCCTGGCTGCATAGAGTTCACAGTCTGCGTGTCTTGCTTCCTTGTCCTTTGTTCTTTCTACTTCATCATCCTGCTGACTGGAAAGACCAACCAACAGACATTCAAAATACCTATCGACTTAAATAGTCCTTGTATTAGTCAGAGTTCTCCAGATAAACAGAACGGACAGGATCTATCTATCTATATATCCATATCTGTATATATATATGTAAGTTTTATATTAATTTGTAAATATTAAGAGATTTATTGTAGAAATTGGCTCACGTGACCATGGGATTGGCAAGTCTGAATTCCGTAGGGCAGGGCAGGCTGCAAGTTGGAATCTCAATGAAGGTGAAGGCAAATTTCCCAGGAGAAGGTGGCTGGCTGAAGTAGAGATAGAAATTCTTCTTTTTTTTTTAATTTTTTTAAATTTTATTTTTTTTTAACTTTATTTTGTACATTTAATAATTGAAAACATAAGCAATAAAAAACTAAAAAGTAAACACAGATGAATAAATATATACATTTCTCAATTAAATGTAATGGATACATGTAAATTTTTTTGTTGTTTTGTTTTTTGTTTGTTTTTTTGCTTTTTTTTGTGTGTGAGTCAAACAATATATTACACAATATATTTGGTTCATAGTAATGCATTCATACAGTATTTGTCCTTTTGTGTCTGGCTTGCTTCACTCAACATAATGTCCTCCAGGTTCATCCACGTTGCCATATGCTTTATGACTTCATTTCTTCTTACAGCTGCATAATATTCCATCGTGTGAATAGACCACAGTTTGTTTATCTATTCATCTGTTGATTGACACCTGGGTTGTTTCCAACTTTTGGCAATGGTGAATGATGTTGCTATGAACATCGGTGTGCAGATGTCTGTTCGTGTCACTGCTCTCAGTTCTTCTGGGTATATACCCAGCAGTGGTATTACAGGGTCACGTGGCAAGTCTATATTCAACTTCTTTAGGAACTGCCTAACAGTCCTCCACAGTGGTTGTACCATCCTGCATTCCCACCAACAGTGAAGAAGTGTTCCTATCTCTCCACATCCTCTCCAACACTTGTAGTTCTCTGTCTTTTTAATAGTGGCCATTCTGATAGGTGTGAAATGATATCTCATTGTAGTTTTGATTTGCATTTCCCTAATCATGAGTGATGTTGAGCATTTCTTCATGTGTTTTTTTTTGCCATTTGTATTTCTTCTTCGGAGAAATGTCTATTCAAGTCTTTGGCCCATTTTTTAATTGGGTCATTTGTCTTTTTATTGTTGAGCTGTAACATCTCTTTATATATCCTGGATATTAAACCCTTATCAGATATGTGATTTCCAAATATTTTTTCCCATTGAGTCGGCTGCCTTTTCACCCTTCTGACAAAGTCCTGTGAGGTGCAAAAGTGTTTAATTTTGAGGAGGTCCCATTTATCTACTTTTTCTTTTGTTGCATGTGCTTTGGGTGTGAGGTTCAACAAACCACCACCTACTACAAGGTCTTGAAGATGTTTCCCTACATTTTCTTCTAGTAGTTTTATGGTCCTGGCTTTTATATTTAGATCTTTGGTCCATTTTGAGTTGATTATTGTATAGGGGGTGAGATAGGGGTCCTCTTTCATTCTTTTGGTTATAGATATCCAGTTCTCCCAACACCATTTGTTGAAGAGACTGTTTTTTCCCATCAGCGTGGGCTTGGTAGGTTTGTCAAAAACCAGTTGACTGTATAGGTGAGGGTTTATTTCTGGATTCTCAATTCTATTCCACTGATCGATATGTCTATCTTTATGCCAGTACCATGCTGTTTTGACCACTACCATGGTCTTTGACTTTTTACTTTTTTAATATATATGAAAATAAATAAAAGCAAGGGTATATTACACTGTAACCTTGCTAGACCACATATATGTAACATATATAATGATATTTACAATAGATTTCTATCTTGGAGAAGAGAGAGGAGTTAGTTTAGTTTATACATTGTGTGAAGAAAGTAAAAATCATAAGTAAGGGTAAAATGAAGTAAAAATACATCTTGAGAAAATCCCTAAATCACCCATAAATTATAGCATATGTGGCATATATACACAGCTCTGTGTAGACATTATTATGCACACTGAAGTTTGTGATCCTCTGTGCCAGGTTCAAAGAAGGCAAGGACTTTCAGTGGATATCTGGGTCATCTTTGGTTCCCAGGGAGTCCTTGTATGGAATGGGGACTGGAGAATCCCATCGTGACCCTGCTGGTTTGCAGACTTCCCTCTATCATGTTTTTAACATGAAAACTCTGTATAGTAACACATATTAATAAGTTTTCTTGTTTTAGAGAGGACTAAATGAGATAATGTACGTGGCAGCCTCTAATATACCACCCTGTACGGATATAGTAGATGCTCAACAAGTATTCGATGGATTTGATTCTGATTTAACTTGATCAGTTCCATATCCACATTGTGTTTGAAAAAGTGTCAAGAAAAAACTGGGCCACCTGCTACCTGCCTTCCCATGTTGGTATTCCCCATGGTAACCCTCTCTGAGTTGCCTTCCCTCTTTAACCCCTTATTATCAGACTTTAGATAGCATTTCCTGAGTTAAATCATGACTATGAAAATTGGCATCAGATCATTTCAAGGAATGTCAGGTAGGGGGAGCCTCGGTACAGTAAATCTTTAATTAAAAGATAAAAGTAGAAATAATGTGCCTTTCATGTCATGGTATCTAGCTCTTGTAAATAAACCCCTAAGAGTAATTTCTTTTCCAATTCTTGTATGGAAACTTGAGGCTTATGTCTAATTAGTTACAAAAGTTGTTGTGTAGCATGACTTGTATCTTGCAAACGATTTTACTTGAATAGTTCAAGATTTCTTGTTTTTGGCTAATAAAATTTCCATCTTACTTTGTTATTTTCAAGCATTGTCTAGTAGGCAACTCTTTAGTATCTTACAGTGTTTGCCCCCCACGATTTCCCAATTTCCCATCCTTCTATTATCCCTTAGTCTGCTTAATTTTTCACCTGAGCACACCTGACATTTATTTTTATTAGTTTCCCCAACTTAAATGTAAACTCTTAAGCACCTAGACCGTTTTTTTTTTGTTTATTTGTTTTGGTTCATCGCCATATTGTCAGTGCCTGGAACGGTGCCTGGTGTGGCAGGCACTCAGAAATTTGTTAAATGAAGAATCAGTTGAGAGCTTTCACTGTTATTTAAATTAATATCCTTTGACCTAATAAGCAACTATTAAACTTATGTAAGAGTGTGAAATATTTGCATTTATACTCTTTAAGAATTTCACTGACAACTTAGTGAAGTAATTAGAACTTGAAAACTTTTATCACTGTGCTTCTCTGGTGATTATATTTCCACCTTCTTTCAGAGTTTAGTAATCTTTCATCACCTTAGAGTGTATTTATATTATTCAGTTGGGATGTATTTATAGATATAAAATGAAAAAACTTTTATTTTTTCATTTTATAAAATGAAACTGCATTTAAGAAAATACTCTAATTTGACCTTAGTGCGAAAGTTCTAATTCGCACACACTTGTGCACAATTCAGCGGACTGTGTGAGTCTCACGTAGCTGCATGGCATGCTTTGTAAGCGAAGGGCCTCTCTGTTGAGCAGCAGATCATCTAAATCTGACTCTCCGTAATGGGTATGCATCTTTGTAGGGCTGTTCTTCAAGAAAGCAGTCGTTGTATTTTTGGGCATTTCTTCTAGAGAAAAATGAATGAATGAATGAATGAATATATGCAAAAACCCACAAAACATGTTTTTGATTACTTATCAAGATGGTGGTTACCAGACTACGATTGTGAATGTCAGTGCTCACCCACGGGGGCATGATGTGGTGCTGCGGCTGCTAAGGGCTTAGCCAACTGCAGTCTTCACAGACTGGTCCCTGAATGAAGTTAAGTTGATCTTCCAAACTGATCCCCGAGTTCAGCAAGGTTTATCTTCCAAATCATTCTTTGTTTCTTCAGCAAATATTTACTGAGTGCCTGCTATGTAGCAGACACTGTGCTAGGTGGAGGAGATCAGGGTTACTGAAATGATTAATATTCCTGCCTCATAGAGGCTCACGTTTTAATCTAGTGTCTTTTGGGGCCACAGATATCTTTAAGAGTGGATGAAAGTGATGGCTTTTCCCTGAACATCAGTCAGTCTCTTACACACCCACACACTTGCGCATACAAGTGTGCATGTGGGTGCTAGGGCTGGGTGTGGGGTGGAGAAGTCCCACACTCAGCGTTTCAGGAGACTTAAAGCTTAAGGTTTAAGTCCCCTCTTCCCTTCTCCTCCTCCCTCCGCAGCCTGCCCACTGCCCTTGCCTCTTCTTAGCACCTTAGGATATTCTGGAAAAGACTTCACTATAATTTTATTTTCAGGTTTTATCAGATGATGAAGCAGCACATGTTGGGGAAAAGACCCCAAGGAGTCTCAGCAGGTCCTTGTCCTAGGCCTTGGGCAAGTCACTTTTGCTTCCTAATCTCTCTTTTCACACCTGAGAAGTAGAAAGTATTAAATTAGAGTAGCTCTGAGGTGATTTGTGGGTAGGTTTTATGGGCAGGCTTCGGAGGCAGGCAGAAAGTATCTGGGGGTAAATTGCAATCTTGTTGCTCATTAGCTAAGTAATTTTGAGCAAATTACTTAATTTATCTGAGCCTTACTTCTCGTATACGAAATGGAAAAAACAACACATACCTCATGGAATGAATTTAAGAATTAAACTGAGATAATGTATGTAAATTGCCTGTGACAAAAAAATTGTAGCTTTTATCAGCCTTGTCACATCCAAATTGTCTTTCAGGGGAATTTAAATCTACAAATTCAATATTTTTTGAGCACCTACTATGTGCCTGGCATAGTATACTTCTGTGACTACCCTGTGATGCTCATGCAGCCACCAGGCAGTGGTAGGATAGGAGTGAAGGAATTCACTGTATATCAGAGAGGCCTGGCTTGATTTCCTGTTTCTACCACTTAATTAACTACATGACCCTAAAGTCTCTGGTCTTCATTTAATTTCCATTTCTGTAAAATGTGGATAATGGTATCACATAACTGTCTGGTTTACCAGGACTGCTGTGATAAATAGCACAAGGCTTGGCTTAACTGGAATTTGTTGTCTCAGGTTTTGGAAGCTAGAAGTCCAGATTCAAGGTGTTGGCAGGGCCGTGCTTTCTCCCTGAAGTCTGTAGCATTCTGGTGCTGCCTGCCTCAGTCCTTGGGGTGCCTCAGTCATCGGGGTCCTTGGGTTGCATTTCTGCCCCTGTCACATGGTGATGTCCATAGTCTGCTCCTGTGGCTTTCTCTGACATCTGGCTTCTTGGATTGCATCTGAATTTCCTCTTTTTATAAGTCCTCCAGAATACAGATTAAGACCCAGGCTGATTCAGTTTGGCCACATCTTTACTAATAATAACATCTACAAAAGATCCTATTTACAGATGGGTTCACACTCACAGGAACATGGATTAAGATTAAAAACACGATTTAATCCCCCAAAAAACCCAACCTCAGGAGAGGGGCTCTTTGGAGATTTCAGTGAGGTAGTGCAAGTAAAGCATTTAGCACAGCACTGACAGGAACAACACTCTCAATATATGTTAGTCTCACTCAATATTAATAGTATTATTATTAATTATCATCTCAATCTCATCCCTCTCCCTATCCAGGTTGAATTTAAAGAAGGTTTTCCCTAGATTTTATACATGTCCAGTTGATGATGGCATTTCACTTATTCTAGCTGAATAGTAAAATAAGACACTTGATTGAAAACTGTTCTTTACTTACAGGTTGCTTGGAAAATATTTATTGGTTCTGCAGTTAGCTGTGGTTACTACTAATGGATTCCCTTTGGTAAAAGATGAATGGTAATTTTTCTTTATGTGTTTTTATTTAGTACCCCAACCCCATGGATAGAAATGTCATCTCTGTAAAAATCGTGGAGGAAAAAAGAGGTGAGTTTCCCAAATATGTCCTCAGTTCAATGATGATCATTAAGTGATGCTTATTTTGTAAAGAGGTGTGTACGTATTTGTGTATACATGTTTTATATTTGTGTCGTCTGTTGTGCTTTAAACAGGTGTATTTCCATACTTGATGTGACTGATAAAAAAGTCTAGCACTGAGGTCACCCAGCATTTATAGCAGTTGAAGGCCTGCCTATTATGCCCCTGTCACTTTCTAATTCATAACTGATGATAACACTGAGCTACTTATAAATGTAAGAGCTAACATTTTTTTTGAGCACTTAATATTTGCTTGGCACTCTTTTATTAACTCATTTAATCTTCACAACAATTTTTGAGGTAAGTATTAGTATTATTACCATTTAATGAATGAGGGAACTGAGGTACAGAGAGGTTGAATAACTTGTCCAAGGACACATGTCTATATATATTATATTCATACATCATTTTATAGAAGGCAAAATAGATGTGATTAATAGTGCATATGAGATGTGACCATAAAGTGATGAAAGTGATATTGATATACAGCTTATGGAATCATAACTGTGCTTTACAATGTGGTTCAGTGTTGACTAGAGCAGGTGCCAGCAAACTATGGCTTTTGCAGCCTGATTTTATAAATAAAGTTTTATTGGAACACAGCCACACCCATTTGTTTACACAGTGTTTATGGGTGCTTTTTACTCAGCAGAGTTGACTAGTTGAAATAGAGGTGGTATGGTCCACAAAACCTAAAGTATTTACCATCTGGTCTTAAAGATTTATTTGTTTATTTTACATTTATCCATTTTTAACTCCCCCTTACACCTCATCTGGTCTTTTACAGAAAAAGTTTACTGACTAGAGTGTAGGAGTGTCCATTGTCCTCTGTCATCTCCTTCTCCAGTAGAAGCATCTTCACTGGTTGTGTTTGAACTTGAGAACAGGATAGTGCAGGAAGTTACAGCAATGCATACAATCAATGTACAGACCTTGGAGACTCCCAGGCCCTGGTCTAACTTGCTCTTCAGCCTTCTGAAAGCATGAGATGCTACTTACTGTTTGTTGTGTGACTCTGACGCCTTCTCTGTGTCCGGTGAACATAAAACTTTTTACTTGAGGCTATTTATATTTTAAAACATATTTTCTCATGTATTCACACTCAGTGTGGGAGAAATTTGTATTTGGCATTGGACAAACCTGATTTAAAGTCTTGATAGTGTTGCTAGCTAAATGACCCAGCCTCTCAGAGGCTCTGTTACTTCATCTGTCATCTGAGAAAATAATAATAATCTTGCCTTTAGGTTGTTGTGAAGATCAAATGAGAGAACAATATGCATGTTCCAAAGTGGTTTCTGCCATCAGCAGGGGCATCTTTGCCTTCACGAGTAGCTAGGCTCTTTTAAGTATGTGTACTGCAAACATTGGATGAGATAGCCAAAGAGAGTGCCAGTGGGCAGAGGAGATGAACCAGTTTCTCACCCTATCAGCAGCTTCTGAGGAGTCAGGGTGTTTGCATCAGGGAATCAAGACTATGATAGCCAGAGCTTTGAGAAATCTGCAGCAGTGTGACTGAGTCACAGTCATTCATACAGCAAATGATAATATTTAAAGTTGATCTTTTTTTTCTGCCACAGTCTTCCTTTTTCTTAACTCTTATTTATTGTGTGTCTTTTATACCCCTGGTGCTATAACAGAGACTTCCTTCCAAAACAGAATGGTCCTAGCCACAGAGGGTCTACTCCTCTATGGGAAGAGAAGAATATGGCTAGTGTAATTACCTATAGGCTTGAATTTTGTAGCCAGAAATCTACAAATCATGTTCTTGAGAACATGATTTGTATAGAAGGTAGCATACTCAGATTCTTCATCTTTTTGTTAAAACATTCTCTTTCTAAGACTTTTGTAGGAGGTGCTGTGGCCATTGACTACTTTGTCATTGGAGCACTGACATTAATAGTCCAGAACAGTAATAATTTATGATTCTTTTTTCCTTGGCTTTAGAATGTGCAGTATGAGTAGCTGTTTACTGTTATTCCTTGGTTGCAGAGAAGTATACTTGGAGTGATTTGGCTTAGAAAGGTGGTCAAAGGAAATTAGTTAAACATTTTCTCTAGGAATTCTGCATGTAGAAAATTGAGATTGGCACTGAAAATTTTGTTGCCATTGACAAGAATAAATTCCCTTAATTATTTTTTTTTGAGTGTGAAAATTTTCTTTTTCCAGATGTATCAACAGGCATCATCTATAGAAAGAGGATTGCAATCTGTCAGAATGTGGTTCCAGAAATTTTGAGGAAGGTAAATTCATTAAAAAATATATCAGATGTTGTGTTACATTGGCCGGTTTTTAAATAGTCATTGAAAGAGACATTTTCTGATGTAAAGGAGCATTAGAACTTCCCCAGTTCTTCTACTTCAGGCCTTCAGAGGAAGGGAGCTCTCTCATACCCAGCCTTAGTTTTGGCAGATACCACTAGAGATAAAAATTTTTCTTTCTTCTCTCTCTTTCTTTCTTTCTTTCTTTTTTTTTTTTTGTTGTTGGAGGCTGTTAGTGGATATAGAGATGGTCTACATTATTTTAATGCTACCTTGGACATTTTGCATGAGACTTTGCATTTTGCATGAGATTGTGCATTTCTAATCTATCCAAATTTGGAAATGACTCTTAGGTAAGAATGATCTGGCGTTAGCAGATTGTACATATGTAGGGTGACCTTTAGCAAGGAAGATAAAAGCTTCAGTTTCTAATTCATTGTTGGAGATGACAGACCAGAGTATTCCAGGGGTATAATGTTCTCAGCATTCCCTGTATGTCTTTTTATGTGTGTTTCTATAAAGTAATAGAATTGGTGATGAAGTCTTCATGACAGCAAATTGTTTTCTCTCTTTGAAACCCTAAAGCACTCTGGTGATACTTTGTTGGAAAAAGGTAAGTGGCAGTTTTTAATCTCACTGCTTGAACTATAGAGGGATTGTCAATGGGAGTACTTCTAGAATTATTATGAGTAAGAAGAGAGAATCTCGATATGTGCTTTTAAAAATGTCTTAGATGGTTGTTTCAACCCGGAAGTTGATTCTGTGTTTGATATAGAGTCTAGTGTGGTTCCTGGCCGTTAGTTTGCAAATTAAATTGCTGTGCTGTGTATTGAAAAAATGGTGGCTTTAATCCACATCTTACTGTGGGTTAAATGACTGTGTTGTGCTTTTTTGTGGAAAGAAAGCTGATATGACAATGAAAATAAATTTTTATTTGTTTTTCAGATGGTAAAATGCTCTGCATTGTATGTAGCAAATTATTAGTTTTTTTTTTTTCCCACAGAGTGTATACCCTGCCTTTTCCCTGTATACACACTTTGAATCTATTATTTAAAAAGGCATGCAACTTTGTCTTGTATCTCAATCCTAAATAATTTAAGAATAAACTCTGACTTGTACATTTCTGCCTTTGTAGTTTTCGATGTCTCCTCCACCCAGGACAGCATACATTTCTAGGTGTAGGACAGAGTTTAAAATGAAAGAAAATATTTCACCTAATATTGTCCTGTATGTGAGTTGCCTGTATGTAAGTGGGCCGGATTTGAATCCATCAATTTAAGAACTCTGTGACCAGGCCAAGAGGAGACAAAAAGAGGAGGCTGGTAATTTACATAGCGTTTAGCTATTAGGGAAATCGGAGCCAGGACTGCACAACCTGCATAAATCCTAGGCCATTTGCATGTCTTCACAGCATTTAGTAAGGTTACCATATGTTTGACTACAAAGGGTTTATAGCCGCTGGTCAGCTGTCATCCATATATCAGGATCACTTGTCCTCTTAATTATCCAAGACTGAACTGTAGGTAGCCTGCTCTTAATTGAGAAAGCCATCTTCCCTCTGTTGGACAGGTGAGCATTTTAAAAGTACCTAGTATCCAGTTAGAAGAGGAATCCTGGCTCAATCTCCAGGAAAGAAACATGGCTATACGGAGTCACTGCCTTACGTGGACACAATATGCATCCATGAAGGAAGAGTCTGTCTTCCGGGAAAGTGTGGAAAATCCAAATTGGTAAGATTACTTGTATGTGTGTGTGTGTTGGGGGGAGGGGTCAGTACACATATGATCACATATATTAAAAAGCTGTGATTCTATGCTCATGACCTCTGTTTAAACGTAGGATTCCTTTGTCATGTAGATGCCATATTACCACATTTTAATCACACAAGTAATTAATGAGTATATTTTTCTTTGGGAGAAAAAAATGATAGTGCTCAATTCCTGTCTGACCATCCTTCCAATCTTGGTGTTTTTTCGTCCTCTCCAGAGGCAAAGGGTGTTATCAGTATTCTTCCAGACCTTTAAAAAATACTTCTAGATATCAAATATGTATGCATAGAGCCTATAGAGTATGCTTTTGTGTGTCTTTTTTTTTTTTAGTTAAATGGTTGCATGCTATGTAAATCATTATGAGCTTCTTTTTTCAATTAGTAGAATGTTTCTGAGCTTTATCCATTTAATGAATATAGATGTAAAATATTCCTCTGAACCATTGCAGAGTATTCAATTCTATGACTATACCACATTTTACTCAGCTATTTCCTTATTAATAGACATTTAGATGATTTCTAGTTTCTCTTTATTATAAACAATACTCCAATATTTGTGAAGCATGTGTTTCTTGTATGTGACCCCTTATGCTATATAGGTGAACGCTTCTTTAAAAATAGATTTTAAAAATAGCTAATTGAGGTATGATATACACACAGTAAAATTCACCCTTTTTAGTGTATAGTCTTATGAGTTTAACATAGGTATAAATCTCTGTGATCTTGAATTAGGCAATGGTTCCTTAGATATGACACTGAAAGCACAAGCAACCAAAGAAAAACTAGATAAATTGGACTTCATCAAAATAAAATATATTTGTGCTTCAAAGGAGACTGTCATGAAAGTGAAAAGACAGCTCACAGAATGGGGGAATATATTTGCAGATTGTATATCTGATAAGACACTAGTATATAGATCATATAAAGAATTGTTACATTTGAACAATGAAAAAAAATTAAAAAATGGACAAAGGACTTGAATAGACATTTCTCCAAAGATGATACATAAGTGGCTCAAAAGCACATAGAAAGATGTTCAACATTTATTAGTCATTAGGGAAATGTAAATCAAAACCACAATGAGATACCACTTCATACCCACTAGGATGGTTATGATAAAAAAGAGAGTTAATAACAAGTGTTGGCAAATGCGTGGAGAAATTGGAATCCTCATATATTACTATTGCTGGTGGGAATGTGAAAGGTTCACCGGCTGTGGAAAACAGCTTATCAGTTCCTCAAAAAGTTAAACATAGAGTTACAATTTGACCCAGCAAATCCACTCTGTATTGAAAACCTATATTCACACAAAACTATTACATGAATGTTTATAGCAATATTCTTCATAATAGCCAGTAATTGAAAACAACCCAATGCTCATCAGCTGATGGATGTAAAGCCAAACATAACCAATGTGGTATACCCATACAATGGAATTTTATTAACTATAAAAACAACAACAACAAAGTGCTGATGCATGCTGCAACATGGATGAACCTTGAAAACATGATGCTGAAGTGAAAGAAGGCAGTCACAAAAGGCCACATATTGTGTGAGCCCATTTATATGAAATGTCCAGAATAGGCAAATCCATAGAGACAGAAAGTAAATTAGTGGTTGTCAGGGGCTTGGGAAAAGGGGGTTATAGAGAGTGTCTGCTAACAGCTAATAACAGTGTCTGCTATTTTCATCATCATTTGGGGTGATGAAAATATTCTGGAATTGCACAACTCTAAAAATATTCTAAAACTCTTAAAAACGACTTAATTGTACACTTCAAAAAAGTGAGTTTTATGGAATGTGAATTATATCTCAATAAAAAGAGTTAGATGACTGGATCTCTGGGCATGCACATTTTTAGTTTATGTAGATTCTGATACATTGTCCTCTAATGTGTTAATATACTAATTTATACTTTCTTCAGTAGTACATAAGAATGTTCATTTTCCTACAACATTGACATCACTTAATATTAACATACTTTAAAATTTTTGCCAAAATAATGGGTGAGAAATAATTACTTCCTTTGAAGAAGGCTTAAAAATAATAGCAATATACTGAGGACCAAATATTAGCAGTGATTATTGCTGTGAAATATTAGATTAGAGGATATTTACTGTGTGCTTTGTTATTGTTCTTCATGACTTGAATTTTTTATTGTGAACCTTCATTTTTATGAAAAAGACCTCAAGCCCGAAGAACTAGAAAACCAAAAACCTGAAATCCATTCTTAAGCCCCACACTGTCAAATCTTTACTCTCCGCCATTATGTTGGATTTAGTGGTGATCATTCTATAATGTTCCAGCAGGCCACTGAATGTGTGTGTGAATGCTGATTCCTGTCAGCAGTGGAGGTGAGCTAACTGTGAACCACCCATAAGTCCTCATTCCTCAGGCACCCTCATCACAAGAGCTTCATGTAGAACAAACATAGAACTTTGGGATTAAGAGTCAAGGCTCTGGCTAGAGAATAAAGTTTTTTCTCAGAACTAGTAAAAGGACGGATTTGTTTGATTTAATGCAAAAAAAGAAAAAAAAGTCTGTCTTAGGTAGCAACCTGACTTCATTTCATCCTTAGTTTTTTCACATTTTTTAGCTATTGGCTAGTCTTTAAAGCTCCACCCTTCCTTCCTCAGTGTATTAGTCAGCCAAAGGGGTGCTAATGTGAAATACCAAAAATGGGTTTGTCTTTATAAAGGGTATTTATTTGGGGTAGAAGTCCACAGATACCAGGCCATAAAGCATAAGTTTCTTCTTATCACAGTCCACTGCCACGTCTTAGAGCAAGACAGCTGCCGGCGTTTGCCAGGGTTCAGGCTTCTGGGGTTCCTCTCTTTCCGGGGCTGCGTTTCTCTCCGGGCTTAGCCCCTGTTTCAGCTGTAGATGATTAGGCGAACGGCTTGCTTCTCTTCTCCTGGGCCTTCTTTCCAACATCAAAACTGCTTCTCAAAAGACTGCTTCAACTCTGTTCTTTGCCTTGCCTTTTATATTCGATTCCCCACCCACCAAGGGGCGGGGCTCAATGCCCTAATCATAACCTAATCATGCCCAGATTAACAGATCAGTTTACAAGCATGATCCAATTATATTTTTGGAATTCATAATTACATGAAATTGGCCAACTGTTACACTCAGTGATACGTAAAATGATACTGCTTGGCTGTGAGACTCCAGGAAAAACATCCTTCAGGAACTTTTTTATTTTCATTTATCTGTTTTTTAAAAATTATTTTAAAAATAGCCATTCTGATTCTGGAAAAAAATACGTATGTCTTATAAAAAAAAAATTCATGCAATTCTGAGGAAAAAAAGAAACTAAAAAATCATCCTGATCCTATCACCTAGAGATAGTGTCAGTTTAAGTAATTTTCTTGGTTCATTCCTAATTGACGTTTAGATTGTTTCTAGTTTTTTGTTTTTTTGCTATTACAAACAATGCATAGTGAATATCCCTGTAATTACATCTTTTTCCACTTATGCAATTATCTTTTAGGGTAGATTGGGCAAAGTGGTATTTCTAGATCATAGGTTATATGCATTTTATATTTTGATACATATTACCAGACTCCACCATGAAAAGGTTGTATAAATTTACACGTTTCCCCCCCCTTCTTTTGATTTGTTATGCTCTAATCCTTTCCAAAACACTACTTTTTATATTATTGACATAAGAGGTTAGTAATTACTGCCATCTAACTCTTATGTCAAGGTCAAAGCTAGGTATTTTTACCTGCAAAGTTTTAGAGGCTCAGGTTAAAGTATTTGTCCAGTAGGTTGCTGAGACAAGATATGAATCCAGGTTTCTCATACTTGTCCTAGAGCAAAGTGATGGGGTAGGAATATGGAAATTTATGAAGGGTAGATTTATGTCAGACCATAGAGTGCTTTGGACACCCGGCTATGGAGAGTGGGTTTTGTCCTTTTGGCAGGCAGCCATGTGAAGGTTTTTTTTTTTTAAGTCACTTTTTTTTTTTTTTAAGATTTATTTTATTTAATTTATCCCCCTCTCCCCCAGATGGTTCTCTCATCTGTCAGCTCATTGTTTGCTCGCCTTCTCCAGGAGGCACTGGGAACCAAACTCGAGACCTCCCACATGAAAGGCAAGTGCCCAACAGCCTGAGCCACATCTGCTCCTCATGGGCTGCAGGGTCTGCTGGCTTGTGGCATCTGCTTGTTGCAGCGGGAGGCAGCATCTGCTCTTCATCTTTTAGGAGGCACCGGAACCCAAACCCAGGACTTCCCATGTGGTAGGCGGGTGCCCAAGGTGTTGAGCCATATCTGCTTCCCTGCCATGCAAAGGTTTTCGAACAGGGGATGATGTGATGAAAGCCAAGATTCTGCCTCTAGGGAACTTGTGTTTTCTTAATATGGATTTAGAAAGGCACTGTTAGGCAGACATTCTAAATGAGTGGGTAATCTGGTTGGGGGGGCATCAAAGAAAGAAGGGGACAATATTACTTTCATTCCCCTCCTTTGCCAGAGAATGTGAGAAGTAGCTAGTCACTGCACCCAGAAGAACATGGACATATTTCTAAAGCAAAAACAAACAAATAAACAAAAAAAAAAAACCCTCAAAAAATAACAAAACAAAACACTGCACCCAGAAAAATTTGGACATTTCTCTAAAGCAAAAAGAAAACAAAACACACACACACACACACACACACCAAAAAGCAAAAAGCAAAACTTGCCATGGCTGCTAAGCCTAAAATTAGACTATTCAAGCTATGTGTTAGTTAGCAGGTTTATGGGTGTGTCAGGAAAGCAGATGCCATTCTGTCCCTGTGCATGGCCTGTCAGCTTAATTCAAAGATGGGTTTGAAATGGGTTTCCTATAGAATCTAAGCCTTACTCTCTACCTCTTTACATAGATCTCATTTCAGCTCCCAGCTGACGTCTCTGCAGTTCGGCACTTTCTTGGACAAATTATATTGTTCTTTCCGCCCTTTTGTAGTGTCACACAACTGGATAGTTCTAATTATGCTTTCTTCTTTTACTAACTTAACCCAGCATTTTCTTCCTGCAGTTTTTATGGAATGGAATTTCCATTCTTTCTCAGAACGTGGAGTGATGTGTTTCATTAATCTAACTCCTCTAGAACTCAGCTTGACCCTCTATGCCTCAGAGAAGTCCTTCTATACTTTGTCTCTCCTCCTTGTATCAGTTAGGCTGCCTTTTTAGGCTGCCTTTCGCTGCAAACAACAGAAGCCCTGACTCAGCTGATACCAACCCACACTTCATATGTTTACCATGTGGTATTATCTCATAACCAACAGGGCTTAGTTCCAAACTTGTTATTCTTTCAGCTCTACCTTTCCCTGTATATCTTCCCTCCCTCCCTCCCTTCCTGGGTTTCCTCACAGCTGCCAGTAGCAGTAAGGGTTAACATACTACTTTGTCCACATTTAGTAAGGGAAAGAGAACTGTGGGAACAAAAGAACCTCTTTCCCAACCATCGGGGTGGGAAAGGAGAGAAGGACCTTCCCCTGAATCTGACTGGGCCCACTTAGACCACATGCTCCCTTCTGGACCAATAAGAGTGATCAGAGGCTGATTGGCCTCGACTAGCCAAGATCTTTCCCTAAAGCTGGGGGTGGGGTCAGCTCCCCTGAACCACATGGGCTGCATCGGAGAAGGGTATGCGCCTGAGCAACACAAATTTGAAATATAGTTAGGAACGGGTATTGCATGCATTTGTTTTCCTTTCTCACATTTCCTTACCACTTTGGTGCCCATTGTCTTTGATTTGCTTTGGAAGTAATGGAAATTCACCACTACAGATGAAGGACATTTTTTGGAAGAACACAGGGATATCTACCAGTGACTTGGCCTCCCAAGGAACAGGAGCCAGGAACTGGAAAACCAGCAGAAACAAAGGCAGCCACATGTTCTCTTTCTTTCCATATCTGCCTCATTTGTTCAACAGTCTGCAGCTTTGCTTTATTCACACAGCCAAGCCTGGCTTCCTCAGGTCCCCACAGGTTCTCACACATAGAGAGCTTAGAACACTGCTTGCCCCTAGTGGTCAATAAAAGTTAGTTTTTAGTATTTTATTAATTTTATTGTTATTGTAATCTTAAAAATTCACAGTGATTTTGATTCTGTTCCTTAATAATACAGAAATAGTGCTTCTAAGGTTTTACTCCTAAGCTGCAGGAAGATGGTCCATGTTGGAATTTTGCATTCCCTTAGTACCCCATCACTGGGGCACCTCAATTCAAGAGTCAAGGCACTAGGAACCCTTCTATTTAATTCCAAAGTAGGATTTAAGCACTGGAGAGAATAGCAAATAGGAGTTAATACAAGCATTTGGCATGGACTGAAATTCCCCATGTTTCTAGTTCTTTTCTTGTTTTGTGCTGTAAGCAACGAGTGTTGTAGATCCAGGAAGCATCACACGTGGTGTACTGTTGAATGGTGTGCTGTTGAACTGCAACAGGTTTTAGAGTCAAAGATGCTGGAAAGCTGTTTTGCCTTAGGTTATTTGAGCCAAATCAGGAATTAGAGAAGTGAATCTTAATAGGAAGTTAAAAAAAAAAAAAAAAAAAAAACTTTTGTGGACTTTGTTTATTATGAAGAGCAGGACATAGATATATACTTTTTTTTTTTTAAGATTTATTTATTTATTTATCCCCCCCTTGGCTGTGTCCATTTGCTTTGCATTTTTCTGTGTTTGTTTGTCTCTGTTTTGTTGGGTCATCTTGCTGCGCCAGCTCACTGCGCTGCGCGGGTTGTCAGCTCACCACACCATGCGGGCCGACTTGCCTTCACTAGGAGGCCCTGGGAATTGAACCCGGGGCCTCCCATATGGTAAACGGGAGCCCAACCAATGGAGCCACAGCCACTTCCCCAGATATATACTTTTGAAAATGGAGAAAGGAGCATATTTTGAGATTTTCAGAAGGAAGAGCAAAGTTAGGGTTTCTGTCTTCTGAAACCTTAAGTCCAGATAGGCTTATGAATTGGTTAATATTTTGTGTTTTGTTAGTTTCTGGTTCTTTTCTTTCTTATTCTCCTTTTCCTTGTAATAGATCTTTATTATACTATGTAGGAATAGAATTGATGGGCATTTGATTTGGTTTTAACAATGAAAATTTACTTTAAGTAATCTAATTCTAAAAGATGTAAATCGTCATTTTGTAACAGTATTTTCTTGGGCTTCACATTTTCACTGTAACTATGTGTTTTTGTGAGAAGTAAAAACTTTTATGATATCTTTATAGCAACTTTCAAGTTATCGTAGTCAGTAGAGACTAGCGGTTTTATGATATTGCAGAGCTGGTTTCCTTTTATCTTTGAGTAACAAGATCATTCTCCTTCTCCCCCAGCTTTGAGCATCTCAGTGGCCCATGTCTTTATATTTCCATGTGTGAGAGCTTCTGCTTAGACTCTGATGCTTACTAACCTTATTTCTGAGATTTAAAAATGCTCAAGCTACCAGAGTATATGTTAATAACATTGGGTATATCCCATGAATTTTGTGAATCAACATTTATGAAATGTCTAAGAAGTTCCTGCTGGAATATAGCAAAAGAAATAAAAAGCCAAAATCAAACTGTACAGATAGATTAAATGAATGGGATGAGCAGCTGTTCTTATTTCAGTGAGTTTTCATTACTGAAGTTGCTCAAATGAATATTCTTCATTCTAATAAATAAGGTATATAAAATTTTGAATTTTTATATTTTTGAATTTCTGTATTAAAACATCCTAAGTGTTAGTATTTATCTGGTAAATCAGAAAGAGTATAATTGGCACATCTCATGGTACTGATTGTTGGACACTTTTTCTTTGTGTATCTAATTTTTTTTCTGCCCTGAAATCGTTTTTATTGAAGAGCAAATTCGACAGGACTCCAGTTTTTATGCCTTCCATGTGTTTTTTTAAGACTGTCACTGACCTTTTTGATTGACCTCTAAACTTCCTTGTAATGAAGTATTAAAATGCACTGGCTCTGCTAACTTTACTTAGGAATTAATTCTAAGCCCCAATCCTGCCGCTAAAGGGCTTGAGGGTGTAGTTATCTAATAGCCTGAATAAATACCACTTCACATTCGTCGCCCAAACATGACTCCCTGTGCTCAT
The DNA here is from genome assembly GCA_026826555.1 of Tolypeutes matacus. Taxonomy (NCBI): domain Eukaryota; kingdom Metazoa; phylum Chordata; class Mammalia; order Cingulata; family Chlamyphoridae; genus Tolypeutes; species Tolypeutes matacus. Next base: position 5,048,718 of record JAKSZT010010581.1, on the reverse strand, counting down.
ATTGACCTTGATTTCCAATGCACCAGTGGGTGATCAAACAATTAGCAGAATGTGTTTCCAATTATGAAAAGCCAAGCAACAAGGCCTTTTCTGTGTAAAAATAACATTTGGGCTGGAGCCTTATTTTTTTTTTTCCCCTGGAGCCTTATTTTTGACTCAATAAAACTGCCCTCCAAAAGATACTCATTTGCTTTTTTTTATGATTGTATTGATATAGTCAAGGTCTTTTCTGTTTTCCCATCTTGTACTCTCACGTAGGTTGTGTCCTGAGGTCACAGTGCTTGGCTGTACCCCCAGAATTTCATAGTTCTGGGCACTTAGAAGATACCCCATAGCCATTTGTTGAATGAATGAAGAATGCAAAGTTACTCAAGGAGATGCAAATAGTACTCCTTAGGGACTGAAATGGGGAGGAGGGAAAGAGAGTGAAAAGGGATGAAGCTGGTGGGAGGGGTAAGCGCAAATTTGGAAAGCCCAATGGGATGTGGTAGTCTGGTGTGATGTAGAGACAGCTTTGGAATCAGTAACATGGAGACCTCTCTTCTGGCTTCTGCCTGGTCCTTTCAGTGCCCTATGACTCTGGAAAGGCAGGAATAAAGCTGACCTGAGATCTTCACACAGAGGGATGTGACGATTTAATGAGATAATAAGTGGGAATGCTCTGTACTTGGAAAGTATAAAGCACTACATAAATATGTGTTGAGTAAATGCTGTTGCAAAGTAGGATGGCTCTTTAAAGGTACTACATTTGGAAGGTGGAGTTAGCTGTTCCTATTGAAAGTGGCAGTGATTATGATGGAGCTGGAAACAATGTTTAGCCAAGAGAACGTTCTGTTATTTACAACTAAGGGCTTTTGACATATCTTAGAGGATGTCTTTTAATTTTTTCCCCATTCTCCTTTGCCCTTTGGTTTCAAGTTGTGAATTAGTCCAAGGTTCAGGGGCAATATAGATTCCTTATGATGATTCTAGTTCTGTAGGCCTGGGCCTGCTCCTGGAAATCAATATTTTTAAAGTTCTCCAGGTGAGTCTGCTGATAGCTAGATTTGGGAACTCCTGGTGACTCATCAGTATCCTGTGATCCCAATGGTAAGCAAACATGCAGCTGGTACCCCTTTGGAACTCTGTTTTTTGCAAGGCCCCTGTTGATCTTATAAAGCGTGAACAGTGGATAATCCGGTTATCCAGTAAAGGATAAATACTTTTCAGCAGAAACAACTGAGAAAAGTTGAGCAAAATTCAGATGAGGGCCATTCGGAATTTATGTGAGGGAGGAATTATCAGTGGAATAGAAGAAGGGAGACTTGAGTCACATTAGTGTCTAAATTGCGTTGCATTCTCTGCTCTTATGGAGCAGAGATGCCAGTTAAATTTTGTTTTCTTTCTTTTTAAGAACCTGATAACAATCTACTAGACTTAGCTTCTACATCCTCCATCAGGCTGAGAATCAGCACCTGGGAGCTTCATCTTTGTAATCAAATCTAATATTTGCAGCTATGCAAAGAGGTGGAGGACAAAATTGGCAAGCTGAGTTCTGCTTGCATTTGCAAACTTACAGCTACATTTGGGGACCTTTTCTGTGCTGGATGTGGAGGCTACCCTATTTCATATGTGACTGATCTCAAGAGAGTTGTAGCATTGAGAGGGATTTAGGTGGTCGTGCCCAGCTTGTTCTGTTTGACTCTCCCCTCTGCTCCTGGATGGCTCAACAGCTTCCTGTCTGAAGATAGGAAAACCTTCAGGCCCTTACATACTTCTAGCTTGGATCATTCCTACCTAAAGTGTTCCTTATTATCATATTTAAAAATCACTTTTCCTCTCTTTTCCACAAGTACTACAGTTACAAAGTACATATAAGAAAAAATAAAGGTATGTTCATGCCCTTTTCAGGTATGTGCCCTTCCTAGTCGGTGACTCCAGAGGAAACCAATATTCTGACCTCCATCCTTATAGATGAGTTTTGCCTGCTGTTGCTCTTCATATGGAATGGAAATCATATAGTATGTACTCTGTGCTATTAGGCTTTCTTCTTTCTAACGTTGTGTCTGTAAGATTGATCTGTGTTGTTGGGTGTATCAGTAGTTTGCTTTTTTTCCATTGCTGTGTGGCATTCCATTGTATGAGCCTGCTATAGTAGCTCTGCTTTGGTCACTCATTCTGCAGAAAAATAATTTTTACAACATGGATTCATACTGTCCCTACTATTCTGACTCTTATATTAACTTAGCATTACATTTGGGACTGTTTTTCCTTTTTATTAAATTCCATGATTTTTACATGGCTGATCATTGGATATAACTATTCCAGTTTGTTTTATTAAATGCCCTAATTGTTGGGTATTTATGTTGATTCCCATTATTTGCTCTTATAAATAATGTGATGAATATCTTATGGGCTGATTTAAGCCTTCATTTAAGATTATTTGCTTAGGATACATTCCTAGAGGTAGATTTGGTGGGTCCAAGGCTAAGTATGTGTGTGAGGCTTTTATTAGGTGTTGCAAAACTGAAGCATACACCCCTGAGAAAGCGCCTCAGGGGCATGATGGTTAGTAGTGTTGTATAGACCTACACTCGAAATGGGATCAGGACCGGCTACAGAATTTGTGGTACACAGTACAAAATGAAAATGTGGGGCTCCTTGTTCAAAAACGATAAAAAATTTCAAGATTTTGACAGCAGAGCATTCTTTGCTTAAGCCAAGAGTCTGTGCTTCTCTTTCTGTAAATGGGAATATTATTGGGGGTAGCAGTAGAGTAGCATTATTATTATTACTTGTGTTCACATTATTAGCTATTATTTATTGAGTGTTTTCTATTATAAGTGCTTTACATATATTACCTTATTCAACTCAGAACAACCTATGAAATTAATACTTTCACTCCCATTTGCAGAGGAGACCAAGCTTCTGAGAGCTTCAGGAACTTGCCTACATGGGTGGGCTCACGTTCAGTGTTAGAGGCAAGATGTGAACCCAAGTTGTCTGACTCCAGGAAACACACCCTTAATCCCTTAATCCCTGTCCTATAGTAAAATAATAATTTTATTTTTTTAGTGCTGAAAACTTCCTAGCACTTAGTGAGAACTCTGTAAATAGTATCTGTTCTCTAAGGAAGCATAATTATATAAATAGGTTTAGAGAGATAGGATGGGAGAATCTACATAACCTCATGTGGTAGAGTGCAAATATCAGCTGAGCAGTCTCTCCCACTACAGTGTTAGCCCCAGGCTGTGGCTAGGACCTTGCATCTTCTTTGGGCCTCCCTTCTTTCTGTGTGGTTACGGGAGAATTCAGAAAGCCCCATGATTAGAACTGAGCTGTCATCATAAAAGGAACACCTGTGGCACCTTTTTCTCCTCAAAGACACTTTAAATTCTCATCATGGAAACAATTAGGTAAAGTTTGCCATACCTAACCAGTCAATAATTCAGGGACAGGATCTCATTAAGAGTTTTTGCTTTCCTGGAAACGGCTATTTTGAGGATTCAGAGATGGTGGCTGTGTGCTCTGGGGATTAATTCGTGATCTACATTTCCTCTTAACTTTGAGTTTCCCAAATGCAGAAGGAAATGAATCTTTAAATGACTCAAAAATAAGGGAAAGATTATATAAACTGCTGTTCACTTTCACAAAGGTGTTCCTAGATTTGTGCTTTTCTGTCATGACTCCATTGTGTTCTATATTGAATTATGCCAATCCAGTGGACAGAGCAGTAGATGTGACTGAGATACAGGCACCGAGCGAGTGAGCTAGCAGCCTCTTCTTTAGGTACTGGGGGCCAGGGATTGAACCCAGAACTTCATTTGGGGGAAGCTGGTGCGCTGGTGCTCAACCACTGGGCCACTTGGCTTCCCTGTGTTGTTTTTTTTTTTTTTTTTTTTGCTTGTTGTTTGTTTTGTTTTTTCAAGAGGCACCAGGAACAGAACTATGTGGGAGGTGGGAGTGCAACTGCTTGAACCACATCTGCTCCATCAGCAGCCTCTTTTAACAAAATTTCCCAGATATTATGGTGGTTTTTCTCTGAGCCAAGAGAAGGCTGCCCCCTACTGACATTAGCAGGCAGAGCTCCTGGGACAAAATTTCCCTGGCTCAATTTCCCTGACAGAAGTATGGAGGATGCTCTCTTTCTTTTGCTTCTCCCCTACCTCCCTCTCTAACTTCCATACTTCCTCTCTCTCTTCTTTCCTTTCTAATGCATTATTGATTTCCTAGTATGAGCTGAGCATGGCAATCTAAGTTGAGGGTGTAATGAATTAAAAAATATATAGGTACAACCATTTAGAAAAACATATTTCATTATCTATTAAAGTTGGAACTATGCTTACCCTATGTCTCATAAATTCCACCACTAGGAACTCTAGAGATACTTGTGTACATATGCATCTGGATGTATTATAAAACATTTCATGGCACTGAAGTGCCATGAATATATATATGTTGATAATAACCTCAAACTAGGTCCAATCTAGATATCCCTCTTCAGTAGAGTGGTTAAATAATTTGGGCTATTTTCAAACAATAGAACACTATATGTCAATGAAAACAAACAAACACTGGTTTGGGCAGTGTACAGGGAGGCTAGGGTATAGGGAGTTTGTGCTGGAGTCACAGAGACCATTAAGAGGCAGGGGCAGTGATCCTGAAGAGAAAACACTATGCTAAACCCAGGAAGTGCAGTAGAAAGAGAGAATGATAGATAATTGAGGGATTTTGGAGGTAAAATACATGCAATGTGGTGACTAATGGGATGTTTGCATTGCTGAGAGAGGGATGCATGGAACGTGCTGCTGAGACTTCTAATCTCCTGGATATGGGAGATGGTTGTGTTTAACTGTGGTGGGAGGACTAGGTTTTTGGGGTGGTAGATGTGCAAGACATCAAGCTGTATGGCCTTGGGCAAGTTATTTGACTTCTCAGCTTGTTCTGGTGAGCCAGAAGTTAGCATGTACCTTTGCTGAAAATGGTTCTTGGTAGCACAGAGCCATTTAAAATATACTTTTAATTTATATAAAAATGATAAACTCAGAGCCTCATTTTATTTTTTTTGGTGATTGTCAGAGTAATACATATTTACCATTGAAATTTTGTGAACCACTGAAAAGACCAAAGTAAATAAATGACACCTAGACATCTAATGCCTAGAGATTCTGCTGTTAGTATTTTAGCTTATTCTATCCATCCATGAATCTGTCCATCCATCCATCCATCTATCCATCCATCCATCCATCTTTTCTTTGTTTTTGTTTTTAACAGAACTGAAATTAAGCTGTACATTGTTTTGTAACCTGCTTGTTTTGCACAGGAACTTAAATGGGGACTTATCCTAGCATGAGGGGTTTAGGTTAGCTTTGTGTAGTAAGAAGAAAATGTCTGATGTGCTTCGTCAGAGAGTTATATAGGGTGAGTGCAACATTTTCTTCTCTGGCAGTCTTAAAATATAATAGGATAAGCTCTCATCTCGTTGATGGCAAGGCCATGACCCTGCTTTACTACCCTGTTACTCTCTGATATGTGGGCAAACCCTGAGAGTGCTTTTCTGAGGACTGATTTCTCCTGAAAGTGGCAGAAAGAAATATTGGTTAGAATATGGTGTAAAAGAGACTTTTATTAATCCCTCACCTACACTTGCCTTGAGGACTGAAGAGTGCATCTCTGCCAAGAGTGTAAGACTGTTCAACTTTTCATTTTCAAATATCAAAATCACTGAAAATTCTACTCTGACTAATCTGGAATAAAGATGGAAAAGATAGTGTCATAGTTTTACATGAGCAAATCATTTTAAATAGGCTTAAATCTAAAAGGTGGAAGCTGCTTTGCCTAGGCTGAAGGTATTTATGTCAGATTGGCTGGAATAACTATGAGTGTGTAGAGAGAGAGAGACTGAGGGGAAGGGAGGAGGGAAAGAGAGGGAGTGAGAGATGAGTTCTGAAGGCTTCCTTTTATTGTGTGTGTGATCTAAATGCAGAGGCTACTACTGTTTGGGGGCAGATCTAATTAAGAGCTTATGATTACTCCTTTGACCAAAACAGCAGCTTGTTGGATCCAGGATCTTCTCAGAATATGTTTCTTCGTTTAAGTGTGTATGTTCACATATACATGTATAAATACACAAATATATATACAGGAGATGTGGCTTCCCTCTTCTTTCACATAGAGCCATAAGGAGAAGGTAGTGAAAATATTTTCTTTGTTGAATATTTTTGATTGCAAAGGAAGTCTAATATTAATTAATTTGACAAATGCTCATTGAGCTCATTGAGTGGCCGGACACTGTGCTGAAAATTGGGAATAGGAGATTCGCTAAAAGCATTAAGCGGTAGCCACAAGCCTTTTTCAGTCAGTGGTGCACGTGTGACTGCTAATCTGTCCCTGTTATTCAGTGGCCCTGGAAGAGAGGTCACTGTTGCCTTTAGGATAAGTCTAAGCTCCTCAGCCTGAGAAAACCATTTGTGATCTGGTCTCCACTTAGCCCTCCACCTTCATCTCCTAACATATCCCCCTTGCCATCCTAGGCTCCAGTCTTCCCTGTGGGGAGACTTTACTGAGCCCCTTACTATGTACTGAGCATTTTCAGGTAGCTCGCGGCTTCTTGCATGTACCCTGCTCCTTCAGGCCTCCTTGACAGACCCTCGTGGCTTTCCCCTGGTGGAATGCCTTGCCTCCATTTGCTGACACGATTCCCACTTGTCTGCGTCTCCCACCAGTGCATGAGATCTTGGAGGCCAGGGACTGTGCTCTTCGCTGTGACTTCCTGGCACCCAGTATGCTGCTTAGCATGTAGTAGCCATAGAGTCAGTGCGTGTGGAACGAATGCATGTCTGTTGTAGGGAGTGGAGATAAATAATATTGGTAGAAAACTTTGAAATGGGGCTGTAGCACATCTAATCTGTCTCACCTGCTTTTCCAATCCAGGATTAAAGAAGTCATTAAAGACTAGAGTCTGGTTCTCTAGTCTCCGTCTCTCTGTCTCTCCATCTGTCTGTCTCTCTTTAATATAAGTGACAGACATTTGTGTGTCAGGCATTGTTTATGTGCCAGGCACTGTTTTTAAAGTACTTTGCACATATTAACTCATTTGCTTCTCATAATAATTCTAAAAGAAAGGTACTATTATTTCATTTTACATGTGAGGAAACTGAGGTACAGAGAGCCTTAGTTACTTACCCAAGCTCATACAGCTGATAATTGTCCCAGACTCCATTTTTTTTTTCGGATTCTATTTTAAAAAGGCATCTTTACCATGAAATGAATATTCTTTAAATTGAATAGGACTATTGCTTATATTATGGACTATAAGTCTCTTTTAAACAAAATCTTTTGTTGTGATAGTCAATTTTTGAATTATTACTGAACAATATTTTGTGTTGATTGTAAGTAGTTATTGTGTGGCTTGAAATATCTCCAGTTTACATATAGAAACATAGAATGACATCAAAGACTTTTTTTTTTTTTTTTCCCAAGGACAGAGTTTGTGCAGAGAGGCAAGATTTCAATCACTGGGGCTGGATTTCTCAACTGCATTTTGGAAACTTTTGCCAGCACATTCTTAAGACAGGGTGCCCAGAAGGTAAGCTTGTTTCCATTTGAACTGGCATTAATTTTAAGGAACTGTGGAGATTACAGTAGGGTAAGGCTCATGAATAGACATAACAAGAAAAAATAAGGCTCATGAATAGACATAACAAGAAAAAATACAGTTTAACAAACAAATATATGCAAAAAATAATGGCCCTCACTAATTACTACATCAATGCAAATCAAAGTAAAACTAGAGTGTCATTTGTGGCCCGTTAAATTAAAACCAGGCCAAGGAAGAGCATGTGATAATATAGAGAATACTTAACAGTCCAATTAAGAGAAATAATCAGAGTGAAAAATTTTCTTTACAGTTTATACAACATGATGACAACTATTTAATAAAAAAGATAACAGCTAATATTTATTGAATATTTGCTATATGCTGCTCACTGTTAAAAGAATTTTATTTAAACCTCACAAACCTTTGAAGTAACAATTATTGTTGAATTGATATGATGGTTGAGGAAGACACAGAGAATTTAACTTACTTGCTCAAGTTGACTGCAGCAGAGCAGCAGTTCACATCCAGGTCTGTCCACCTTCAGAGCTTGTATTCTTATCCTGTAGTACTTGTAAATATTATAAATTTACTGTTACGGAAAAATACATATAACTAGCACATACACACACAATCCCCATGTGCCTCTGGTGCCCACACACACACACACAAACACAAGAAAATGCACCAAGGAATTAGGTAAAAATGCTAGTAGTGAATATGTTTGGTTAACAGTGATAATATGTCACCTTTTCCTTTCTCTTTTCTTTTCCTTGCTTGCTAATTTTTTTGTATTGTGCTTATGTTACTGTTTAAATGAAGAAAAACCCCTTTATTTCCAAAAAGTTCTGATTCTGAAATTTTATTTGGAGTTTTATGATTACAGTGATATATGAAATTACCTAGCAGATCCCAGGCCAGAAATGTCACCAAAGTTTCTCCTTCCTTCTCAGAACACTCCTCCTATTTCCCTACTCCCCCTGGTTCTAGCTCTCCTCCTCTCACTGTCCTACTCCCACCTCCAAACACACTGCTGGATGTGATCCTCCACATCATCACCCCCACAGTCAGCACAGTTTGCCTTCATTCCACTTTGGCCAGATGTTGCTACCTCTTCTGCAAAACCTCGCCCAGCTCTTCACACCCACAGTGCTCTCCTTCCCAGCTGAACACTGGGGCTCCTGGATTATCCATTCCTGTGGCTTTCAAATTGTGCTTCTGGGTGGCCACCTTGGTTTTAAGGTGCTGTAGAGCTGTTCTATTTTTATTCTATCTCATCTGACATTCCACATGAGATTTTTATTAGAAAAAAAGGATGGGTAAAGAGTAAGTTAGAAAAACTCTGCTTTGTATTGCTCACCTAATCAATATTATATTGTACTGTTAGTCTGCTCTAAAGTAAATGTGTCTTATTTTCTTGCCTTCACAGCATGCTTTTCAAACTCCCTTAGGGTAAAATCCATGCCTTATATATTTTTGTATGCCTAGTGCAGTGCTGGGTATATAGCAGGTGCTCAGGAATTGTTAGTAATAATGATGATCATAACCATTTATTCCTACATCTACTCAGGACTTCTATGTATGTTAACTTGTTGCACTTTGCAGGATAGGCTTCATGGCTGGTTTAAAGAACTATAATTATGTCTTCCAGAAATTGCTGGGTAATAGGTCCTTGTTCTAGTTTTGTAGAGCTAGGTTTAAGAGTGAACCTGGACCAGATGCATTAGTCTGGGAGGTTGAGAGTGATGAGTGAATGGTCAGTACGGTTCCGTTCTTCATGAACTTTCTGTTGAGAGGTGCTCCTGGCCCAGATGAGTTGGTTCCTGGCATGTATACAGACAGATCTATGTGCAGAGCAGCTTGAAGAGGTAGTTGAGCTTCCACAAGGTTTGATGTGATCTTCACTCACTCAGACATTATTTCAGGGTTTTCTGCTATGTCACAATATATGTATTTGTAAAAAAAAAATCTCATGATCTTCAAAATTATGTACTAATAATAATGGAGCTAAAGAGAAAAATAATTTTGTTGCCATATCCCTGACTGAGCTGACTTCCTTTATCAATCAGAGATGGGCAAACTTTCTGTAAAGGGCCAGAGAGTAAATATTTTAAGCTTTTGGGCCAAGAGGCAAATAAAGTATATTATGTAGGTACTATTATAACAAGAGAGAATACAGATTTTTGTAAATTTTTTAATTGACAAAATAAAAAGTATAATAATAATCGTTGAGTACAGTATTTTGTAATACAGGTCTACATACAGAAGAATGGGATTCTTCTTTTGGGAGGAGGGAAAACTTTTTGCTGAATTGGGGTTCAAAGTTAGTGTTCCCTATCAGCAAATTGATTGCAATTGTTCATTTGTAAAAGCCAAATTCAGTTTGTGGATCATACAGAAACAGGTGATGGGCTGGATTTGACTCATGGACTGTAGTTGGTGAACCCCTGTTTTAGATAAGTAATCACTGATTAACCCAATTGGGTCTGTATTTGACCTGTCCATCAATCTGAACTTATTACTGACTTTTTACCATATGATGGTGGTGCACATTTTGATCCTGTGAATGCATAAAGTAGACATTATTTTATTAATGAGAAATGGCTTGAAGAGCTAAGTGTATTCAGTATGTGGGTGGCTTGCTTGCCTTCCTTACTTTTTTCCTTTCACAAATATATATTGAACACCTGCTTTGTGCCAGGTCCTGTGCTGAGCGTGAGCTAAATAGATTTACTCAAGGTCACAGGACTAGTAAAGACCGGAGTCTGGACTGAAATTCCTGTCTTTTGTCAACAGCTCTTAGGTAAATGAAGCGGAATGTTTGTCTTTTCAGCATCACGACACTCCACAGATATTGCTGTGCATTAGACAAATTTGTGTTATGGTCTTACCGCCCTGCCCTTGTATTTGTTAGGACTTTTTTATTGCAAGTATCAGAAACTACTTTAGGCTGGCTCATTGTAAGGGTACAATGGTGGTAAGGCTGGCAGGCTTCAGAAAGGCCTGTGCTGGAAACCAAAAACTTAGCCCAGGCCGTGTTCTTACTATAGCTTTTGTCTGTAAGATTCTGCATCTGTTTTTATTCTTCCCTTTCCCTGCTGTTTAGTGGGATGTGGCCATCCACAGTCTGAATGTACAAGTTATCTAGAGTTCTGGCCAACAAAGAGACTGGCTCCTTATTTCTTTCCTTTGCACATTCTCTGGAAAGGACTCTCACATTGGCCTTACATGGGTCAAGCATGGCCATAAGTGTGGAAGGCAGGTCGTACAAGTGTGGCTCATCCTCTGCCCTGACCATGTGGATCAGGGTTGGGGTGGTGGGATAGGGAAATACTCCCAAAGTTTCTGTCAGGGTCTCATGGTAGATTCTATGCTCCCTGCTGGCAGAGAGGGGGTTTTATTAATCTTAATCCTCTGAACCCCTAGTACCTTGGACAGTTCTCAGTAAATTTATGTAGAAATTAATAGAAAGGAAATAGAATGCCCGGTGCGGTCCTCAGCAATGAATATTATTCTGGAAATCATTTTGTGACTTTAAAATTTTAAGGCAAGGATTTAAAATTTTAAAGCAGGTAGTTCCTCTTTATTCTCATTTATTACTCTCAGAAGTAAGAATGTATTTTTCCTGCTAGTATTTGCCATTTCTGACTTTACTTTTTCTTTTTAATGGCTCAATTTAATTAGTTAGCTTATGAATTTTAGAAACCATTCATGCTTAAGTGTCTTTTACCTTTTACCTAAGTGGTGATGTTTTGGTCTCAACCTGACTGCCTATAAACCTTCACAGCTGACTCTGCATAAATGACTTCAGGAAATCACCATGAGAATATTTTAGGTGACTTTATTTTCACTTTAGGACCTTATCCCTGAGGCTGTTTAGTGGTGGTAAAGGTGGGATTTAATATTTATTTTTGTCCAGAAAAAGGCACTCACACAAAGTTTGTAAATTGAAAGCCTGCCCTAGACATGAATTCCCAAGCTGAGGTTGCCTATTTCTGTGCATCTGGGAGCTGGATCAATTGCCTTTTTTTTTCCTCCTCCCTTTACCACTCTAAGGTGACTTGCAGTTTGGGGGCCTTTCTAACATAAATGCTGACATTTCATGGACCACTTGGATCCCATTTTCCTCTTGGAATGGAAATGTATGGAGAGGAGTTTAGGGCTTTCAAGGACAAAAAGTCCTTGAAAAAGAAGCAGTTCTGGGCTTAGAGTCAGCTGAGCTCTCTCTCATTGCCTTTGTGACTGAGTACAAGTCACTTTGTCCTTAATGTTACTTGTCCATAAAATGGGGATTTTAATGTGTTCCTCTTAGAAAGATGTGAAAGCTCTCAGTAAATTGAAGAAAACAGGTCAAATATACATAATGTACTTATTTTTAAGAATTAAAAAAATTGTAATGGCATGCTTCTTTATCACACTTTCTTTTTATGGTTGCTATTAGTTACTGGTTTTATGGTTACTATACTGTACTGTTTGCTTTTTTCTTCAAACTCATGATCACAGCCCATGCATTAGATTTTTAAAATTTATTTATTTATATATATTTAAAGATACTTAGATTACATAAATGTTACACAAAAGATATAGGGATTCCCATATGCCTCACTCTCCACACCTCCCACACCCTCCCACATGAACATCCTTCATTAGTGTGGCACATTCATTGCAATTGATAAACGCATCCTGGGGCTTTGCCATTAAACATGGACCATAGTTTACATTGTAGTCTACACTCTCTCCCACACAGTTCTGCAAAAATGGCCTATATCTGTCATTACAACATCACCCAGCATGATTTCCAAGTCCTGAAAAAGCCCCGGTATTACAACTATTTTTCCCTCTCCCTGCCCCAAGAGCCTCCAGTGGCCACTGGCTCCACATCAGTGTTGTAATCTCTTCCATTGCTAGAATCACAATATGTCTGTAGTAGAATACCAGTTAGTCCACTCTAGTCCATAGCTCTTCCCCAAATCCTGAGGATTCTGGGATGGTGACATCAGCTCTACCTCCAATTGAGAAGGGGCTAATATCCCATGGGGAAGATGGATGGGACTATCCTGCCTGCAGCTGCAGACTCTCTCCGTTCCCTGGGATGGCTGTTGTCCATCATCTCTCCGCCAGTTGTCCTGGGTGAGTCCAATGAGCTGTAGAGTAGGTGTTGAAACCCCGCTGAGGTTCCGGGCCCACCTGGCACATGGACAGCCCAAAGACTTGAGTCTCTGGACATACACCTACAAACTCCAGCACCAAATATAAGTTTAAATAGAAGGGACAGATGAGCCATGTGCAAGGAAGACATACTTGAGTCCAACTCTGTCAGTCTCAGTAGCACAAACTCCAAAGTACGGCCCACTGGCAAGGCACCAAACTCAGGAGCTATCTGCCCTGACCATAGGACCTGGGTGTCTCCAGAGCCCTCAGGAGCCCCACTAATTGAGGGTAGTATACACTTTGGCAGTCTATTAGATCCTGCTGAGATGTGCATAAGCGTTACCTCTGGGATGACCTCCCGACTCATTTTGAAGTCTCTTACCCATATAAATTCATTTGTCTTTACCTTTTCCCCTTTTTATTTGAGGTCTTTTTCCAGTTGGTGCTTGGTAGCAATCCCTCGGTGCCAGGGAGGCTCATCCCCGGGAGTTATGTCTCACACTGGGGGGAAGGTAATGCATTTATATGCTGAGTTTGGCTTAGAGAGAGGCCACATTTGAGCAACAAGGAGACTCTCAAGAGGCAATCCTTAGGCACCCCATAACAATAGGCAAAGTTTCAATTTCAAGAGCAGAGGCTCTTAAGCCTAGTCGTCAATATCAAGGGCCCATCAGTGGTTCATCCTCCTTCACCAGTCCCTGCCCCTGTGCTTGGGGGACTGTTGCTGCTCCTTTAGAGAATGTGGCAGAGTTCTCCAGGATGGGAATTCAGTATTCTCTCGGTTATTGTGTGAGTCTCCACCCACTGTGACAATGTCCCGTGAACATTTGAACATTTTTACATAATTTATATGTATGCTCAGGTGAACTTCCTCCTGTGCATCCCCCCATCACTGACACTCCACGGCAACGATCCTCTCCTGCCCCAGTTATAACCCTTCTGTGATCCAAAGTCTCTTCAAAAATGAAGCCATTATAGTAGTCGAATACAATTAAAAGGAAAATGAAATAATAATGATAAGTTTAAATATAAGATATAAAATACATAGAAATTAAAAAAAATAAAAATTAAATTAAAAGGTTGAGTTATTAAAAAAAATGAAAAATATTAAAAAAGAATTTTTTTTTTTTTTGACATTTTGCCTTTCATCACTGCAATATCCGGTGTCCTATCTGAACTGTGGCACCTTCCCCCACTCATTCCCTAGTGTCTCACTATTTTGCATTTTGTTTTCAAAGAAGTTTTAGGTCACAGAAAAGTTGCACACAGAATACAGGAGACTCTCATATACCCAACATCCTCCCCCTTCCCCCCCCCCCATATTAATACCTTTTTATATGTGGATGGTACCTTTGTTATAACTGATATACAAATAGTGAAACACAGCTACTAAACTTGGTCAATGGTTTACATTATGATTTACATTTTAGACCGTACACTTTTATAAATTTTGATATTTACCATGTCCTGTGTCCATCATTGCAAGATCATGTAGAACACTTCCACTGCCCACTAAATACCCCCTGTTTGATCTATTCTATTCCTCCCTCCCCCTCCCCTTGGGGCCCATGGCAATCCCCTGGCTTCACTTCTTGGATGTCTAGACTCATAGTTACATGCAACAAGACTGAGGTCTTGACACACTGATTTGTCCTTCCCTATTAGGAACCGCTTATGCTCTTGAGAGACTCCTGTCTCTCTATCTGTCCTCCCGATGATGGGAGTCCAACTCCTTCCCGCTCATTATATGGATCTCCACCCACTGATACAACGCGTTATGACAGAATGATCACTCACACACTCCCTAGAAGCCTGCTCCAGGTGCACCCTGTCCTGAATTGCCACCCATCCAACACCCTAAACCAGTAATCCTTCCTTGTTGTATTGCCGTAAGAACATTTCCAACTTTGTACTTTCAACCACATACCCGCAAATCACCAGTGTTCACCTCGTCCCTCTCCTAACCCTCCCCCCTAGTACCCTGGACCTGCTAACCCACCCTTCCCAATCTACTCACCTGTCAACCCTGCACCAACCAACCCAATAATATCACTACCCCCTTGTCATATACCTTCAATACGCAACTACACACTTTCACCTTACCATAGATTATGTCCATATGGGTCTTGGCTCACAACCTTCTTCTCCCTTTCTATTTCTTGTAAACCTGTCTTCCAGACAATAGCTCTCTGAGTCTGCTCAATTTGCTTAATTCATATAAGTGAGGTCATGTACTGTTCATCCTTCAATGCCTGGCTTGCTTCAGTCAGCATTAAGGTCCTCAAGATTCATCCATGTTATCCCGTGTGTTAGCACTTTATTCCTTATTACAGCTGAGTAATATTCCATTGTATGTATGTACCACATTTTATTTATCCATTCATCTGTTGATGGGCACCTGGGTTGATTCCAATTTTTGGCAATAGTGAATAATGCCGCTATGAACATTGGTGTGCGTATATCGTTTGTGTCTTTGCTTTCAATTGTTCTGGGTATATACCCAGCAGTGGAATTGCTGGATCATATGGAAGTTCTATAGTTAGTTTTTGGAGGAACTGCCAAACTGTCCTCCAGAATGGCTGGACCATTCTGCATTCCCACCACCAGTGGATGAGGGTTCCCATTCCTCCACATTCTCTCCAACACTTATAGGCCGCTGTTTTTTTTTTTTTTTTTTTTTTTTTTTTTTTTTCCCTTTTTTTTGCCCCCCCCGCCCCCCCCCCCCCCCCGTTTTTGCTGTTTCTGTGTCTGTGTCCATTCTCTGGGCAACTCTCTGTGTCCATCTCCTGCCCTCTCTTCTCATCCCTCTTCTCCTCTCTTCACTGGGATTCGATCCTCGGAACCTCCAATGTGGGAGAGAGGCGTCCTACTGCCTATGCCACCTTAATTACTGGTTTTCGGTGCATCTTGTCTTGTCTCTCCCTTGTGTTACTCTCTGGTTGCGTCGTCATCTTGCTGCGTGGCTCGTGGGCCCTGGCATCTCACCCGGTGGCCCATGCATCTTCTATATTTTTCTTTTTTTTAAATTTTTACTGGGAGGTCCTGGGGATTGAACCAAGGTCCCTCCATATGGGAGACGGACGTCCAACCATCCGAACCACATCCATCCCCTCTGATGTTTTTTAATAGCCACCATTCTAATGGGTGTAAGATGGTATCTCATTATAGTTTTGATTTGTGTTTCCTTAATAGCTAGTGATGTTGAGCATCTTTTCATGTGCTTTTTAGCCATTTGTATTTCTTCCTTGGAGAAGTGTCTTTTTAGTTGCTTGACAATTTTTAAAATGGGTTGTTTGTCTTTTTTATTTTCGAGGTGTAGGATTTCTTTATATATACAGGATATTAGGCTCCTATCAGATATATGGTTGCCAAATGTTTTCTCCCATTGGGTAGGCTGCCTTTTACTTTCTTGATAATGTCCTTTGAGGTGCAAAAGTTTTTAATTTTGAGGAGATCCCATTTAACTATTTTTTCTTTCACTGCTTGTGCTTTGGGTGTGAAATTCATGAAGCCATTTCCTATTACAAGGTCCTGTAGATGCTTCCCTACATTATCTTCCAAGGTCTGTATGGTCTAGTTCTTATATTTAGATCTTTGATCCATCTTGAGTTGATTTTTATATAAGGTGTGAGATGGTGTTCCTCTTTCATTCTTTTGGATATGGATATCTAGTTCTCCAAGCTCCATTTGTTAAAGAGGCCGTTCTCTCCCAGTTGAGTGGGCTTGGTGGCCTTGTCGAATATCAGATGACCGTAATATGCGAGGATCTATATCAGAGCTCTCAATTTGGTTCCATTGGTTGGATGTCTATTCTTGTGCCAAAACCATGCAGTTTTGACCACTGTATATTTGTAGTATGTTTTAAAGTCAGGTAGTGTGATTCCTTCAATTTCATTTTTCTTTTTCAATATGTCTTTGGTGATTCAGGGCCTCTTACCCTTCCAAATAAATTTTGTAGTTAGTTTTTCCAATTTATTAAAAAATGCTGTGTTGATTTTAATTGGGATTGCATTAAATCTGTAGATTAGTTTGGGTAGGATAGACATCTTAATGATATTTAGTCTTTCTATCCGTGAATAGGGAATATTTTTCCATTTATTTAAGTCTTCTTTGATTTCCTTTAACAGTTTTGTGTAGTTTTCTGTATATAAGTCCTTTACATCTTTAGTTAAATTTATTCCTAGGTATTTAATTCTTTTAAGTTACTATTGTAAATGCTATTTTTTTCTTGATTTCCTCCTCAGATTGCTCATTACTGGTGTACAGAAATGCTACTGATTTTTGAGCATTGATCTTATAGCCTGCAACTTTACTGAACTCATTTATAAGTTCTAGAAGCTTTGTTGTAGGTTTCTCAGGGCTTTCTATGTATATGATCATGTTGTCTACAAATAGTAAGATTTTCACTTCTTCCCTTTCAATGTGGATGCCTTTTATATCTGTTTCTTGCCTCAGTGCTCGAGCAAGTACTTCTAAGACAATGTTAAATAGGAGCGGTGATACTGGGCATCCTTGTCTTGTTCCTGATCTGAGAGGAAAAGCTTTTAGGATTTCACCATTGAAGATGATGTTGGCTGTGGGCTTTTCATATATACCCTTTATCATGTTCAGAAAGTTACCTTCTATTCCTATCTTTTGCAGTGTTTTTATCAGGAAAGGGTGCTGTATTTTGTTAAATGCTTTTTCTGTGTCTATAGAAATGATCATGAGATTTTTTTTTTTTTAAGATTTTATTTATTTATTCATTTATCCCCCCTTGCTGCTTGTGCTCGCTGGGTCAGCTAACCACGCCGTGCGGGCGGGCTTGCCTTCACCAGGAGTCCCCAGGAACCGAACCCGGGGCCTCCCATATGGTAAACGGGAGCCCTACTGATTGAGCCACAGCCGCTTCCCTGATTTTTTTCTTTCAATCTGTTTATGTGGTGCATTACATTGGTTGATTTTCTTCTGTTGAACCATCCTTGCATACCTGGGATGAAATCCACTTGATCATGGTATATAATTCATTTGATATGTTATTGAATGCGATTAGCAAGTATTTTGTTGAGGATTTTAGCATCTAGGTTCATTAGAGAGATTGGTCTGTAATTTTCCTTTCTTTTGGTGTCTTTGTTTGGCTTTGGTATTAGGGTAATGTTGTCATTGTAGAATGAGTTAGGCAATGTTCCTTCTAATTCTATTTTTTGGAAGAGCTTAAGCAGGATTGGTGTTAGTTCTTTCTGGAACGTTTGGTAGAATTCATCTGTGAAGCCATCTGGTCCTGGGCTTTTCTTAGTTGGGAGGTTTTTGATAACTGATCTATCTCTTTACTTGTAATTGGACTGTTGAGTTCATCAATTTCTTCTTTCATCAATGTAGACTGCCTGTGAGTTTCTAGGAATTTGTCCATTTCCTCTAAATTATCATTCTTGTTTGCATATAATTTTTCACAGTATCCTCTTATGATACTTTTTATTTCTGTAGGGTCAGTGGTGATATCCCCTTCCTCATTTCTTATTTTGTGTATTTGCATCTGCTCTCTTTCTTTCTTTCTTAGTCTGGCTAAGGGTTTGTCAATTTTATTGTTCATCTCGAAGAACCAGCTTTTGGTTTTATTTTTTCTAGTGCTTTCTTATTTTCTGTATCATTTAGTTCTGCTCTAATCTTTGTTATATCCTTCTTTCTACTTCCTTTGTGGTTAGGTTGTGTTGTTTGTCCAGTTCCCCAAGGTGTACAGTTAGATCTTCGATTTTAGCTCTTCTATTTTGAGATATGCATTTATGGCTATGAATTTCCCTCTCAGTACAGCTTTTGCTGCATCTCATAGGTTTTGATATGTTGTGTTCTCATTTTCATTCGTTTCAAGGTAGTTACTGATTTCTAATGAGATTTCTTCCTTGACCCACTGTTTGTCTAAGAGTGTGCTGTTTAACTTCCATGTCTTTGTTCCTAATCTGGTTCTCTGGCCCTTCTGTTTTCCAATTACATTCCAGTGAGGTCAATGAAATTACTTTGTATAATCTCGATCTTTCTGAATTCATTGAGATTTTTCTGTGGCCTATCATGTGGCCTATCTTGGAGTATGGTCTATGTGCACTCGAGAAGAATGTATATCCCACTGAATTTAGGTGAAATGTTCTCTATATGTCTATTAGGTCCAGATCCTCTAATGTATTAACCAAAGTCTTTGTTTCTTTATTGATTCTTTGTTGACATGTTCTGTCTAATGGTGATAATAGTGTATTAAAGTCCCCCACTATGATTGTAGAGGGATCTATTCTACACTTAATTTCTCCAGTGTTTGCCTCATGTATTTTGAGGCGCCCCTGTTAGGTGCATAAATGTTTATGTTTGTTCTTTCTTCTTCAAAGATTACCCCTTTCACTAATCTATAATGTCTGTCTTTTTCTCTTAAAATAGTTTCGCATTTAAAGTCTATTTTGTTCGTCATTAGTATAGCTACTCCCACCCTTTTTTAGTTATTGTTTGCTTGTAAGATTGTTTTCCAGCCATTCACTTTCAGCCTCCTTGAATCCCTGGTTCTAAGGTGGGATTCTTGTAGACAACATAAAGTTGGGTCATATTTCCTTATCCATTCTGCCAATTTGTGTCTCTTGACTGGTGAGTTTAATCCATCCACCTTCAGTGTTGTTACTCTTAAGGAATTATTTACATTAGCCATATTTTCTTTGGGTTTATATATGTCATATGTTGTTTTTATTTCTCTTTTTGTCTTTTTAGTTGTTCTTACACTTGCCTCCAACTTTTCTCTCCTGTTTTTTCCTTTTTTTTTTTTTTTTAAGAGAGCCATCCTTTTATTTAAAGGCACATTCATTAGTAATTTAGAAAAGGAATTAAGTTTACCAAGACTTTTAACATGTTCAATATCCCTCTGCATATGATCTAGACTAGAATAGGTATCATATTCATCAGGTATATAGGTACAGCACTTAATAATAGCTAATGTACAAGTTCTTGTTTGAACTGCAGTTAATAGATCTAAGGCCCAGCTCTGCAATACCATGCATGTTGCCTCTCCATGGGAGAAGGCTATAATGCCAATAGTGTTTAAGTTCTACTCACATCACTCTGGCAATTATTGATCCATTTGCTATGCCTTTCACAAAGCCAGCATGTTGCAACACTATTGGCCCTCAGAGGGAAGCTTCAGTCATTCACTAGCCTGGTGGATAGCACCCATCTGCACTATGAAACACAGCCAGTCTAGAGGCAATGTTCATTGCCAATCTGGCTATGTTGAGCCATTGCTGGCTGCTGCAGGAGTGTGAAATTGCAACTTACTTTCCCTCCACTTCAGGAACCTATCCAGAGATGTGGTAGATACATTTACTCTTTTATCATGAATAAGGCTGTTATCATCATCAGTGGGCATTCATCTGTACGTGTCTCAGCTCTCAATACTTCTGGTATATAAATAGTAATGATATTGCCAGGTCTTATGTCAAGTCTATATATATATATTTTTTTTTTTTTTTTAATTTATTTTTTATTGTGGGTAAAAATCAAAATTTTCACAATACATACCATGTTTTTTCCTTTTAACCTCTAGAACTCCCTTTAGTATTTCTTGAAGGGCTGTTTTCTTATTGGCACACTCTCTTAATTTCTGTTTATCTGTGAATATTTTGAACTCTCCATCATTTTTGAATGCCAGCTTTGCTTGATAGAGAATTCTTGGCTGGATATTTTTTTCTTTTAGTACCTTAACTATGTCATACCACTGCCTTCTTGCCTCCATGGTTTCAGATGAGAAATCAGCACTTAATATTATTGAGTTTCCCTTGTATGTGATAGTTCTCTTTTTCTCTTGCTGCTTTCAGTATTTTCTCTTTGTCTTGAGCATTGGACAGTTTGACGAATATATGTCTTGGAGTAGGCCTGTTGGGATTTATACTGTTATGGGTGCACTGCACTTCCTAGGCTTGTACATCCATCTCCCTCAATAGGGTTGGGAAGTTTTCAGCCATTATTTCCTCTAACACTCCTTCTGTCCCCTTTTCCTCCTCTTCTCCCTCTGGGATGCTTATAATGCATATGTTTGTGCGTTTTGTGTTGTCATTCAAATCCCTAGGTCCCTGCTGGATTTTTTCTATCTTTGTATCTATCTGTTCTACTATCTGTTTGATTTCAGATGTACTTTCTTCCACATCACTAATTCTTTCCTTTGCCTTTTCAAATCTACTGTTATGCGCTTCCAGTGTCCTTTTAATTTCTTGGATTGTGTCATTCATCACCATCATATCTGTTATCTTTTTATGTGTGTTTATAGTTTCTTCGGTATGTTCTCCCAGTATCCTCTTAATATCCTTAATCTCTTCCTTTATTTCATTAAGTTGGTCCATGATATTTGTTTGGACAGCTTTGATTAATTGTTCAATGTTCTGCACCTCTTCCTGGTTTTTAGTTGGTTCATTGGACTGGACCATGTCTTCCTGTTTGTTGATATGGTTTGTAATTTTTTGTTGCTTTCTGGTCATCTTTTTATTTTGATGGGTTTATTCAGTTGATTAGCTCCTCTCTTTACTTTATGGTTTTATTTAATTGCTGTTTTTGTGTGTGTTAAGTTTTCTCTTTGATACTTTGTTCTTCTTATTCTGTTTCATTGCTGTTGTCTATGTTCCAATTACTTGTTTTGGCTACTTCGTGTCTCTGACCCTCACTCTTCTGGGAGTTGGTAAGCAGTGTCCTGGTTTGCTGTGCCCCAAAGCAGGTCCCCACGGCAGCCTCTGGCTTATTCTTTGTTGTTTTAGTGAGAGCTAAGATTTATATGTCTAACCCGTTGGCCATGTTCACACAATCCCCCACAACTAGTTTTTAAACTCTGAAGTTCAGTTCCACAGGTACTTTTTGGGTATCAACTATTTGCCAGGTATTGGATAGGATCCCAAAGACACATGTAAGAAAAAATAAGATAAAATTCACAAGAACAGAGACTGTGCCTTACATAGCTTTACTTCTAGGCATGTAGCTCAGGGCTGAAAGCATGACAGGCAGTAAATAAACCTTTCCTGGTGCTGAAAATTTATTGAGCCCCACTTGGAGTTCAGTGCTTGGAGTTCACTGATCAGAACTATGACCAGTGCTGAGAAAGATATTAAAATAACAAATAGTGCTTATCAGCGCTTTTGTGTCTAGTAATGCTGATACTAGATGCCAACCACTGTACTTGGCATGCTTTACATTATCTTTTCTTTTGAACAACTCTGAGATAGGAATTGTTTTTCCCACTTTACACATAGGGAGACTGAAGCCCCAAGTGGCAAAGCAGTTTTCCAAGGTCACACACATAGGGGGTGATGAATCTGGGATTTAACCCAAGCCTGTCTGACTCGAGTGAGGGCTCTCTATCACTACGCTGCACTGCCACATCTTTGGTCTCTGCACTTGAACTGCTTGCATGAGGGCAAGATGTGCATGCTTGACATAGTCAGTGTGAGGCCATGTGGCCTGAACAGTAAAGATGGAGGAATTCAGAAGCAAGGACCTCAGGTACACTGCAAGAACTCGGAATGGGCACGAGGAATGGGGGGCCATGAGGTTGTTACTTGGAAAGGCCTTGAGTGGCTGGAGAGTTGTGGTGGTCTGGAGCTGTATGTACCCCAGAAAAACATGTTCTTAAACTTAGTCTTGTGGTGTGAACCTTTTTTAAGTAGGACCTTTTGATGAAATAACTTCAATTAAGGGTCTGGCCGACCTTGGTCAGGATGGGTATTCATCCTAATGATGGAGTCCTTTATAAGTAGAAGGAAATTCAGACACAGAGAAAAAAAGCCACAGAAGGAGCAGGTGGAAGCTGAACATCAACGGAACCTGGAAGAGAAGGGAGAGACCAGGAGACACCACATGTGCCTTGCCTTGTGACAATCTGAGGACCAAGGATGACCAGTATCCAGCCCCAGAATGCCACAGTCTTTGGGAAGAAAGCATCGCCTGATGATGCCTTGATTTGGCCTTTCTCTTCACTTCAAAACCGTGAGCTGGTAAATTCCCATTGTTTAGGCCAAACCATTGCAAGGTATTTGCTTGAGTAGTCTAGTAAACTAAAACAAGAGTGTCCTCCCTTCTGTTTAGAGCCCCCAACCTTTGTTTATATCCAGACTCTAGGAGGCTTAAATTCCAGAGTGCCATGCAGCTTAAGGGCATGTTTAGCTGGCATTTGTACCATTTTTTACTATATCTACATACTCTTTTTTTTCTGCTTTCCCATGCACTACGGGTTTGTTGTTGCACTGTTTTAAAAATATCCTCATATAAAAAAAGAATATCCATGTCTATATCCATCTCCATTCTATATCCATGGCAGTGATGGACAGTAATGGTAATAATTACTGTGAATTTCTCTCAAGGCCATACAGAAGAGTGAGTGCTCTTATGTACTACACCCTCAGCCAGCAAGCACTTTTGAGTGCACCCTATGGCTCAGACACCTTCCTCTGTTGGGGAGACTGTTACCAGTTTCCTGACTCTGCTAGAGTCTCTGTCTCTTTGCCATTATTTCCTGTTCTTGTGGACAGTTTTGACTTACGATAGCAAACAGAAGAGGGGCTGGAAGTGCTGAAAGAGTACCCTAAACATGTATCACACTGGATGTCAGATACGTATTTTAATGTGTTTTGAGTAAGCAAGCACAATATATTAAAAAAACAACAGATCAAGGAAACAGATAGAAAAGATCTGAAGGGAAATGGGAACTGGTGGAAGTCTTGGACGCTTGAAAGGCCTCACACACATATCTGCAGGCGAGGGATTGGCCATCAATTGTGCAAAGCAGGTAAGGAAGAAATCCAGGCCAGAGTCAAGTCATTACTTCAGGAATCTGAAGAGAAGGAGACAGAGACAGATCACCGCTATTTCCTGTGGGGGCCTGGCTCCACAGTGTCTCTCCTAATGGCTTGGTGAAGTGTGTGCTCCCCAGTTCTGCGAAGGCATCCTTATGTCACTTTCTTCACCTTTTTCCCATTATTACTTCCTAATCAGCACCACATGTCATGAAATTTTAATACCATAGATATACTATCTACATGTACTGTATTATATCTGTGTATCATATGTAAAAAGTGAGCAGATTTTCACCTCTTTTCAATATTGGCCCTGTTGAGAATGCATGCCTTATACTAAACTGGATATAAATATCTTTTGGAGTGTCTGCCTCCACCCCTCCAAAGCAAAACAAAACAATCTGCAGCTCTTGCCTCACACAAGAACACAAGAATTCTAAACCCAAGTCAAAAGAATTCCTTTGGCCACCCTCCACCTGGTTGCTTGCAAATTCTACATATTACTTTTCTGGGGAGGCTCAGAAGATAATATGGGAGATGATAATCTTGTTATGCAAGTGTTCTTTTTTAGCCCAGTTTGTCTGAGTACTTAGAGACTACTAGAAATGCTGTGGAAAGGCAGAGCTCTCATTGTTCAATTGCATAGAAGTATTTTTTTTTTAAGTTTATGAAATACATTTTCAATGTGTGATAAAATAATTTGTTATTTCAGGCACTTTCCTGGCAAGGCCCCATTATTAGGTCCATCATTATTTTTATTGTGTTGATAGGGAGGCTGATGCAAAGAGAGATTGAATTCAACAGTGTATGAAATATTTGTCACTGAAACAATGTGGGCAAGCCAAACAATTTGAACATAGCTTTGAAGAAGGTCTGGCCTAGACTTGCTACAGCTAAAGAGATCTGAACATGCTGCTTTCTTAGGGTATATGCTTGTTATTTTAGCCTTACAAAAATCTACTTTAAAAGTGGGAGATAATTCCTTGAGACTGAAGAAAAAAGTGGAGATACTGTATATGTAGTCCAAATGGCATTTCAAAAACATGTTTTAAATGCTAAACTACTGATTGGTTCCATCATTTTGGCAAATTAATTGTATTAGTTATTTATTGCTGTGTAACAAATTACCCCAAACCTTAGCAGCTTGAAACAACAACATTCAATATCTTTCAATTTCTGTGGGTCAGGAGTCTAGGCACTGCTTAGTTGGGTTCTCTACTTCAGGGTCTCACGAAGCTTCAGTTGAGGTGATGTTGGGCCTGTGGTCTCATCTGAAGGCTGATAATACAATTCCAAGCTCACGAACATGATTGCCAGTAGGAGTCATCCAGTTTCCCTTGGTTCCTTGCTAAATAGGCCTCTCCATCGACTGTCTTACAGTCACGTAACGGTGAGCTAGTGAGAAGTCAAGAAAGAATGTTAGCAAGGTGGAAGCCACAGTCTTCTGAACCTAATCATGGAAATGACATGCCGTCATATCTTCTGTAGCCTATTCATTAGAGTTGAGTCATTAGAGCCAGCCCATATTCAAGGGAAGGAGATTACACAAGGACAAAAATACCCAGGAGGTGGGTATCAATGGGAGTTATGTCAGAAGCTAATTTTTATGTCAGGTTGTATGTACTTATGTATGGTACATATTGAGAATTAATGATAACTAGACATAGGTGAGAGTTAGCTATATCCCCACAGCTTATAAAGAAATTCTGCCACACATATAGATATTTATTAATCATTTATTTGTAAATAGGCGCAAAATAGTTTAACCTAGCCTACTTGTAGGTTTGATGAAGTCTCTGTCCTTTTGGGTGCTTTGATTGAATTACTTGAATGGTTCATTGAAGATACAACCGACAACGTTCCAAAGGCAGGATTCAGCTATTTTACAGAGAACATCAGGCAACCATAATCTTCTGATCCTTTAGTGGGACATAGGACCATTTAAGCATAAACTATGGCTGTCACCCCTAAAGTTGGAGGGTGAAAGGCTTGTTAGGGTCTTATACTCTGATCATGTTAGGATAGGTATATTGCTAACATTTTTTCAAAATAAGGTTATACATTTTTTTTTAAAGATTTATTTATTACCCACCCCCCTTGCCACTTGTGCTCACTGTCTGCTTTCTCTGTCCATTTGTTGCACATTTCCTCTGTGTCTGCTTGTCTCCCCTTTGTTGCATCACCTTGCTGCGCCAGCTCTTCACGGGCGCGGGCTGTCAGCTCTCCACAGGCGTGGATCATCAGCTCTCTGTGGGCACAGGCCAGCTTGCCCTCACCAGGAGGCCCTGGGAACCGAACCCAGGGCCTCCCATATGGTAGACAGGAGCCCAACCACTTGAGCCACATTCACTTCCCATATCTTCAAAATTTTGACCCAATCCCCATATCTTAAATTCCATTAATTAAATTAATGGGAGTCCGTTTCTAATATTCATTATGCTAGTTAAGCTACTAATTTTACCAGTGAAAATCACCATGTTAGCATTATGCTAATAATCAAAGTCTCTGAAGGTTTTCAAGGATAAAGGTAACTGAATTTTCTGGAGAATGAGGTTGCTGATTAGAATGTTTGCAGACAACCCTTGGAGTATGAAGCCCATATTGGGATGACTGAGTATACCTGGTGTATAATTCAAACTAAACACACTCACCATGATGTTATATTGCCTGTGCTGAAGTAGTTTAGAGCAAATTATAGAAATCCTGACAATCATATACCAACTATGAACTTCTGAACAAAAGCATAGTATGTTCTGCCTTTAGAGATATCATTCAATGTGAAACAAGGTTTTGGCTGTATATTTAACATAGGGATTGGATGTGAGGCTTTAGAGAAAGGTCCCTTGGTCCATGATTTGGTTTTCTCCCCTCTCAGATGTCATACTTTACCTCTTGGATCCTCAATTTTCTTATCTCTAAAATGAAGTGATCATATTATTACTTCACAGGTTTATTTTAAGGATTGAGATCACATTTGTAAAACACTCCTGGCACATAGAAAAACTTCAGTAATTATTAGCAGTAAGAGAAGTTCTCTTTTAAGAAGTGTGTTTTCATAGATAACTAGCCTTTTAAATAGTTACTTGAAATTTTTTTTTAGATATATGCTGGAGTCTAGGTCAAGTTTGTGTTGTTTCTTTTAAAATTTATTTTTAAATCATATTTTAAATTACAAAAGTATTACATAGTCAAATCAATTTTAATTAAAGCACAATGAATAAAATACAAATGATCCATAATTCTAATGCTCAGAGTATCTACGTTTAACATTTTGATGCTCATACTTCTCTGTGTCCATAGGTGTGTGTTTGCATATGTTTGTATATATATGTTTTTAAACAAAATTGGGATTATTCTGTGCAAATTATTATTTAGCCTGAATTTTTCGTTATGGATATTTTGTAAACATTTTGTAAACATATATTCCTTGAAACATGAATTTTGATGCCTGTGTAATGTGCTATTGGCATAATAGCTCCTATTGCAGATTTCTATTTTTTTTCATCATTATATAATAATATTGTCCTGAATCCTTGAATATAAATGGTTTTGTACAATTTTTGGTTGTTTGCTCTGTTAAAGAGTGTGCATGTTTTTAAGATCTTTGATGTATATTGCCAAATTTCCTTCCATAAGAATTATGCCTATTTATACCTTCTGCCACTAGCTGGTACTAGTGTTTTAGTTTCCTGGCTGCCAAAGCAAATACCATGCATTGGGTTGCCGTAAGCAATAGGAATGTATTGGCTCACTGATTTGAGGTTAGGGGAAGTTCAAAATCAAGGCGTCATCAAGGTGGTGCTTTCTCCCAGAATACTGTGGCGTTCTGGGGCTAGCTTCTGGTGATCCTTGGTTCTTGGCTTTTCTGTAACATGGCAGTGTGCATTGTGGCTTCTTGGTTCCATTGACTTGCAGCTTCTCCCTGCTTTATGTGTGACTTTTTTTTTCTGTTTCTGAATTTTATTCTGTTTATAAAGGATTCCAGTAATAGGATTAAGACCCTCATGAT
The DNA here is from genome assembly GCA_026826555.1 of Tolypeutes matacus. Lineage (NCBI taxonomy): Eukaryota > Metazoa > Chordata > Mammalia > Cingulata > Chlamyphoridae > Tolypeutes > Tolypeutes matacus. The sequence goes on along the minus strand of JAKSZT010010581.1, from coordinate 5,021,204 downwards.
CATTCAGTTGGGCCATACCTTAACTAAATTAACCTCATCAAAAGGTCCTATTTACAAGAGTTCACACCCACAGGAATGGATTAAGTTTAATAACATGTTTTCCTGAGGTACATAGCTCCAGGACACCACACTTGCATATTGCCCTTTTTCTTGCTCTGTTACTTAAATGAATGACTTAACGTCTCAAAACTTTTGTATGTCATTAAGAAAATAGAGCTAATTCTTTTCGCCTCATAGGATTGTTGTGAAGAAGAAATGAAATTGACAGCTCCTGTCTTCTGATTCCTACTCTGAAGATGATTGAAATTTAATTGTTTTGTCATTAACCAGATATTTGATCCTACTCCCTCTCCCAGCTTTTAAATTAGATTAGTTGCTCTGAGCTGCTCAATTCCTTATCCGTGAATTGAGGGTCTAGTGTACACACATGCATGGGTATTCCCGACCCTAAAAAGGAGTGGACACTTCAAAATCCAAGAGAAAAGGAAAAGAAAACTATCATTCAAGAGAATAAATAAGTCACAAGTAAGACATAAGAACCAATTTAGTAGTATGCTGGTTATAGATTGAAGACTTACATTTTCTGCTTGTTATTTATGTCACTTTCAAAAGTTTTTACATTACTTGAACCATTTGAACAAACTGATGAATTGTGTTTTCTCTCACCAGTTCCAGAGGGTTTATGGCTCAGCTCTAAAATTACCTCTGTTGATAATACTTTTTAAGTCCACTCCTGAATGCACAAATAGATTGATTTACTTGATATTTCATTAGATGCCATGAGAATAATACTAAGAATTCTGACTTTTAACAACTTATTTCTTGATCGCTTAAATAATAGTCACTGCTGTCTTCTTACATATCTCCCTCCCCATCAGCTCTGCTCATCCTGCCATTATCCCTGGAGTTTTAGTCCCACAAAATGTAGCTATTGCAGTGAAAACATCTTGGTGAAAATGAGAATTCTGTGAGCGATACAGTTTTTGTTCATTCTACTGAGTTTAAATCAGTGGCTTTACCTTGACTGTGAAACTTAGGAATCTAAAATCCCTCAGTGGCTCATTTGAATTCATCCCTCTTGTAATAGACTTTGCTCAATGGTATAGCTTTCAGGCATCCCTTAAGTCAGCCAGCTGAAATTCTGGGACTTTGACTTCTGTGAAACTAGATGAAACCTAGGAAGTTAAGTTCTTACCTGAAATGACAGAAAGTGGTGTTTGGAGCCCCAGGTATGTTGATGTTATTTGTGTCGTGATCAGAGGGCATGTCTCTGCACAGAGCAGTGAGGAGCACACTGGGCCCTGTAGTCAGGATAACTGCTTCTGGCCCTGTCTTTGTCACTCTTTAATAGCATGTTGCTATGAGCTTCACTGTCATTTTCTGTAAAATCAGGAATTGGACTACACAGGTCATTTTCAACTCTGACATTATGTGGCTTTTCATCCTTTTTCCTTCCTAATCTCTAAACACCAAGACTTTTATTTGGCTGACAAATAGTCTTTAAGCCTGCATAAAAGTCAGGAATTTAAGCAAAGTAGGGATCCAGGAGAACCAGAGATAATTCATATAGCAAGTAGATGGTCAAGGACTGGGGTGGCAGTTTTAATAGAATATTTAAAGATAAGAAACATGCTTTTATAAAATGCTGGTTAGCAAGATGAGGTGGTAAGGATGTGGTATAAGTTGTTCCTCTTATAATCACATTCATGAGTTAAATAAGCTGCATATTACAAAACTTGTACATCTTTGAGGTATTGGTGCCCAGTAATAGATATGTAGTTCTATTTTTTAAACAGATATTTTATATAAAAATATATGGTAAGACCAGACAAAATCTTCTTATAAAATGTATCAGCAACCATTCAACTAAAAATGACTGAGTCTTAAAAATCAATTTGTATAAAAGCACCTATTTGAGCACATTTTAAAAGTATAATACATTCCTTAAAAAGTTAAACATAGAATTACCATATGGCCCAGCAATTTCACTCAGAGGTATATATAAAAGAATTAACAACAGGTATTCACACACAAACTTGTACATGAATGTTCATAGCAGCATTATTCATAGTAGCCAAAAGGTAGAAACAGTGTCCATCAACTGATAAATGGATAAACAAAACATGGTATATGCACACAATGGAATATTATTCAGCCATAAAAAGTAACGGAGTAGTGATACATGCTGCAACATGGATGAACCTCAAAAACATTATGCTATGGGAAAGAAATCATATGCAAAAGGTCACACATTGTGTGGTTTCGTTTTCATGAAATACAGGAAATAGGTAAATCCATAGAGACAGAGAACAGATTGGTGGCTTCTAGGACCTAGGGAGTGAGTGAGGAGTAGAGAGTTGAGGAGTGGTTGCTTAATGCGTTCAAAGTTTCCTTTTGGGGTGATGAAAATGTTTTGGAACTAGACTGAAGTGATGGTTGCACAACATTGTGAATATACTAGAGGCCACTGAATTATACATTTTAAAATAGTTAATTTTTTGTGAATTTTACACCTCAATAAAGTATATTGTAGAAGGTTAAAAAATATGAGTAATCATGATTTCTCAGCCAGTGTTTCTTCCTTCAGGCCATCCAGCCTATCACTACTAAACTGTATTTGCTAAACTGCCTTTTTATCATGTCTTTCTCTATGTCAGAAACTTCATGCGTCTTCCCATTTTGTTTCACATGGACCCCTAACTCTGCGTGGGAAGATCTTACTTTCCCCAACTATCTTGGAAACTAGCAGGCAGAGGATGGGGTAAATAAAAAACAAAGCCCCAATGTAGAGAAGTGAGCTATGCTCTTTCTGTTAGAGAATTCATTCATTCCAACACAGTTTTATGTAGGATATCTACTGCGTGAGGTCCTGCAGGTACAGAGATGGGTAAAGCACAATTCCTGACCTCAAAGAACTCTCAGTAAAGTGTTAGAAAAGGATTTAAAAACAACATGGAAGTTTAGTAATAAAAGATATATTGGCCTATTTTTAATTCATGCCTTCTATAAAGAGGGACTGTTCTGGAAACTTTGGAGAAGCCAGATACAATAATAACAGTACCTGTAGTTTATTGAGTGCTTACCATGAGCCAAGTGCTGCACCGTTGTAGAAACATTTAGTCTTCCCAATAACCCTATGAGGTAGAGACTATTGTTATTACCATTTTTTCAATTTGTAGGTTAGGAAACGGAAGCATCCAGATGTCAAATTACTCACACAGGGTCATTGGCTAGTAAGTGGCAGAGCTGGGGTTTGAATCCAGATAGTCTGACTTCAGAGCCAATTCTTAACTGCCATTCCATTGGACTCCCTGACCTAGAGGACTGAATCCTTTCCCCCAAAGAGCTTGGGTGAGGAGATGAGACAAATGCATGATTCCTCTCTGTCAGCAGTTGTTTACATATGACCTTGCAGTAGACACTTGTTAGAATATAGAGCAAATTCCCTTGTCTTCTCAGCACTTACTGTGATAATGGCATTCCTAATGTTCTTCTCCCACACCCAAGCATGTGTCTTTGAAGATATTGGAGCCGTGTTCTCCCCACTATTGTGGCTGGACTTACTAACCAATCTATTAGTGTTCTGGTCCTGCTCTCTCATTCCGTTGTGCTAAATTCAAAGACAAAGACAATGAGAAATAAGAATTTGTGGCCACTGTAAATCTTTTCACACCTTGTATAAACTGAAGGCAGGCACAATATTGAAAGTTGAAATAAGCGCTGGCCAGCCAGACTGCATTGGAAGCCCCAGAAAACTAAGGCCTTTGTGTGCAGATTGTGCGGACTAAGTACATTTAACGTACAAATCTGTTATGGACCAAACGTGTCAGTCCTTGCAGGATTGGGCTGGGATTCAGCTAGGCTCTTCATGCTAAATTAAGGCTCTTAGTTTGAGCAACAAGGCCAGGAAAATGTCATTCAAGCATCTCAGGTCAGGGGTTAATACAGAGTGCTGGAAAGAGCAACTTGAATTGCAAAGGTAATTTTATTTTGTAAAGACACATCCAATAGTTAAACTTCATTTGTGTGCTGAAGTCCTGCTGCATGCTAATTAAATGCTCCTTGGGTTCTGTGAGGTGCTCAGCAGTTCCCCTTGATCATTCTTCTTCCCTTTTTCTATGGTGAGTTTTTATTCTGATTCTCCACTCTATGGCAGAATCTCATTTTTGCTGAAGAACCCCTTTGATTGTGCTCACCCTTTGCAGGACTTGGGGAGGAGACTGAAGTGTCTGCCTGCTGTTAGGGAAAGAAGGAGGCATTGCTTCCAGCGATCCAGGTGTGTGGAGTGACATTTTTTTTGTCACTTTCAATTTCTTTGGAATCCCATTTACTGCCTGGGATTTAATCCTTTATTCTTTGGCCAGCTTTCTTCCTTAGAGTCTGTCTAAACTTTTTCTCTTTTTCCCTGTATCTCCTTAGTAAAGGAAAATTATGTGTTTTTGAGAGTTAATTTACTCCTTTCATGTTAATACCCAGCTTAAGAAGAATTTAAAGGCTGTGGTTCAACATTTTCTCCATCAGTAGCTATTATGGATTGAATTGTGTCCCCCAAAAGACATATTCAGATCATAACCCCTGTTCCTGTGAATGTGAACTTATTTGTAAAATAGTATCTTAGAAGATGATATTATTTAAGATGAGGCCAGACTGAACTAGGGTGGGCCGTATTCACTATGATTGCTGTCCTTATAAGGAGAGGAAATTTGGACACAGACAGAGAGACAGAGACAGAGAGAGAGAGAAGGCCATGTGACAAAGTTAAGCCACCACCAGCCAAGGAATGTCATGGATTGCCACACACCAGAAGCCAGGGGAGAGGCATGGAACAGAGTCTCCCCTTTGAGAGGAAGTGTGGCCCTGCCGACACCTTGATTTTGGACTTCCCACTTCCAAGTCCATGAGACAGTAAATTTTTGTTGTTTAATCCACTAGTCTGTGGTGCTTTGTTATAGCAGCCCTGGCAAAATAAGACAGTGGCCTTTGGTGAGGATGTAGATTTTATTTTAAAAGGCATTAACATTTGTTAAAGCCTATTGGTTTTTCTACTATTCTCTGTGCTTCTTGATGTTTGAATTATTTCATAGTAAAAAATATTATTGTACTCTCCTCAAAAAGACTTTTCAATCTTTGAACAACAACAACAAAAATGTTTAAAATGTTTTTCAATAGGTACTACCTGCATGTAAATGTTTTCAATTATACTTCCAGAAGAGCCATTTATGTTCTTTTGCCCTCGCTCTCTTTGAAACCAGCAGAGTATCCTGTCACTGATCAGCTGTTTGACCTTGGGTGAGCCATTTAATTTTCTGTGTCTCACTTTCTATGTATGTAAAATGAGGATAATACCGGAACCTACTTCAGAATTCTTGTGATGAATAAATGAGTTAATATACCTAAAGCACTTAGGACAGGACTTGGCATACAGTAAATGATCAGTTGTTATTATATTTTAATTATTATCATTTGAAAAGAAAACTGCAGGAAGCGAAAACTTGTTCTTCCCATTATGATATTATAGACAGATGTTTAATGATTATAATGAATCTCTCTCTGGAGTCAGCCCAGCTTGGGTTTAAATCCCAGTGCCCTCCCTGTTGAGCTATGTAAGTATCTAACCTCTTTCTGGGTGAAATGTGAATGACAGTACCTATCTTATGAGTATGAGAATTAAATGAGGTAGTGTAAAGAAGTGCTTAAAATAGCCTGGCACACAAATACTCCATCAATGATAATTGTTATCCTTCCATTTTAGCCCACCTATAGTGAACAAGTTGGCATATTTCCTTCTAGTCTTTTTTTATATACAGGTTTTTAAAGACTTCTATGATTGCAGTATAGGTACAATTTTATCTTCTTTTTCAAAAATATTTTATCACAAATACCTTCCATGGTAACTACATAAATTTCAAAGCCATCATTTTAATGACTGCATACTGTTTCATTAAGTAATTAAATAATATGTTATTTCACTATTTCTTTAGTATTTAGCATTTAGGTTATTTCTAAATTTTTACCTTTATAACTGAAACCATGCGAAATGTCTTTGTACGTAGAACCTTTCAATATTTTGTATTATTTCCTTAGGAAAGGTTCCCTGAGGCACTTGTTTTTTTTCAGTTGAGGTGAAATTCACTAACATAAAATTAACCATTTTAAATGTACAGTTCAGTGACATTTAGCACAGTCACTATATTATGCACCAACTCTATCTAAAACATTTTCATCACCCCATTAAGGGTCTGTCATTAAACAGTTACTCCCTATTCCCTCCAGTCTCCAGCTCCTGGCAACTACCAATCAGCTTTCTGTCTCTATGGATTTACATATTCTGTAATTTACATAAATGGACTCATACAGTAGGTGAACTTTTGTGTCTGGCCTCTTTCACTTGTGTTAGCCACTTTTTTGGAGGTTCATCCATGTTGTATCATGTATCAGTGCTTCATTCCTTTTTATGGCTGAGTAATATTCCATTGTATGGGTATACTAAATTTTGTTATCCATTCCTCTGCTGATAAACACTTGGGTTGTTTCTACTTTTTGGCTATTGTGAATAGTGTTGCCATGAACATTCATGTACAAGTTTTTGTTTGAGTACCTGTTTTCAGTTCTTTTGAGCCTAAGAATGGATCCCATGGTACTTTTAGGTTTAGCTTTTTGAAGAACCTCCAAACTATTTTCCATAGCAGCTGCACCATTTTATATTTATACCAGCAATTTATGAGAATTCCTACTTTTCCATATCCTCACCAACACTTGTTATTTTTCTTTTTATTTATTTTTTTAAATGTTATAGCCATCTTGATGAGTGTGAAGTGGCATTCCATTGTGGTTTTAATTTGCATTTCACTGATGATTAATGATGTTGAATATATTTTTGCATTCTTAGTGGCCATTTGTATCATCTTTGGGAAAATATCTGTTCATGTCCTTTGCCTGTTTTCTAACCGGGTTGTTTGTCTTTTTACTTTTGGGTTGTCCTGAATTGTGTTTGCCAGGGCTGCTGTATGTAATAAAGTACCGCAGACTGGTTGGCTTAAACAACAGAAATTTATTGTCTCACAGTTTTGGAGGCTAGAAGTCCAAAGTCAAGGTGTCAGCAGGGCCATGCTTTCTCTGATGTCTGTAGTTCTGGTGGTGGCTTGCTGGCAGCCTCCATTACACAACCACTTCTTTCCCTGTCTGTCTCCTCTGCTTAAAGGACTCCAGTCATAGTGGTTGCAGGCCCACTCTGATTCAGTTTGACCTCACCTTAACTAATTACATCTTCAGAGATACTATTTACAAATAGGTTCCACTCACAGGACCAAGGGTTAGGACTCGAACTTGTCTTTGTGAGGGATGGGATTTAATCCATAACTGACTGTGACTATTTTTATGAGTCCTTGAATGTATTCTTTGTTCCCCTTTGTGGGGCTCACCATTTTATGTCTGCCACACTTTGTACCTTCCATATAGTCAGTGCACAATCATATTTATTGAATTAATGAGCAAATGAACAAATTATTATATTATTTTCCAAAAGTGTTAAGACTTCTTTATGTTTCCATTTTATTATTTTTAAAAAATAATCTGAAAAGCAGAGGTTGGGTAATCACATTACCCAACATAGGAGTAATGAGAAATATAAAAATAACAGGTAGTATTTACTGAGCACTTTCTGTGCCTGAGGATCATGCTGAACATGTTACATGTATTACCTTATCTAATACTCTCAACGGTTTTCTTAGGTAAGTGCTATTATCACCATTTTACTGATGTGGAAGCCAAGGTATAGAGAGGTATGTAGATTGGCCTCGGATCACACAGGTATGAATCAGGAATTGAGAATAATCTAAAAGCCATGAAAAAATGCAGGTATTTCTCAGGATCTCTTCAAGACATCTCAGTAATGTCAATCTTCTCTCTTATCAAGGCAACTGATACACTTTAAATGTATTTGGAGACTTGGGTTCAAAGACCTCATGGTCATCTTCCACCCTTTGTTCTTTTAGCTTCTTTTTGGCAGAGGCTTGCTGGTGTGGGTATGACACAGGAAGAGAAGACATACTGGAGGTCCCCCCAAAAAACATGTAACCCATCTTCACTGTCACTGGAGCTGGCAATGTTGTTTTCATTTTCAGCATGGAGATCTGTGTTTAAAGGCTGAGCTGAGGATCCAACATTTTGGCCTTTTTGTCAGTTAATGTAGGATCATTTGATGCATAGAGCTTATTTGTAAGGTCTTTTCCTATAAGATATCTAAATAGTTCACCTAGGAAAGGTTCTGATTCCAGAAAGTAAGTTAACCTTTTTCCTGATCAGCATAGCCCAGGGGAGGCCTTAGCCTGCTCAATAATCAGTTCTCTCCCTGGAGCTGGATTCTAGTTCTGTCTCCATTGCTGACATCCCCTGTGACCTAGGGAGAACTGGCTTATCTTGCTGGGCTCAGTGTTCTCAGAAAGGAGTATTTATAACTCTTAGCATTGATGTGAAGAGCAAGTAAAGTATGCTTTGTGAAGGAGGAACAAGCAGAAGGTGAGCCCCTGCTGACTTTTCCCATAGGTCACCAACTGACTGTAAGTGGGAGCTGGGCAGTGCCTTGCTTGTGGAAGCCCCATTGTGAGGGGCCCTAAGTCAGATCTAGGTCCATAAAGAAATCAATAGCCACTTCTCAGGTCACAGGGAAGACTGGAGGTGATGGTTAACAAAAGTCTGTCATGTGCCAGTAGCTTTATATATTACCTCATTTAATCCTCAGAGCAATCTTGCAAAGAAAGTAAGTTTATTCTCTTACTTCCATCCATTTCACAGGCACAGAAACAAATCAGGAAGGTAAGCACTCACTGTGGAAAGAGTTGGAGAAACCCAGGTTTAAACCCCAGGTCTGCCACTTACCAGTCATGACCTTTGGCAAGCTATTCATCTCCCTGAGGTGCAGTTTCTTCACCTCGAAAATGGCAGAGGAAAAGTACCTTATGTCATAGGATTGTTGAGAGGATTAAGTGAGACAGATCACATGGGCAAAGCCCCTGGTGTGCAGTAAGCCCAGGATAAATTATCACTAACCTTGATATTACTGAGATTTGGTGTGGGATAGGGCTTGACTGAAATATGGCTTTGGAAAGTTATATTTTGTTTAAAAGAAACACTTAATTTGAAGGACAGTAGACTAGCACTCCATGTAAAGAAGACAGTTTACTTATAGAAATGCATGAATCTGGGGGACAAAGAAAGGTAGAGAGAAAAGAAAGAAAAGAATATTATCTCTGCATCAGTTGGATTTGTTTATTATCTGGGTATCAATTGGATTTATTTATTTTGTTAAAGACGTTCATTTATAAAATGTATAAGCATGCTGGCAACCATTTTCTCTCTCAGGATATGGAAGAAATGGGAAAATTATGACTGAATTTAAGTCTGAGGAACCAGTGAAGAAATGGCTGACAAAGGGGAATTAATATGAACCTTGTGTTTTAGTTTGTCGCAGTCAAGATTACAAGAGTTAGAATGGGGACCCTTTGGTGCCAGGCTTTGAGGCTGTACTGCTTCAGTGTAAAGAAGAGTTGATTCATAGGGAGGACTGACTGCAAATGTAATAAGCAGTAGTGAGCTCCCCGTCAGTGGAGGATTCTAAGCAGATTAACATGACCAATAGTCAGATGTCATGGATGAGGTGTGCCATTGTGGGAGGCTGGGCCTCATCAGTGAGCAAACCATTTTGCATGAATCCAAGTGAGGAAAATAAAATGATATGTAGGTCATATGTTTTAAAATTCAAAATGAAAATTGACTAATTGAGTCAGATTTTGAAGGAAAGTAGTTTTATAAACTAGAAAAACACCAGTGACTAAATTGTCACTGCTTTTTAGCCCCTAAAGGTTCACTTCAGGTCAGGATTTATTTGAAAATTGGCAGTATGGAAATGGCTTTGTAATCCTCCATTCTGTTATTTGATCACAGGACATTTCTCTAAATCAGATGGCCCGCTTTCAATTCTTTGCTGAGGGTTTCCTATCTGGGATGGATAATATAAGGTCCTTTCCAACTTTCAGATTTTGTAAGTCGGGGATATATTCTTTTCCTTTACAAATTATGAGAATTAAATATTCTCCTTAAGGAGAGAGAACGCTTTATAATGTGAAACGAAGACATCTGAATTATTGTATCAGTTTAATTTCTGCAGTTTCACCTAAAGATGTTGGGTTACTTATCAAAATACAAATAAATCTTACTCAAGAGTTTATTGGCCATGATAAGGAAAATTTTACTGAAGTCATACATTCTATCAGCATATTCCTACTTGAAAAGGAATGTATTTAAAATAATTTGTAGATGTGATTAAATATTGATTTCATATGTTAGGAATTTTTCTCTTTTGTTTGGGAGCAGGGCTGAATTAACTGATTTATTTATCAGCCTTTTTGAACATAGTCAGTAGCTCCTCCTATGTACCCACCATTACAATAGGTGCTTTCACATATGCAATCCCATTTAAAGCCCCTAGCGCCCACCCCAGTGGTGAAAGATCCTGGATCCTGGGCTCTCAAGCCAGATTGCCTTGGGTCAGATCATGGCTCTTCTTAGTCACTGTGTGGTTTTCGACAGATGCTTAACTTCTCTCAGCCTTGGTCTCAAAACAAAAACAAAAAAATGAAACCTCTGTGAGCACCATTTTGCTTACCCTTTGGCAAGAAAACTGGATGAAGAGTCATTCATTCATTCATTCATTCATAGATAATGCCTATTATGTGCTGGGTTCTAGTGCAGATGCTGGGCATTCATCAGTGAACACTGGCCAGGTCTCTCTGATCTCATGGAGCTTACATTCTAGTGTGTGTGTGTGTGTGGTGACAAATAGTACAAATTATAAACAAACATGATAATTTCCTTTAGCAGTAAGTGCTGTGAAGACAGTCAGAGAGGGTGATGTGATGCAGACTGTGACCAGAGCTCTTTTAGCTAGGGCAATTTAGGGAACCTCTGAAGACATACCAGTTGGGTTGAGATCTTAATATTGCAAGGAGCTAGCATGTGAAGATGGGGGGGGGATGGGGAGTGCCCCTGCCAGTGAAAACAGTGAGTAAAAAAAGAAGGTACTGAGCATGTTCTAGGAGTAGGAAGCAGGCCTGTGTTGCTGAAATGTGGTGAGCAGAGAATGGGGGACACTGAGTTTGGAGAAATGGACCGAGGTCAGATCATACTGAGCTTTATAGTCAGGATAAGGAATTTGGGTTTTCTTGTAAAAGCAATGGGACACTATTGGAGGGCTGAAACAAGGGAGTGACATATTCTTACTTCTACCTTTTTTTTCATGTATTTGATTTTACATGAGTGAAAAGACTGAAAAAGTTTATGTATACCAAATTAATAAAAAAGATTAGGATCAAAATGAAAGCATAGACGATGCAATGCAAGATGTGCAATACAAATCTTTTTATTGAGGCTAGTAGTTTTATATTGTAAACTTCAGTATCCCAATTTATCCCACCTTCTACACTCCTCTTGGTTAATCCAGATTTTTCAGGACCCATTTTAAGTCCTGCCTCTGCTTTCAGTTCTTTCAGTAACCCTCTCTTCTTCCTACCATCTGTCTTTCTCTCATGCTTTCATCCTCCATTCTTTTCTTGTTTTGTTCTTTGATCTCCTATGATACCCCTTGTTATCTATTTTGTAACCACACTTTCAAGAATGCTAACCAGACTGCGCTGCGCCGCTGCGGTCTGCACCACCCGAGCCAAGGTGATCCAGCCAAGATGGCCGTCCTCTCTAAGGAATACGGTTTCGTGGTTCTCACTGGTGCTGCCAGCTTCATAATGGTAGCTCATCTAGTTGTCAACGTTGCCAAGGCACTCAGTGAGCCTACCAGAACACGTTAGAAGTGTACCCTCCCTTCTTATTTTTCCTAGCTGTTGGAGGTGTTTACCACCCGCGTATAGTTTCTGGTTTGGGGTTGACTTGGATTGTTGGACGCGTTCTCTATGCTTATGGCTATTACACGGGAGAACCCAGCAAGCGGACTTGAGGAGCCCTGGGATCCATCGCCCTCGTGGGCTTGATGGGTACAACTGTGTGCTCTGCTTTCCAGCATCTCGGTTGGGTAAAAACTGGCTTAGGTAGTGGGTCCAAATGCTGCCATTGAAGAATTATAGAGGTTTAAAAAACTCATGCATTTTGAATGACTTAATTTCTCTTTTTTTTTAATATAATAAAATCTATCTGGCATCAGCCTCATTAAAAAAAAAAAAAAAAAAAAAAAAGAATGCTAACCAGAGAGCAGATTGCATTATGATTTCTGGCATTTAAGAGTAATCAGTTGACCCAGTCTTAAAATCAACAAACGTTGAGCACTTACTGGGTAGCAAACTTTGCACTAGGCAACTAAGGATTTAAATGGAAGGTTCTGTTCCCTACCTTTTGAGCAACTTACCTTCTAGTGTGGTAGACTTGTAAGCTGATGATTGATTACATGATTGATAGATCCATGCATCCATGCATCCATCCATGCATCCATCCATGCATCCATCCATCCAACATTTATTGCCTACCTTCTATGCACCTCGCATTGTTCTAGGGGATACTTCATCTTGAATTAGACAGGTAAGGCCCCTACCCTCATGGAGCTTACATTATAATAGGATTAGGTAATCATGAAAGAGATTTAAATGAAGAATCATCATTTCTTTACTAGAAAGGAGGTATTGTGATATCAGTATTCTACATGCACTATTTTACCTATTCCTTACAACAAGCATATGTTACTATCACCATCTAAAGCTGAGGCAGGTGAAGCTTAGAGAGTTTAAGCAAAATGCCCCAGATCTCACACCTAGCTTGGACTTGACCCTGTATCACTGTAATAGTGCCATTTACGGCAAAACAGGTGTGTGTGTATGTGTGTGTGTGTGTTTAATGCTGTTGTCACCTTCAGGAAAGAGCAGAGCTGAGGTGGGAGGAAATGGGGGTTGGGGGAGTGAGGGGAGGTGAGGTCCAGAGGTGGAAAGGTTGGAAGTGTAATAGTCTTATCTCCTGCTACATGCAGTCTAGTTTCCATCCTCAGGAAGACAATTTCATAACTGTGTGCTGCAGTTCCCACCACCATGCCTTTTCTTAAGGTTCCCTTTGGATGTCACACTCGTAAGTCGACTTTGGGTCTTACTCAAATCTTACCTCTTCCACCAGTCTTTTGCAGGCCCCCTCTTCCTGCAAGATTAGTCTCTACTTCCATTCTTCCACTGAGCTTATTTTCTTTAATTATTGTAGTGCTTCTGAGAGGCTGCCTTGCCTTTCAGTTACTGTGTTTTGCCTCTTACTCTTTCCTCCTGAGAGACCGATAACCCCTTGTGTAGAGGCTTCTTGTCTGCATTCTTACTTCCCACAGCACTAGTGCATTGTCTTAAATGCAGTGGGTACTGTTACTGTTTATAGCTTTATGCCAAAGCCTTGACCCACAAAAAGGCATTATTTCCAGTGGGGGGAGGGAGTTTCTTTAACACTAAATCTTTTATCATTGTGATAATTAAGTGAGCGATTCTGTTTTGTTAAGAGCTCCCCATGGATGTGGCTTTTGAGAATTGCTCTAGAGCTTTGTAGTTCTAGGTAGATAGATCAGAGCTTTTAAGAAAGCATCAGTTTGGTAACAAAATAAATATGCTATCTGGATTTGGCTACCTTTAGTTCTGACTTACTCCTGTTCCTCTTAAGACAAGCTTTGAGGTTTTAGTAATAAGTAGCTATTTCTCAGATACTCTTAAAGTGAGGAGGGAATTTGTGAAGTGTTTTGAATCTGAGAGACTCTGCAGCTCCTTTGTGGGGATACGTTTGGCCAGCACAGCTCTGGTATTAGGGAAATGAGACTGTGCGATAGCACACTTATCTGTACGTTGGCAAATAGAGAAAGATAGCCTTGTAATAAAGAAAAAAATTCTCATAGGGGAGAAAAATAATAAAATAAGCCTGATTTATAGTTTGTCATTCCAAAAAGCTTTTAAGCCATATCTATAAAGGTGGATCCACTTAATGTTTGTTCTGCATTTCAGGTATCATTGTGTGATAAGTAATGTAAATTTAGCCTCTTTAAGCTTCATCTCCTGGGGGTTGAGATTTAAGTGTTGGAACTTTATTTGAAAGAACTCTATCGATTGGGCTTTGATTTGATCCTTCCTTACCAAAGAGAAATACTAAATAATGGTTGGGCCTCCCTGTTTTATTTATTTATTTATTTATTTATTTATTTATTTATTTATTTATTTATTTATTTATTATTTTTGTTGTTGTTGTTGTTTTAAAATTCACTCTATAGGCCTCTTTCCCTGCCCCCTTTACCCACCTTCTTCTAACTATTCTGCTTAAAAAGACTCAAGTGGTATGAGAGAGGGGGAAAAAGGGAAAGAAAAATCAACTGTCACATGGTGAACATAATTGATTCAGTAAATAACATCTTTTCAATTCCCAGGGCAAACCTCAGAGTCTTCACTTATGTCAATTAGTGTTCATCTCAGTAAGTGGTGGCATTCTTAATTTAGACAGATGGAGAGAGTTCACAGTTCTCACTTCCTAAGGAAGGAATATGCTTTTCTTGTTTTATAGACATGCTCTCTAAATTTATGTGCCTATTTTGCAAAAAAGAAGCTTGAAAGGGGGAATTAATGTGACAATTTTTATTCTTCCAGATAATAGAAGGAGGATATTTAATTATTGTCCAGGGGTTTGTTGAAACAAAAAAAAAATTACATTAGGGGGATGAAAATACCCTGGAATCCACTAGACTATAAGCTCATGAAGGCAGGGACTTTGACTTGTTTGTTCATGGTTTCATCTCCAGTGCACATAGAAGGAGCACAATAAATAATTATTGACTGGATCTGTTGCTGCATGAATGTTTTAGTTTGCTAAGCTGCAGAAAACGGATACCAAAAAATGTGTTGGCTTTAACTATGGGGATTTATTATCTTACAAGCTTACAGTTTTGAAGCCTTGAAAAATGTCCAAATCAAGGCATATTCAGGCGATTGTTTCTTCCTGAGAACCAACTGCTGGTGATTCTGGACTCCTCTGTCTCATGGCAAGGCACATGGTGGCATCTGCTGGTCTCTCCCTTCTCTGGGTTTCCTTACTTTCAGCTTCTTGCTTCCGTGGCTTTCTCAGTCTCTGTATTTATTCTGTTTATAAAGGACTCCAGTAAGAGGATTAAGACCCACCCTGGGCCATACCTTAATGGAAGTAACCTAATCAAAAGGCCCTACTGATTATAGGTTTACACCCACAGGAACGGATTAGCTTTAGGAACATAAATTTTTGGGGTATATATAGTTCCAAACCACCACTCTCCACCCTCTGGACCTCCAAAAGACATGTTCTTTTCATATACAAATTACATTCATTTCTTAACAATATCCCAAAAGCCTTAAGTCATTTCAGTAACATGCTAAGTACAAAGTCTCATCAAAATCAGGTACAAGTGTGGTCTGTCCTGGGGCACAATTCCCCTAAGTTTGTGGACCTGTGAAACCTAGAGAACCAATTGCCTGCTTCTAGTGTACAATGGAGGGATAGTTAGGACAAACATTCCCATTCACATAGGAAGAAATTGGAAAGAAAACAGGGCAAGTCCCAAACAATTCTGAAACCCTGCAGGGCATACTCCATTGGATTTCAAGGTCTGAGAGTCATCTATAGAATAATGTCTTGTTCTCTGGGCTTGATGGAGCAGCAGCCCCACTCTTTCCAAGTGTTGTGCAGCGGCCGTACTCTCCGCAAACCCTGGGATGAGGACTTCAACATCTTCAAGCATTGGGGTGACAGCCAGGCTCTTGGCTCCAACCTTTTCATGCATTAGGATGGTGGCTGGATTCCAGGCTCCACCCTCATCAAGCATTGTGGGGGTGGCCAGACTCTCTGTAATCTGCTAGGTATTTGAGAACACTGGGATGGTAACACTCTTCCTGAACAATGAGGCAGAAGGCCCACCATCTCCAAGCTCTGGGGCATGCTCACCCTTCCACATACATGGGTGGGTCTGCCCTTTTGGCCTGAGAAGATATCTTTTTTCCAGACCTCAGCTTCCATGATACTGCCTTTGAAGTCATTTTCTTTCAGTCTCTCCCTTTTCTGTTCCTATTAGTCCGGGCTGGCAGTGGTTCCATTCATATAGATTTCACAAAAAAAAACTTGTCAGTTTTGCATGTAGTACACAGGGGTCCAAACCACCAGACAGTAGAACTTTCCACAAGTCCTTTCTGGATAACTACATTTCCAATCCTGGCTTGCACTGAAATGGCTGACTGGTTCCATGTTCAGTTAAGCCCTCACATGGAACGTTATTCTTTGGGAACTCATTTGCCAGTGGCTCAGAATTTTCCAGATCATCAATTTCTGGTTTCTTTTGCCCAGGAGTCCAGTTATCAGCATATCCCTTTCTCCTTGCATTTTACTTTAAGCTGCAAGGAGAAACCAGGCAGCATTTTCCACATTTAGTTTGGAAATCTCCTCAGCTAACTATCCAAGCTTGTCACTTTCAAATTCTGCTTTCCATCTAACACCAGGACTCAATTTTGCCAAATTCTCTGCCACTTTAAAACAAGGGTTGCCTTTTTTCCTGTTTGCATTGGCATAGTCATTATTTCTGTCTAAGACCTTATCATAAGTACCTTCAGCATCCATATTTCTACCAACAGTCTCTTCAAAGCAATCTAGGCCTTTTCCATAAAACATCTCAAAACTCTTCTTGCCTCTACTTATTACCCAGTTACACTCTTTTTTTTGGTATTTGCAATAGTAGCACCTCATTTCTGTTACCAAAATCTGTTTTAGTTTGCTAAGCTGCCGAAAGCAGATACCAAAAAATGAGTTGACTTTTTAACTATGGGCATTTATTGAAGCTGTGAAAATGTCCAAATCAAAGCATCATCAAGGCAATGCTCTCTTCCTGAGGACCGACTGCTTGGCGATTCTGGACTCTTCTGTCACATGGCAGGTCACATGATGGCATCTGCTGGTCTCTCCCTTCTCTTCCAGGTTTTGTTGCTTTTAACTTCTTGCTTCCATGGCTTTTTCTTTCTCTGTATTCATCCCATTTATAAAGGACTACATTAAGAGGATTAAGACCAACCCTGGGCCACACCTTAACTGAAGCAACTAATCAAAAGGCCCTACTTACACCCACAGGAATGGATTTGCTTTGGGAATGTTATTTAATGGGGTACATACAGTTCCAAACCACCATAATGAATGAGAACAGAAATAAGCAATCTCTAGGTCTTATGTTAAGAACAGGGTTAAATTTCATTCCAATAGTTGTTTCGCTGCCCCATCCCCCCATTCTAATTTCTTTAAAAGGAGAGTAACTCTGGGAGTATAGTATATACTATATCTTCAGAAATGATTGGGGAGAACCTATTTCATCAGTTCCCCCTATTGGCAGAACTAGAAGGGATCTTGGAGGTGAGGTAGAGCTGCCATTTACAAACTTTCATAAATGAATGATTTGTGCTTCAGAATCACATGAAGTATTCTGGAAATGTCCAGATTCCTGGACCCCAGCCCTGGAAAGTCAAATCAAGTAGGTCTGGGTAGTTCTTCAGAAGCTATATTTGCCTTTTGTGGGTTCCCCTAGTAATTTCAGCATGCATTTGGGTGTAGAAAGCACTAATCCATCATGCCTCACCTTTCTGACCCAAGTTTACTCCTTTGTAAAAGTGGCTAGCCACTTTTACATAGCACCCAGCAGAATAATTGGCAGAGCTGGAACATGAGCCCAGGTCTCCTGACTCATAATGCTCTTGGTCCAACAGTTTGCTGTTTTGGTTAAATACCAAATACTCTACTCAGTGTTCCTTGGCATTCTGTCAGAATCTTTTGATTAGTATTTCTTCTTTCCAAGATAGTGGCAGTGTTTGTGATGATGGCCAGGTAGTATCTTGAGGTCCTTCTGAGTCCTCAAAGAAATCTTAAATCACGTTCAGTATACTTTGGTTTTAAATATATTTTATTGCAGTTTTGGAGATTGCTTTGATTATCCCCATCTCCATCCCCTGGCTCAGGACAAACCCAAAGTAGAAAGTTCCTTCTTTTCCCTGTTGGTCCACTCATCATTTCCCAACCTTGTCTGAGCCTAAGAAAGTCACCTGGTACTTGTTTAAAGTACAGAACTCTGGGACCTGTTTTAAAGGCTTCAGTCCTACTATATCAAAATCTTCCTAGGAGGAGCCTGGGGACGAGCATTTTAAGTTAGCTTTGATCATTCTTACTCTTCAACCTTACTTCTAGGCTCTGAATACAGCTGGTCTGTTTCCTTTGGATCAGGCTTTGACTTCCTTTGGACCCTAGTTCATAATTACATAATAATTCTGTCATTCCATCTAAAGGTTTAAACTCTGGTTTGCAGAACTTATCCTTGAAGGAGGGTAGAGGCAAAATATGCTTTCTTCCTTCCTCCAGGATAGAATTGTATACTACAAAGTGTCAAGATAGACAGGTAGGTGTGTAAAGTGGTAGAATGAGCATTGCAAGAAGGTTAAGGAGTCACCTCTGGAGCCAGAAAGCCTGGGTTCTTTTCCTGACACTTTTATTGAATAGCTGTGTAACCTTGGGCAAATTACTTAACCTTATTAAGCTTCTGTTTCCTTCTCAGTAAAATGGAGGCAAGAATAATACTTGCTCAGTGTTTTTGTGTGTTTTCAACAAGATGTCTTCAGTGGGTTTGCCTGGGACATAGACACAGAGATGGAGATTTGTGTGCAGAGATTTATTAGAAAGAGCTCTCAGGGACAACTCTTGTGAGGGAGTAAGGGAAGCATGATTAGGCAGAAGGGGAAGTTGGATTGTGATGCAATTGCAATAAAGGTGTCATTTGATCCCACGGGGAGCTCTGGAGATGGGGTGCCCTTCAGGATTGTCCCAAATTGACGGAAGGGGGCGAGGCCTTTCAGCCCCTAAATCCACCAATCATTGGATGTGGACCAGCCCTGGAGAGGGGGGGTCATGTCCTCAGGTAAAGCAGCTCCCTTCAACTGCAAATGTGAGCCACAGCAATCTACTGTCCTGGCAATAAGAGAAAGGAGTGTCTCATTCACTTCCGAGTTACTGAAGGGGATCCCGGTGGCATACTACAGTATCCACTATACAAGATAATGTACATAAAAAACTTTAGCATGGAAGCTAGCACATTTGTAAGTGCTCAGTATATATTAACTATTAACACTATTATTACAGTTCTGGCAATGAGACTTAGTAGCTCGGTCGCCTTCAGGAAGTTACACTTTCTCTTAGGCTGTATCCTTATGTTTAACGTGGAAATCCTAGACACTAGTCTGCCTACTGCCCTGAGTAGTTCTGAGCACATATGGAGGTAATGTATGTGAAATTGCTGAGTAAAATGTTATGAAAACATAAAATATGACCATGAGCTTACTTTTCTGAAATGAATATATGATTATGACTTGGATTACTTGAAGGGAAATGGTTGTGATAAATGTAGAAGTGCTTGTCTGTGAAATATGGCATTTTGATTTTTCTTTCCTCTCTCTGTAGGGAATTAAAATAATGGAGATGCTGCTAAAGGAACAGTGTGGTACCCCCTTCGCTGAATAAAGAATCATCAGTGAGTACTAAAAGCAAAATCAGAATTATATACTCAAGCCATGTTTTCATGCTTGTATGCCTGACATCAGACTTCCTCTTCCCTGGGCTGTTCACGCTGTACATCTTCCACTTACAGGCCCATAATACTGTTTCACAAGTGTTTTGTTATCTGTGCAGTACTTTTATATACTTGGGTCTTTGATTTTCAAAGCAGTTTTGCACTACATGCTGGGTTACAACTTCATTCAAATTGTGCAAACTGTTCAGTACAATCCACCGTGATTGCAAATCCTCAAGGTGGCATAGCTCTGTAAAGACTGCAGTGCAGGATTAACTAAAGCTTAATTTTATTGTTCTGAGAACAATGAAAAGAGAGGTTTAAAACTGTAATTGGAGTAGGAAGGAAGACACAAAAGGAGCATGTTGATTGGCCAGTCAAACAAATATATTTGATCAGTTCTATATATTCCCACTGATTGGCGGTGGCTGCCTGAAATGCCTGGCAGAAGGAATCTGAGGCCTTGAGAATAATTTCTAGGTTCTAAGTAAGAGTGCTTTGATGGATTAGCAATGTCTGCCATGGACATAGGACAGAAGAAGGGCAGCACTTGTGTTGGAACACAGGCTACCTCTAGCTTAGGGCAAATGGTGTAGGATTAGCAGAAGCATAGGAATCACAGAACTATTCAACTTTTGTTCCCCATGAAATTTTATTGTCTGCCTGAAGGAGAATGGTCTTCATTTTGGGGAGGGAAGAACAAAGTTAAGAGAGAATCAGAGCCCAAAATAATTGTGTATAATGGATTTTTAGCTTATAAAATTTGTTAAACTTAGGTTTTTAACATCTGAGTGGAGAGAGGAGGTGCAAGGCAATTCTGACTCTTGACTACCTGTAGTTAGTGCACATTTCCCAGGTTAGGGGCAAGTCCTCCACAAGGCCAGTCAGGGCCACTCTCATTTCTGACCAAATTCAGGGGTTTCCTGCTCCCCCCTCAGGTTCGGTAATTTGCTAGAATGACTCACAGATTCAAGAAAGTGCTGTACTTAAATGATTAGTTTTATTATATTATTAACAAAAATAATACAAATATGAAGGAGCCAAAGAAGAGATGCATAGGGCGAGGTCTGGAAGGGTCCCCAAACTCAGAGCTTCAATGCTTTCTCCCCTTGGGATGAGGATGTACCACCCTCTTGACACATGGACGTGTGTTACCAACCAGGGAAGCTTCCCTGAGATTCAGTGTCCAAAGTTTCTGTTGGGGTTTCATTACGTAGTCATGACTGAATCAGTGCTTCTCAGGATTGATCTCAAGAGCTAGCTCTGCCTCCCTACCCCAAAAGTGGGGCGGGGGCCTCAAAGCGCCAATCCTCTAGTGACATGGTTGGTCTTTCTGGCATGACCAGCTCCCTACCACCCTCTCCCGGCTAAGATTACTTTGGTGGTGGCCCCACTCTCCCACTCTGAGTCCTCTCTTTAGCATAAACTGTTGGGTGTAGCCTGGGGTTCCACCATGAATATCAGAAGATTAGAGGGTATCTCCCAGGATGCCCTGAAGGAGGGACAAAGGCCAGCCAAATTATACAACAGAAGGTAAAACCTTTGAGTAAGAGCAAACATTGCCTTGGGTGAGTCAGAATTACCCCACATTTCCTTACCTTGGCTTAAAAGTATAGTACACATGGTTTTGTGGTACGATAATTGTGTTGCATGATAAAGTTTGAGTACCATCAACCAAAGCAGAAGCCAAAAGAATATTTATATACAAGTACTTTGGCATTCAAAGGATGCTGGCCAGGCCTGTGAATGGATATCTGTTGGAGAATTGTAAAATGTTCCTGCTTGTTTGCCGGTTGACTCCATTCTGACTGATATTAAGCCTCTGTGAACCTAACACACATTCATAGATTTAGTTATTACAGGAAAGGCTAAGCAAGACAGCACAGGCATGGCACATGGCAGTTGCTCAAAACATTTGTTGGAATTGAATCTAATATGATTTGCTCCTACATCCCCTCTGTTCTTTGAAAAGTTGTCTAGAAAACCTTGGCTGTATGTCTCTGTGCCCCCAGGCTGGCATTATTGTGAGGTTCACTAGGCACCTCGTGCTCATGTACTTGGGTAACAGATCCCATCTTACCCTGGGCATGGGCTCTGAAGGTAGCTCCGAGTTAATGTGAGAATGAAGGGACTTCACTTACACTGGAAAGATATGTACCTAGTGATATTCAAAATTAAAATGGGTGTTTTTCAAAATCACTTGGAGGGCTTGTTAAGCATAGATTGTGGGCCCTACCCCTAGGGAGTCTGGTTCTGTAGGCCTAAGGAGAGGCCCAAGGATTTGCCATTTTAAGAAGTTCCTAGTTGATCTGATGCTTTGGGTCCTGAGACCAAACATTGAGAACTTCTGCATTAAATGAGGTCACTTCCCTGGGCTGAGAGTTTAAATGTTAGGGCACTGAGAGAAAGCTAGTAGCTGTTGTTTTGAAATACTTGTCTCTTATTTGTATTCAGTCACCTTTAGATTTACCAGAGGAATGATTTTCTTTGTATGGCTTTTCCCTGAATTTAGCATCTCAGCCTTCTCTGCTTGCTTTAATTTTTTTTTTTAGGAACGGGGGCTGGGGTTTGAACCCTGGGCCTTGTATGTGGGAAGCCGGCGCTCAACCACTGAGCCACAACGGCTCCCTTGAGTTGTTTTTTTTTTCCATTTTGTTTTGCTTATTGTTTGTTTTTATTTTTTTTCAGGAGGCACCAGGAACTAAACCTGGTACCTCCCATGTGGGAAGTAGGCACTCAACTGCTTGAGCCACATCTGCTCCTTGCTTGCTGTAATCTTGACAGGCTCCACACTGGAGCAAAATAGTTAAAAACAGAGGAGATGAGACTCACACCAACCTGTTGTGTTTTAAATCAGCTGGATTTAAAGTCTTGCTAGTGAATTTGTGGAAATAACTGATTTCAACTACGTTTACAGCATTATCTATACTATAGAGCAGGGGTTAGAAAACTATAGCCTGCCATCCAAATCTAGAGCATTAGCTCTACTATCACCACTTCGTGAAGGCTTTGAAGGCTTGGATGATATTTTATGGCATAAAAAAGTTTTAACATGATAATAACAATGAAAGTTAAAATACCAGCAACAATTCTGACTAAAATTGCTCATAAAGTTCCAATGCCTGTGCACATTGGAGTAGTTCACACCAAACTGATATCAGAAATATGGGCACTTTATCAGTTGAAGTGGCACTGTGATGTGGTAGTGGGATAGGTGCTGTTTATAAATTTACTCAATTTACTAGCTTGGGAATTTTACAGTTCTCAAGTTCTTAAAACATTTTTTGGGATTTGCATGAGTGTACATCAAGAGGAGGCATTATTTAGTAATTTTATATCAAATTACATTTCAAATTTGTATAATTTAAATTCACATAGAATGCAGCCACATTGTATATATGGGACTTAGCATGAGAGATTCTTCCGAGTGGGCATTTGAAAATTAGCAAGCTTAGAAGGTGATTTTGTCATAAGTCAGAATGGAAGCGTATGAAACTCACAAACCAGTATGCTTGTGGCATTGCTGCTGACACATCCATTTGATAGATCTTTGATTTCCTGTTTTTTTTTTTTGAATAAAATAAATAGCCCTGACACCTGTTTGTTCTTATCCCTGGCAGTTGGAGAGCTGGGCTTGGTGAGGTTTGATAACATACTGGGGTCCTATCGCATCAGAATGAAGACTGCACGTTTGGCTATATCTTAACTCCTCTCTGAACTTCCTCCTCTGGGGTAGTTGGACTTAATAAAATGAGGTGCTTGTTTTGTTTGAAGATCATTGGGAGGCAGAAATGCACTTTCTTCAAGAATCATCCATAGTGATAAAATTCAAGTGATTCTTAAGAGTTGCTTCTGAAAAGAGGGCAAGTAAATATTGTTTGGTGAGACATGTTTATTAGGTGATAAAGCCTGTTTGCTTTGTCTTGTAGGGGAGCTGTGTCCGTGTCTACTTTTTCCTGAGAATAACTTCTTGGCCACCATACATCATAGACATGGATTCTGGAATACAGGTTTGAGGATGCAGTGTCAGCAGCTCGAAGAAAAGGGGACCTTCCTTTCAGGACGGAAAATGATATTACTCTCCGGAGAGCCTGCTTCAAGTAGTGGGACTCAAGGAGATGAGCCCTTTGGCTGGATTTTTATGGCACAGTCTCTTTACAATTTTACAAATAAAGGAAAAATAAGGTGATGTCCATTCTTCCTCAGTATGCCCTACTGATTGGGGATGGTATCAGAGCAGCCAAAGTTGTGCCAGAGGCCTGAAATGTAGTGCTTGTGCCCTTATATTGTCAGCATGATTGTTCATAGGATTCATGAGAGGATTCTGGGACAAATGAAAGAATGAACCTGATACCTGATTCACAGGTAGCCTTGAACAGACAGTCATGTACCAGACCTGTGTTGAAGCTAAGCTGTATTTATAGGCATGTTTAAGAGCTTCAGAAATCAGAAGAATTTTATTCTCTTCATAAGTATCACATAACTGCTACTCAGTATAGCTTTTATAATGTAACATTCAACTGTGATTTGGACATCTGAAAGAACATGGTATGTTGCCTGGGAAGGAAGGTTCTAATCTTGACAGCTAGTAACTTGTTCCATGATGTGGAGGAAAGCATTAACCACTCTGTTTTTCATTGGGCCAATAGAGATAACACCTCTTTGTCTGTGGATTATGAGGCTAAAACAAGGTAATTAAGTGCAAAGAGCACAAGATTTGGAAGTTAGCCAGACCTGGGTTTGAATCCAAGTGCTGCCACTTCCTAGCTCAGTGATCATGTACATAATTTTAAATCTCTCTGAAGCTCATTTTTAAAAAATTGTAAATTGGAGTGATAGAACCAGTTGGTGAGGTTGTTGGACTGATTTGAGATCATGTATATAATGTGCTTAGCACACTGTCTGGTGCATACTAGAAGTTCAGTAAATAGGAACCATTATTATTATGTGAAATCATTTTGGAAATGTACTTTTCAAATGTAATGTAAAGTAGTATTACTGTTTGGAAATTAGATGACAGTAGTTTTCTTTTCCTATGATTGGAAGCCAAAATATAAATGCACACTGCTGAACACAGAAAGCTTGAAGAGAGGCAATAATTTGGAATTCATCTTCTTAAGATAAAAATTGGACCATTACTGGAAAGTCGGGAAAATTGTCCTTTTTTAATATTTGAAAATTTTTCCACTTAGTGCATTGATGAATTTCAAAGCAATTGTGCTTTTTCATACAAGCCTGCCACTGCAAGCCTCTTCTTATTGTACTTGAGCTATTTGTGCTGCCTGAGTTTTGTTTCTTAGGATAATTTCCTTTCATTTCCTTACTGTTTCATTCTTCAATTGTTTTGGTGGTGGGGAAATGAATGGAGAAACCAGAATGCACTTTGACCTTCTTTTCCAGTTTGTAAATGGCAGTTGGTAGGCTTTGGGAATAATAGCCCATTTTAAAAAATAAGAGGTGGTATGAATTATCACACAGCGAGAGGCAAGAAATTCATCTCTGGAGTTTGACATTGGAATAAACTTAATTCTTTGTTCTCAAAAACTTGCATCCTCTAAGGCAGGAATTCTCAACCTTGACTGTCTTTTAGGATCACCTGGGCAGTTTTATGCAATCCTGATTCCCAGACTGCACCCCAAACCAATAAATTACAATCTCTGGGGGTGGGACCCAGGCATCAGTATTTTTTAAAATTCCTCAGGTGATTCCAGTGTGCAGATAAGGGTGAGAATATTGCAATGGATTCTAGGTAATTTGAGATTTTGTCTAATTTCTTTCTTGACTCTGAGACATGAAAGGATCATTTGTAGTAGGAATTTTTATTAGAAGTAGAAAGCAGGAAGCACAGAGAGGCTGCGTTTCCACCTTAATTCCTGTAGGCCCAGGTGGGGGGTACAGATGTCTGCAGGGATCTGGCAGGTGGTGTGATGCTGAAGCAGGCAGGCGGCCACTGGAGAGAACCCGGGAGCTCACACCTGGTTCAAGGTGGACGGCTGCTGCTCAGCTTCAGCACAGTGTTACCTTGTGGTGGATTTTTAGGTTCTTCCAGTTTTCAACTTTAAAAGAAAAGACTGAATTAAAAAAAAAAAAAAATCCTGATTTTTGTGTTAGGAACCTATGCAGGATTTTAAAATGTGTTGGTCGAACTGGTTTGCCAGCCAGTAGCACACAGCCTCTGCTTTAAGAATGGCAAGGACCAGCCTGGACATCCCAGCCAATTTTTAATAGATTTGCATTTGTCTTTTCTGGTAAACTGCATTCTGCCTATCTTCCAAGACTGCTTTTAAATGTATTTTCCCCCCTTTCCGTTCTCAAGTAATCCCCTGGACTTGTGCCAGACATTTTTTCTTCTCAGTTTTTTTTTTTCTTTTCTCTGCTGGCTTCCATTGCTTCAAGCTTCACATGTATGGTTTAGAAATATGTTTTTTTTTTTAATTAATTAGGGCTTGTTAGAATTTACTTTTATTTTACATTATAATCCTCTTCTTGTGATCAAACATTTAGAAGCCCATGTTTCATTTTATTTTATTTTCTACAGTCTAGTGTAAGAAATGTTAACCAGGACTGCTGTCTTATTGGGCACACTAGGAACAAGGGTTAATGTACAGAAACAGACTCCTTCTGTCTAGGTGGCTGAGCCTTCCCTTCAGGATGATGAGTTACTACAGTGGTTCTCAGGATTTGATGTGTAAAGAAAGCCATAGGGAGGGGTGCTAAAATGTAGACTCCCGGGTCCCTTCCCCCAGCGATTCTGATTCTTGAAATTTCAGTCTGAGCTCAGGAATCTACATTTTAAACATGTTCTCTTGGACATTTGAATGTGTTGTTCGCCAGACCACATCTTGAGAAACACTGATTTAGGGGAAGAGTTTTTTCTCTGTGTCTCCTGATGTTTAGGAAGATTTTTGCAATTAGTCAGGCCCACTGATCTGTGCAGTTGGTCACGCAGGACACAATAAGAAGTTCTTATGGGGAGAGAAACTGACTTAAGCTATCCCTATACATGACTGAGGTGCTTTTACCCTGAAGGGACTTTTATGGTTTCATTTGTACATGGATGAAAAAGGTACTGTATTCTTTTTATATAAATTACTTGGTGTATTTTATTAAGGTGTATATGTAGTAATATACCATTTATTTGGCCTTGTGGGGTGTAGTGAATAGATAACTCAAGATTATTTTTTTAAGTAGTATATCTCTTTAACTTTATTTCAACCATTTAGATGGAACTAATTCTTAATTTAGTATCTGTTTTCCTGCTTTTGCAAACAAAATCTACTAAATGTAATTAAACTTTTCAGGGTCATTATAGGTTTTTTTGTTCTTTCACATCTTATTTGGGTTTTATTATAGTGCCTATGCTCACTGGTCCAAATGGCTTTGCTCTTTGAGTCCCATGGTGGTTTTTATAGTTTTTCTTTTCTTTCACTGTTATCTTTCATTTCTCTCTGTCATCATTGTGCCTGCTTTTTGGTATCTTCCTCCAGTTTTCTGTGGGGTTGGGACATCATGTAACTGCATACTAAACAGGATCTGAGTGAGGCTTTGAGAAGCTTTTCTAGGAATAAAATGAAGGAACTTTGACTTCATGACATCATCGTCTCGAATATCTTTCTCTAACTTGCTTTCTGATCCTCGGTTGCAAATTGCTTTTCCCATGATTAGAAAAAGAAATGTAGCTACAAATGATTTTCCTTAATCTATTAAACCATTGTCTGCAGTTGTTTTAATTTTTTTTATATGTATGGTTCTATAATGTGAAACTTGAAAGGATTAAAATTCAACTGAAAATTTCTCAGGCCTTGTTTTTGTGCATGATAAAATGTTTTTGATTCATTGTTATTGTGATTTGGAGCTATAAATTAGTTGTATACCCATGATACTCAGTCTGGCAATTATCATGAAATAAAGGTGTTACAACTAATGTTTATGCAGGAATTCTCATTTCTTGGGGGTATCACAACACAGCATAGCCTGTGATTATCATTTGTGGTAATGCTCCTCCTCCTTTCCAGCTGCCCCCAAGGAAGGTGTGATACCACCCATCTGATATTACCTGCCCCCTTCCCAAGGAAAGCCACTGGAGTTTATCCCACCTTTTTTTATCGACCCTGGTGAGCCATGTGCTAATCTGGAGCAGAGGATAGAGTCTGGAGAGGGAAAAGAACTGAAGCACAGCACAGAGAAACAGCGGTCCCAAAGAAGGAGGCTGGGAGAGACAATAGCTGCTTGTTGACCTCTGAGGCTGAGCTCTGCTTTCTCTGCTTTGTCTGCGTAAGACTTGCCTTTGTCTTTTCATTTGTCCTCTTTTTACTGAAATGTGTTTTATTACAAAAAAGGATTGTCCAATCCCTGTTAATGCTTCTCCCTTGCTAGAGCCAGGGTGATGAACTTATCTTTATGAGTAGAGTCCTTGGTTTAACCAACATTTATTTGAATACCTATTATGTGCAAGAGAAAGGCAGGGTTTGTCTTCTCTTTTGACTTGGTCCCGTGGGTTACCTTAATGCTTGTGCCATCATTATACTGACAAATAGATGGCAGCAGTGGGTTCTGATCATGGTAAGAACAGACATGGTTACTTGGGTGAAATGTTTTATTTAAAGAATATAGGAAGGCAGCACAGGATGCACAGTGGAGAGATCAGTACAGACCTATGAAGCTTGGTTCCAGGTCCTCAGCAGCAGATGCATGGTTATGGATGATAATATCTGAATTACTTAGGGACACATCATATCTTTTGGAAGATCAAAGCCTCTCCCTAGGTCCAGCTTTATTTACAGAAGGATTGCAGGATACAGGACATTCAGGCTTGAAAGTCTTACAGGCTGAACTGAGGTCATGCCTGACTTTAGGGCTGCAGCATCAGCGTCGTGTTCCCTAGAAGTCCGTGGGGGTGGGCAGGACAAGCTAACTAGTATAGGCTCATCCTGCAAACCCCAGAAGCTTAACACAGCCCTGGAAAGATTGTGGCAGGTGGCGAGGGAAAGTCCTAAGAATGATAGTCCGGGGGGGGCGGATGTGGCTCAAATGGTTGGGCATCCGTCTGCCATAGAGGGGCCTGGGTTCCATCCCCGGGGACCTCCTGGTAAAATAAAAAAAAAAATATATATATAGAAGGTGCATGGGCTGCCAGGCTCTGTGTGCTGGTGAGCCGCCAGGCCCCAGGAGCCATGCAGCAAGATGATGACATAACGGGAGAGACAAGCCGAGATGCTCTGAAAGCTCTAAAAACCAGGAACCAAGGTGGCACAGGTGGCAGAACATGTCTCTCCTACATCGGAGGTCTCCAGGATTGAATCCTGGTTGAAGACTGGAGGAGAAGGATGAGAAGAGATGGCAGGAAACAGACACAGAGAATTGCCCAGTGAATGGACACAAAACAGCAAATGGGGGTGGGGGGGATGGTTTAAAATGGATAAAGTAAATAAAAATAAATCTTAAAAACAAACAAACAATGGCAGTCCAGTGTGTTGGGGACTCAGAGATTAAGTTAACGTAGAGAAATTCTGAGATGCAGTATATCTCTTGCATACCTGAAGCAGTGATTCCTACTAACTTCAGAATTAATGTTTGCTCTCCCGTAACTTAAACCTTAAGAAGCTAGGTGGAGGAGGGAGTTAGTGGTATGAGGCTTCTCCTATCCAGTGTTTTGCTTCCTGTCCCTCCGAAAAATATAATTCACTTTTGAAGAAAGTTCTCCAGTGTCATTAAATGCTAATAGAAGCAAAGAGGTGCTAAAAATATGCCATACTTAGCCTGCTTTTTTAAGATCAAAAGTTTGAGTTGCATTTTTGGAACAAAATTCCATGCAGAAAAAGGATCCCATAATAACTCAAGAGCCTTGGTTATCTTGAAGGGTTAACCCGAGTAACTAACTGCACTGCTCTACCTTCAGAGTTAGCTCTCCTGGCTATGGGCAGGCATGCTGTGCGAGAGGTGGCAGAGAGAAAATAGCAGCCACCATCCTGTTAAATTAAACTCCACGGAGCTGTTCTCTAGCATTGTCAGAGAAGGTTAGAGCCATTTTGTGCCTGCCATCTGTTAGGCTGCTGATAGAATCATTATTTCTTCGTGTTGGTGCCAGGATGAACTTCTAGATCCGATAAAAAAGGAGAAAATGCTAACTGTTCAATTATATCTATTTTTTGTTTTCCCCTTTTGCATTTAGGTGTTCCCTAAATTCAAAAGTCCATTAGTTGTTCAGACTTTGAAATTATGGCATTGCCAGTTTCTCTAAGGGCTAGGGGGAAATTATTTCTGGACTAAGGACTTTTCTGCCTTTTGTGTTTGTTTACGAATATGGTCATTAGTCTCATCAAAACCAAAATCGTTTTTGTCAATCAGTCCAAAAAAAAAAAAAAAAAACAAACAAACTCCCAGTTTCCCAGGACAGGAAGTTTACAAAAAGCAGCCAGAAAGAATTAAATGAATGAATTACAAAAAGAATTACTGCAAATGGAGGCAGGATAAAGGGCAGGTAGAGAAAAAAAGAAAGGGAAAAACCTGCCAAGGTCATACCTGTTACTGATTAGGTTAGGGTGACTAAGAGGAAACTTTTATTATCTGTTATCTTCTTTCACAAATGATGTTTCAGAGAACTGGAGGATGTAGCATAGAGGTTTAGCATGTCTTTAATTTTTTTTTTCTGAATATCACCATACGTACAGCATAAGAAACCTCAGTGCAGCTTTTCTGCTTGTCTTTTGATGATTGATTATAAAGCCTTTGGAAAACTTGGAGTCACATCTGAGGCACTAGATGGCTACAATTTTTAATTACTGTTTTAAATTGGATTAAACTATGCATCAGATTACAATTGGACGCTTCTGATATAGAAAGTAGTCTTTGTATGTGTGAAGTCAGAACCTAGCATTATTACTTGTTTCCTTAGGTGTTAATTGTTCTGTCCAGTGCTATGAGAACCATTTCTTCCTGGAAAAAATAAATGCTAAAAATAGTTTGAGGCCTTATTAGAGGGAAGGGTTTTACATAGAATAATGGGGGAAGAGCAAAGCGCCAGCCAGTCATTTATTTTTCCTTTGATCTGCCCCTGCAACCTCTTTCTGGGGGTATTGCCTGTGGTTCTCAAAACAGAGTCCTTCTCTTGGGTCTCCGGGGGCATGTGATGGACCGCAAGATGTGTGGGCAACATCTTCCTCGCAGAGCATTATTTTTTTTTCAAGATTTGTTGGAAAAAACATTTTATACTAAAACAAACATATAACTTTGTAGAATGTAAAATTGGAATGGATTCTTAAATTTGGAGCACTTGAGATCCTTAGAATGCTGCTTTGTACAGAGCAAGTGTTATATTAGGCTAAACTTTACGGAAATACCACAGAATGGCAATTCAGCCTAATACAAGTTCTTGCAATTACTACTTTCCCAAACGCTTCCAGTCGCAATTCTGCTGGTGCAGGTCAGAAGTCCCTTCTGGAGAAGCCCTGATTTAGTCCTTGGAATTTCCCAATTCCTTCAGTCTTCCTTACGTCTTGGTAGCATGACCTTTGCTTGCCAATATCTTGTAATAGAAAATGGGGCAAATATCCAGTAAACTTGGGCAAGCCTTGCCATCAGCTGCATAACAGATTATTTTGAGGAGTGGTTAATGTATCACTCTTAGTTGTGGGAAAGAAGTATACAAGTAGGAAGTACATAATATTAATTATTGAATATTAAATTATAAATTTTTCCTTATAATGGTTTTTTTTTGACAGTGATATTTCCTCTTTTGTCCAGAGAAATCTTTAGTCAATAAATTTTTATCTGTCAATATAATATGCTTTTAACATACTGTTCGCTTTTTCTCTAAATGGAGACAGTTCAGATATATCTATATACTGCAGTTCTCTCTAATCAGTCTGTAGCATTATAATCCAGGGTGCTTGTTAAAAATCAATGGGAAGGGATATAATTAGTCTTGAAGGGGTAAAATAACAAACATCAGGAAAAAAAATTAATGAAGCAGTGTTTTGATTCTTGATTATTGTAATTATAATGGTGCGGCTATTTCTGCTATAGTGAAATATCATTTCCAATAACTAAGCTTTTCTCTGGTTTATTCTCTCAGATGTATTTTAACTGTCATCTGGATGGAAACTGTATGGCAGTTGCCAGCAGGAATAACCTTTTAGTTTTATTTATAAAACATATATATTTCTATTGAGAATGCCAAATATGGCAGCACTTCTACTTTTTGTTGACATGACATATCCTCATCCCATCTGAATTCCCTTTCACAAAGTGAAATCTCACAATGAATTTGGTAAAAGATTGAAATTAAAATACAAGAAATCTAAGCATCTGATTTGAGTCACATATCTATTGCGCGGAGGCCATAGACTAGGCACTCTGCAGAGGTTAGAGGTAGTGCAGTATGGTGGACCAGAGCCAGGGCTTTGGAGCCCTAAGTATAACTTGGAATCCTGGCTGTGCTATGCACTAGCTCTGTTACTTAAGGCTCTGAGCTTCATTTTCTTCATATGGTAAAATGGGAGTAATAATAATAATGCCTACTTGTTGAAAGGATTAAATGAGTTAAGATGTAAAAACTGTTGGAACTGTGCCTGGCTCACAGCAAACACTCAGCAAATATTTATTACTGTTAACCTTTTCTTCCTCAACAATGTAGAATTCCAGCCTATTCTTTTACCTCTGAAAGGGCACAATCAATGTGGACTAGTAAGCTCTTTGTAGAGAAAATTCTTATTAGGTAAAGGAAAATGCAAATCTGCCAAAGGTTTGCATCTATAGTGAAATGGAAGAAGCCATTTAACACTGATTTATTTAATTGTCTGACTTTTCCCAATGTAGTTTTGAGATAGGGTGTAAAAATGAAGCAAGTAGGGAGATAGAAGGTCACTGCTGGGAAACGTTTGGGCCAGGTGTTACCACTGATTTTCTCATTTTGTAAATGATAGAAGTATTTTTATTGTATTGCCTTTACTAAAATCAAATGCATTCTTAGTTACTATTTTTTAATAAAACATTATATTTTGTGGTTGTGGTGTGTTGAATTACATCCTCCAGGACTCACCTTCTTTATCTGCATTGCTGTGGGTATGAACTCATTGTAAGTAGAACCTCTCGAAGATGTTTATTTTTAGTTAAGATGTGGCCCCAGCTGGAGAGGGTCTTAATCAGGTTACTGGAGCCCTTTATAAACAAAAGAAATTCAGAAACAGTCAGAAAAAGCCACAAGAAGAAGCCAGCAGCAGAAAGTCAATGGAACTAGAAGAGAAAGGAGAGGACAGCTCCCTGGGACAAGAGGCAGGGATTCCAGCCAAGGAACGCCAAGGTTTGCGGCAAGCCAGCACCAAACGCTACCAACCACAGAGGAAGCAAGCCTTCTAACCTCAAAACTGTGAGCCAATAAATTTCCATGGGTTAAACCAGTTATTATGTGGACTTTGTCAAAGCAGCTGGGAAATTGAGACAGTAGTAATTGTAGATTCACACGCTGTTGCAAGAAATAATTCAGAGAGATCCTGTGTGCCCTGTACCCAGTTTTAAGTGATGACATTTTGCAAAACTACAGGACAATATCATAACCAGGATACTGACATTGATACAGAACATTTCCATCACCACCGGATCCTTAATGTTGCCCTTAATAGCCACACCCACTGCCCACTGGTCTCCAACCCCTCTTTGACCTTTGGCGACCACTAATCTGTGTTTCCTCTTTATAATTTTGCCATTTTGAGAATGTATATAAATGGAATCATACAATCAGTAACTTTTTGCGATTGGCTTTTTTCATCAGCTTAATTCTCTAGAAATTCATCCAGGTTTTGCAAGTGTCAATGGTTTGTTCCTTTTCAGTGCTGAGTAGCATTCCATACTATGAATGTACCACAATTTAACCCTTTACCTACTGAAGGACATCTGGGGTGTTCCCACTTATTGGCTATTATGAATAAAGCTGCTATAAACATTTGTGTGCAGATTTTTGTGTGAATGTCTTCATTTCTCTTTTATAAGAAACTGTCAAACTGTTTTCCAGAGTGACTGTGCCATTTTATATTCCCACCACCAATGTCTAAATGACAATTTCTCACATCCTTGCCAGCCTTTGTTGTTATCACTACTTTTAATTTTAGCCATTCTGATAGATGTGTAGCAATATCTCATTGTGGTTTTAATTTGCCTTTCCTTAATGGCTAATCATGTTGAATACATTTTCATGTGTTTATTTGCCATCTGTATATCTTCTTTGGTGAAATGTTTCTTTATGTCTTTTGCCCATTTTCTAATTGCATTGTTTGTTTTTTACAGTTTGGAAGCTTCTGTATATATTCTAGATATTAGTTCTTTGCTAGATATGTACTTTGTAAATACTTTCTCCCAAACAGTAGCTTGTCTTTTAATCCTCTTAATATGATCTTTTGAGTGTTTAGTTTTTTTTCCTCCCTCCCCTCCCCCTCCCCCTGCTGTTTGCTCTGTCTCCATTCGCTGTGTGGTCTTCTCTGTCCGTTCACTGTGTGATTTCTGTGTCTGTTTCTTTTTGTCTTCTCTTCTCATTTTTCTCCTCTAGGCTTCACTGGGATTCGATCCTGGGGACCTCCGATGTGGGACAGAGGTACCCTGTCGCTTGTGCCACCTCAGTTATTGGTTTCTGTTGTGTCTCACCTTGACTCTCCCTGTGTCTCTCTTTTGTTGTGTCATCATCTTACTGTGCTGCGCAGGCCTGGCTCACCTTTACCAGGAGGCCCCAGGGATTGAACCCTGGTCCTCTCATATGATAGACGGAAGCCCAATTGCTTGAGCCAACATCTGCTTCCTTGCGTGTTTAGTTTTATAAGAAAATGTGAAACTTTTCCAGAGTGGCTATACCATTTCATGTTAATTTACATTAATTTTGATGAATTTCAATTTATCCATTTTCTATTATAAATTGTGCATTTGGTATCAAGTCTAAGAATTCTGAGTCAAGCCCTAGATCCTGAAGATTTTCTCCTTTTTCGTCTTGAATGTTTTGTGGTTTTACATTTTACATTTAGGCCTGTGTTAGCCAAAGGGGTGCTAATGCAAAATACCAGAAATTGGTTGGCCTTTATAAACGGTATTTATTTGGGGTAGAAGTCCACAGTTACCAGGCCATAAAACGTAAGTTTCTTCCCTCACCAAAGTCCATTGCCATGTGTTAGAGCAAGACAGCTGCTGACGTTTGCCAGGGTTCAGGCTTCTTGGGTTCCTCTCTTCCCAGGGCTGCGTTTCTCTCAGGGCTTAGCTCCTCTGTTTCCTCCACAAGGCCAGCTGTAGACTATCAGGAGAATGGCTTGTCTCTATCCTGGGGCCTTCTGTCCTTCCTCATGGCCAAGCTCTCTTACTTCCCGGGGCTCCAGCTCAAGACTCCAACACCAAAACTGCTCCCTCTGTCCTTTGCCTTGCCTTTTATATTTGATTCCCACCCCACCAAGGGGTGGGGCTCAACGCCCTACTGACGTGGCCCAGTTAAATGCCCTAATCATAACTTAATCATGCCCAGATGAATAGACCAGTTTACAAGCATGATCCAATATATGTTTTTGAAATTCATAATTACATCAAACTGCCAAATTGCAACAAGGCCCATGATATATTTTGAGTTAATTTTTGTAATT
This sequence comes from Tolypeutes matacus, assembly GCA_026826555.1. NCBI lineage: Eukaryota > Metazoa > Chordata > Mammalia > Cingulata > Chlamyphoridae > Tolypeutes > Tolypeutes matacus. The sequence continues at coordinate 4,985,978 of JAKSZT010010581.1, read as the reverse complement.
AGATCAAGGCTCATTTGTGTGTGTGTGCGCGTGCTAGGGATGTCCAGTTACTCCAGACCATTTGTTAAAAGGCTATCTTTCCTCTATAACATTGCCTTTGCACTTTTGTCAAGTCTGTTAAACAAAGCTGTATGCGTCTTTTCTGGGTTCTCTGTCCTGTTCTGTTGATTTCTGTGTCTGTCCCTTTACTAATACTACACAGCTGTGATTACTGTAGCTATAGGACAAATCTTGAAATTGGGTGGACTGATTTCTCCCAAAGTATTTTTCTTTTTCACAATTGTTTTAGCTATTCTAGTTCCTTTGCCTTCCCATATAAATTTTAGAATAGTTTGTCTATATCTACAAAAAACCTTGCTGGAATTTTGATAGGAATTGCGTTAAGCCTTCACATCAATTTGGGGAAAATTGACATCTTTACTATGTTGGGTTTGGCAATCTGTGGGTTTTTAAATCCACTTGTTTAAAATTTCTTTGATTTCTTTCATCACCATTATGTAGATGTTAGCATACAAATCCTGTACATGTTTTGCTAGATTTATTTTTTAACTTATTATTTTGAAACAATTTCAAGTTTACAGGAGAGTTGGAAAAATAGTACAAACCCTATATGGAGAACTCCACATACTGCCACCCCCAGATAGTCAGAAATCCAGATCCACCAATTTTAACATTTGCCACCTTTTCTGTTTCTTTCTTTCTCTTTTTTCCTTCCTTCCCTTCCTCCCTCCCTCCCTCCCTCCTCCCTCCTTCCCTTCATCTAGCTCCATCTTTCATTTTCTGAACATTTGAAAGCAGGTTGCATACATTATACCCCTTGGAACACTTAATACTTCTGTGTGCATTTCCTATGAACAAGAACATTTACTTAGGCAATCGCCTTATGTGTGTGATTTTAAATGTTTTTTTATTTTAAATTTCAGTGTCTATGCATTCATTTCTAGTATATAGAAATACAATTAATTTTTGTATGTTTTGTATGTTTATCTTGTATCCTGTTACCTTGTTGAACTTATTTATTAGTTCTAGGAGGTTTTTTCTTTCTTTTTTTTTGTAAATTCTTAGGATTTTCTATGTAGTCAATTATGTCATCTGTAAATAGGACAGTTTTATTTCTTCGTTTCTGATCTATATGCCTTTTATTTATTTTTTCTTGGCCTATTGTATGGCTCGAACTTCCAGGACTATGTTTAAAGTGGTGGGAGCAGACATTCTTGCCTTGTTCCCAAGCTTAGGGGAAAAACATTTGGTCTTTCACCATTAAGTGTAATATTAGCCATAGGTGTTTTATAGCTGCTTTTTATTAAGTTGAGGAAGTTCCCCTCTATTCCTATTTTTCTGAGAGTTTTTATCATGAATGGATATTGGGCTTTGTCAAATGCTTTTCCTGCATCAATTGTGATTATGTGTTTTTTCTTTAGCCTGTTAATATGGTAGATTACATTTATTGATTTTCAAATATTGAACCAGGCTTTCATATTTGGAATAAATCCCACTCGAACATGGTGTATAATTCTTTTTAAATGCTGTTGGATTTGGTTTGCTAATACTTTGTTCCAGACTTTCCCTCTGTGTTCATGAGGGATATTGAGTTGTAGTGTTTCTTGTTTTTGTTTTTGTTTTGTATTGTCTTTGTTAGGTTCTGGTTTCCGAGTAAGACTAATTTCATGAAATGAATTGGGAAGTGTTCTCTCCTCTTCTGTTTTCTGAAAGAGATTGTATAGAGTTGGTGTTAGTTTTTCTTTAAACATTTGGTAGAATTTCCCCAATGTGACCTCCACCTGGAGATTTCTGTTTGGGGGAGTTTTTTAATTATAAATTTAATTTCTTTAATAATTATGGGGGATGGTCAGATGATATATTTCGTATTGGATGAGTTACAGTAGTTTGTGTTTTTGAGAAATTGGTCCATTTCATCTAAGTTGTCAAATTTTGTGTTTGGAGTTGTTCATAGTATTTCCTTGTTATTCTTTCGATGGCTGCCTGGTATTTAATGATATCTCCTGGTTCATTCATGATATTGGTAATTTATGTCCTCTCTCATTTTTCCTTGTCAATGTTGCTAAAGGTTTGTCCATTCTATTGATCTTTTCAAAGATCCAGCTCTTTGTTTCATTGATTTTTGCAATTGCTTTTCTGCTGTATTTAATTGATTTTGGATCTTATTTTCATTATTTCTGTCATTTGCTTGCTTTGGGTTTATTTTTCTCTTATTTTTCTAGGCCTTGAGTTTAGGAGCTTAGATTAGTGATTTGAGCCTTTTCATTTTTTCTAATCTGTGCATTTAGTGCTATAAGTTTCCCATCCAGCACTGCTTTAATTGTGTATCACAAATTTTGTGTATTTTCATTTTAATGTTTTTTTTTTTATCCCTTGAGATTTCCTCTTTGACCCATGAAATATTTGAAAGTGAGCTGTTCAGTCTCCAAGTGTTTGGAGATTTTCCCTTTACCTTCCTGTTATTGATTTCTACTTTGACTCCACTGTGGTAGAAGAATACACCCTGTGTGATTTCATGTCTTTAAATATGCCAAGGTTTGTTTTATGACCCAGGATATGGTCTATCATGATATATCTCATGGGCACTTGAAAAGAAAGTGTATTTTGCTATTGTTGGGTTGAGTGTGCTATAAACACTAACTTGATCTTGTTGGTTAATGGTATTGTTGAGCGTTTCTAGGTCCTTGTTGATGTTCTGTTAAGTTGTTCAATCAATTGTTGAGAGAGGGATGCTGAAGTCTCCACCTATAATTGTGGACTTGTTTATTTTTTTCTTTCAGTTCTGCCAATGTTTTTATCACATATTTTGCAGCTCTGTTTGGTACACATGCATTTGGGATTGCTTTGTCTTCTTTGTGGATTAAACCTTTTATCATTATATGATGTCTCTTTCTGTTCCTATAATTTTCTTTAATGAAGCCATTCTTGCTTTCTTTTTATTAATGTTTGCATGACATATCTTTTTCAATGCTTATACTTTTCAACCTGATTATATCATTATATAATATATAGGTCATATTTTTAAATCCACTCTGCCAACTCAGACTTTTAAGGGGGTGTATTTAGACTTTACAGTTAATGTAATTATTGATATGATAGGGCTTAAGCCTGCCATTTTATTTTATGTTGATTTAAATTTTAAAAATATATTTGTTTATTTTTAATAGGTTTTATTTTTTAGAGCAGTTTTAAGTTTACAGAAAACTTGTCCAGAAAGTTTTTGTCCAGAAATAGTTCCCATGTTCCCAGTCATCTTGACAGTGTCTCCTAATATTAATATTTAACATTAGCTTGGTACCTTTGTTACAATAGATGAATTAATATCACTACATTATTATGAACTAAAGTTCATAGTTTACATTAGAGTTCACTCTTTGTGTTGTACAGGTCTATGGGTTTTGACAAATGCATTATGTCAGTATCACACAGAATAGTTTCACTGCCCCCAAAATGCCTTGGGAATTATTGTTTGTACATTACTTATCACAGTCAATTGTTTTTGTCTTTTTACCAATTCAAGTGAAGTATAGAAACGTTACTTCCCTTTACATCCTACCCTTCCCCTTATAATATAATTAATTATCTTAAATATTTCTTTTATATACATTTAGAAACACATTAGGTAGGTTATGATTTTTTGCGTCAACTGTCAAATATAATTTAGAAGACAAATAGGAGAAGGAAAGTCTACTGTATTTACCAATATTTTTCCTCTTTCCATGTTACAAGATTTCTTCTTAATTATTTCCTTTCTGTTTATAGAACTACTTCACTCCTTTAGGGTATATCTGCTGTTGTCTAATATTTTTAGTTTTCCTTCATCTGAGAATAGCTTGATGTCTCCTTCATTCATGAAGGATATTTTCACTGGATATAAAGGGCTTTGGGTTAGCAATTTTTTTCTTTCTGCACTTGAAAAACGTTGTGCCTCTTCCTCTGGCCTCCATGTTTCTTATAAGAAATCCACTATCATTTTAATTGAATTTGAATTAGTTTTAGTGTGATTTCTTTGCTATTATCCTGTTTGGGGTTTACTTACCTTCCTGAATCTGTAGTTTTATGTCTTTTGCCAAGTTTGGGGATTTTTCAGCTGTTTTTCCATTGAGTATTTTTTCAGCCCTGCCCTCTTTCTCTTCTCTTTCTGGGACTCTTATGTCACAAATGTTAAATCTTTGTTATAGTCCCATATGTGTCCAAGGCTCTGCTCATCTTTTTTCCCGTTCATTTTCTCTTTGTACTTCAGACCAAGTAATTTGTATTGTAATATTTTATGGTTCCCTGATTATTTCCCCCATCCCCTCCATTCTGCTGTTGAGCATATCCCTTGAGATTTTACTTTGTTGTATTTTTCAATTCTAAAATTTCTGTTTGGTTCTTTATGTATTCTATTTCTTTGTCAGACTTGGTTTTTTTTTCTTTTCTTCCATTTGTTTCAAGCATGTTTGTGATTCTCATTAAAGCATTTTTTACGGTAGCTGATTTAGAATTACTGTCGGTAATTCTAACATCTCTGTTATCTCAGAGCTTGCATCTATTGATTGTTTTTTTTCTTTCAGTTTGAGGTCATTATGGTCTTTGATATGCTAGTTATTTTCAATTGAAACTTGGACATTTTAGGTGTTGTGAGACTTGAGACTGTGGTTCTTATTTAAATGATCTGTTTTAGCTTATTGAGACTCCACTCCAGCAGGAAAAGAGTGGGTATTATTACCCTGTTACTGCCATGTGGGGATAGAAATCATGTCATTGTCATGGAATCTTATTTGCCTTCTTTCCCTAGGTAGAATAAGCTCCATTTTGCCTTACTTGATGTGTTCTTGAATTAAGGTATGTTCTTGAGTGTGTGTTACAATGCTTCTTTGTGAAAAGAATTCCCTTTGAATTACCCAGTTTGATTACTCTATATATTTCTTACTGAGATCTTGCCTATTATGATTATAGAGCCAGAATTGGTTAGATTCATTATAGTTTTTTCATCTGTAAAATAAGAGGCTTGAATTGACATCTTAGAAATATAGAAACTCAGGTTCAGAAGGGACCTTAATAGACTAGGCTTTGGAATCAGATGGATCATAGTTCAAATGTTGACTAGTAAGTCTGTAATTTTACTAGCTGTAATGTCTGAGACAAGTTACTTAAGAACTCTGAATTTAAGTTTCTTCAATGGTAAAATGGAATCGATAACAGTATCTGTTGGAGATTTCATCATGTCCCCCACAAAAGGCATGTTCAGGTCCTAACCCCTAGTCCTGTGGATGTGAATCCATTTGTAAATAGCACCTTTGAAGACGTTATTAGTTAAGATATGTCCAATTTGAATCAGGGTGGGTCTTGATCCACTATGGCTGAAGCCCTATAAACAAAGGAAATTGGACCCAGAAAGAGAAGCCATGAGGAGCAGCTAGAGGCTGGAAGTCAATGAAACCTGGAAGGAAAAGGAGAAGACACTGCCTGTGCATTGCCATGTGACAAAAAAGCCAAGGAACCCCAAAGACTGGTGGCCAGCCAGATGATACCAACCCCAGGAGGAAGTAAGCCTTCTAGGCTCTGAACCTGTGAGCCAATTAATTCCTGTTGTTAAGTCAGTCATTGTATGGTATTTGTTTTAGCCCCTGAAACTAAAAGAGTATCTGTTTACAGACTTGTAAAAAGATTAGCACAGTGCCTGGAATATGGTAATTGTGCCATAAAAATTAGTTGATAGATATAAAATAGATATCTTTTTGTGGATTAAGAGAGTGGTTGGCTAGATTAACAAACGCTCTTCATTTCCCATAAAACATATTGACTGGAGCTCACAGCATCCTGAATAATCATTGCTAGTACACCTCACTCATTCACCTGTAGAATTCTAGCTCAAAAGTTGAGTTCTATGTTTTCTAAGGGTCACTTGTGTTTATTCCCAAACCAGTTTATGCACATTACATTTATAATTAATGTAATTATTATATAAACTGATTTCTTAGTATTAGTTTCCTATAGTTGTTGTAACAAAAGCTCAGTGGCTTAAAAGTATACAAATTTATTTATCTTACTGGAGGTCAGGAATTCAAAATGGATTTCACTGGGCTAAATTCAAAGTGTCAGCAGGGCTGTGTTTTTTCTGCAGGCTCTAGAGCAGGGGCTCTTAACTTTTTTTGTTGCCAGTCAGGTGAAAACCATGGACCCCTTACTAAGTCCACACAATATTGTGTGCATTAGTCAGCCAAAGGGATGTTGATGCAAAATACCAGAAATGGGTTGGCATTTATAAAAGGGTATTTATTTGAGGTAGAAGCTTACAGTTACCAGGCTATAAAGCATAAATTACTTCCTTCACCAAAGTTTGTTGCCACATGTTGGAGCAAGATGGCTGCAGACATCTGCCAAGAGTTCAGGCTCCCTGGGTTCCTCTCTTCCCGGGGCTTGTTTCTCTCTGGGCTCAGGTTTGCTTTTCTCCACAAGGCCAGCTGTAAACTATCAGGTAAATGGCTCATCTCTTTTCCTGGGGCCTTCCCTCCTTCCTCACGACCAAGCTCCTCTGTGTGCTTACTTCCCTGGGCTCCAGCATTAAAACTCCAGCATCAAAACTCCAACTCTGTCCTTTGCAATGTCTTTTATCTGTGAGTCCCTACCCACCAAGAGGCAGGGACTCAACACCCTACTGACATGGCCCAATCAAAGCTGTAATCATAATTTAATCACGCCCAGAGGAACAGACCAGTTTACAAACATAATCCAAACTGCTACACTGTGTATTATTTAATAAATATATCACACCTGCACCAACACATCCCCACAAGAATAATGTTATTTTGAATTTCAATTCAAGCTCACAGGCCCCTTGTTAAGAACCCCTGCTCTAGAGGAGAATCTGTTCTTTTGGCTTTTCCAATGTCTACAGGCTAACTGCATTCCTTGGCTCATGGCCCCTTTCTCTGCCTTCAAAGCTAGCAGTGAACGTCTTCAAATTTATCTCTGACTCTCCTGCCTCCCTCTTCCACAAGGACCGTTTTAATTACTTTGGGCCCATGTGGATAATCCAGGATAATCTTCCCATACCAAGATCCTTAATTTAACCACATCTTCAAACTTCCTTTTGCCATTTAAGGTAACATATTCACAGGTTCCAGGGATTAGCACATGGACTTCTTTGGGGGTGTATTAGTCAGCCAAAAGGGGTGCTGATGCAAAGTACCAGAAATCTGTTGGTTTAATTTGGGAGTGGAAGCTTACAGTTACAAGGCCCTTAAGAGTCCAACTCAAGTCACTTCCTCACCAAACTCTGTTGCCATGTGTTGAAGAAAGATGGCGGGCAATGTCTGCGAGGATTCAGCCTTCCTTCTTCCTCTCAAGGCTCCATGGTCCCAGCTTCTTCTGATCTCAGCTGTAGGCTGGCATAAGGCTCATCTCTCAGGGCTTCTCAGCTGCCTGTTCTCTTCAGCTGCAAACTATTAGGGTCATCTCTCTTCCAGCAGCCTCTGCCATGAAGAGCTGTCTCTCTCTTCCTCTGTGTTCTCCTCTATGTATCTACTTTTCTGTGTTCTTGATTGAGCATCAATTTATATAGCCCACCAAGGGGGCTGGGACTCAACCCTGCACGCCCTAATGACATGGTCGAATCAAAGCCCTAATCTTGATTTAATCAAGTAATCATAAAGCCTTTGAATTTAAATCAATCAAAGGGCATCATGCCCAGAGGAACAGACCAGTTTACAAACATAATCTCTCTTTTTGGAATTCATAAATAATCTCAAACTGCCACAGGGGGCTCATTATTCTGCCTATCACAACTGGTGACAATTCGAGAGGAGAGAGATATAGAGGTTGTTTTTTATGAAAATTAAGTTTCTTTCTTTTAAAAGAGTCAATAATTAAAATTGCTAAAAATTGTTTTGAATTAGATGTGGGCTAGATAAATATTTTGGGGGAAATTGTAAAAATCTAGAAGAATTCTGCACTCACATTGCTTCAGAAATATCTTTATATTCTTATTCTATTTAGAAAAACAAACCAAAAATCAGCAGATGCATTATGGGTCTGATTTATGGGAAAAAATTAGTGCAGAACTCTAGTCAACAGATTCATTCACAAAGAAAAATCCTTGGCTCCACACCAAAAGTCTGGTAAAGACAATGGAATGTATTTTTATATAAGTTAAAATAAAATATTTTAAATATATGGGCATTTTTTAACCAGCCAACTGCCAATCCCAACTGCCAGGTAAAAGGTTTTCTATTATAGTATTTAGACCAACCCACGTTCCATCCCTCCATTCTGAGAGTATTCTTCCCTGATCCAGTGATTCTTGACATTTTGGTGGGAGATTTGGACTCCTTTGAGAATTTTATGAAAGATAAGTCTGATCTTGAAAAGTGTGCATAAAATTTTTTTGTTTTTACTTTCTCTTTAGTACCTTGGGTACTATACTCTTCAGTGCATGGCACAATATCATTTCTGGTCTGTGCAAAGTCATCCTCTTTATTTTTACCTTAAACTCCCATCCCCATTTTCATGCCATTCATAGGCCCTCCTCCACATAGACAGCCTCTTAATTTATTTAATATTTATTCCTTGATAACTACGTATTGTTGAAAAATGAATAGTGTTGTTTTGCATACTCAATATTTCACATACAATTTTAAGGGATTTTATGCATCTTTAACTTTAGGCCATCCTTGGACACTAGGTCTATGGGTCCCAGATTAAGAAATTTTGACATAAATCTGTGCTATTCAGTATGGTAGCCACTAGCTTCACGTGACTATACCCAAATTTAAATTAAGATCATATACAATCCAAAATTAAGTTTCTCAGTCACTCTAGGCACATTTAAAGTACTCATTAGCCATATGTGGCTAGTGGCTACCATATAGGATAATGTAGATATAGAAAACATATTATCACAGAAAGTTCTATTGTACAGCTCTGCACTAGATGACTCATAACTATCCTAGCTTTAACACTTAAGGCTTACTCTATTTGGAAACATTTTCTTTACCTGTCATGCTTGTGCGGTATAACTCATTCCACAAAACTGTGTTAGGGAGTTCCTGGTAAAGCAGTTGGGAGACAAGCCCAGGACGTGAAAACTAAGAAATTTTTCTGGATTCAGCAAGTTAAACTGCAAAATGTGCCTCTAACCATTTGCCCTCTGGAGGAATTCTACACTGATACAAACCAAACTATAGCCATAATAATAATAATAATAATAATAATAATAATAATAATATATTATTACATAGTATAGTATAATATAATAATCCTTCACATTTAAATATAATTAGAATTTGAAAACTTGTTGACCTATAACCACCTTTAGCGATGGAGTTATTGCAATCATTGGTTGTGCCCTGTAATGTTCATTTGGCCATGTAGGTATAGTACAATAGCAGAAAGAAAACAGAGGTGAGATTTATTATAGGAATTGGCTCATGCGACTTGGGAATGGGCAAGTCTGAATTCCATAGGGCAGACCACAAGCTGGGAACTCTGATGAAGATTTTCAATGAATTCTCCAGGTGAAGTTTGCTGGCTGAAGTAGAGAAAAAAATTCTTCTTTCTGACTGCTGAGATTCTTATTTCTCTCTTTAAGACCTTCAAATGATTGGATGAGACCTCTCTTGTTGCAGGAAATCTCCTTAGTTTATTGTAGATGTAATCAACCATGGATGCAATCTATTGACTGATGATTCAGATACATCTAAAAATATCTTCAGGATAACAAGCCAGTGTTTGCTTGACTAAACAACTGACCACCAGAACCTAGTCCAGTTGACACATGAACTTAAACCATCACATGATATATCACGTTTTATTTTTTAAGCTTTTTAATTTTAATTGAATTTCAGTAACAACACTAACTATTAAAGTCTCATCAAAATCAGTTATAGGTGTGGTCTGTCTTGGGACACAATTCTCTTCCATCTGTGGGCCCATGAAACCCATTTGCTTCCAATATACAAAGGAGAGACAGACATATCATCCCTATAACCATAGGGAGAAATTGGAAGGAAAGCAGGGGTCAGGGGTCCCAAATAATTCCGAAATCCAGCAGGGCATACTCCTTTAGATTTCAAGGTCTGAGAGTCATCCATGGAATGATGTTTTGTCCTCTGGCCTTAATGGAGGAGAAGCTCCAACCCTTCCAAGTGCTTATGCAGTGGCCATGCTCTTCCCAAACACTGTGGTGGAAGGTCTACCCTTTTAAAACATTGGAATGGTGGCCAGCCTCTCCTGGAATGCCAGGGCACTGGTTCCATCCTTGACAAGCACTGGAGTCGTGGCCAGACTCTCCACAACCCTTGGGGCATCTGAGAAAACTGGGTGGTGGCACTCTTCCTAAACAATGGCGTAGAAGGCTTGCTCACTCCAAGTGCCAGGACATATTCACCCTGTCTACACACATGGGTGGATCTGCTCCCTTAGCCCAAGAAGATGTCTTCAGTTCAGACCTCAGCTTTCAATGGTCCTGCCTTGAAATGATTTTTCCCTTCAATCTGTTTGTATTAGTCAGCCTAAGGGGTGTTAATGCAAAGTACCAGAAATCTGTTGGATTTTATAAAGGGTATTTATTTGGGGTAAAAGCTTACAGTTACAAAGCTGTAAAGAGCCCAAGGTATCATAAGAGGTACTTTCTCACCAAAGTCAGCTGCCACATGTTGAAGCAAGACAGTGAGTTATCTCTGCCTGGTCTCTCCGACCTTCTTCCTCTTAAAGCTCCATGGTCCCAGCTTCTTCCAATCTCAGCTATAGGCTGGCATGAGGCTTGTTTCTTTTGGAGACTTCTCAGCTACTCTGTTCTCTTCAGTTGCAAACTATCAGGCAAATGGCTCATCTCTCCCTGGGACTCCGGGATCAAAACTGACAAAGTTCTTTCTCTCTTCTTGTGTCTTCTTCTATGTGTCTTCCTGAGTGAGTGTCCAAAGCGGGCGAGGACTCAACCCTGCGTCACACCCTACCGATGTGGTAGAATCAAAAGCCTAATCTTAACAGGTAATTTAATCAAAGACAACTCTGGTGAATCTAATACAATCAAAGGGGCTCACAGCCAGAGGAACAGACCAGTTTACAAACATAATCTTTTTTTTGGGGGGGAGGGGATTCATAAATAATGCCAAATTGCCACACTGTCCGTTTTAGTCCAGGCTGGCAGTGGTTCTGTTCATACATATCTCGCAAAAAAAAACAAAAACAAAAACAAAAACAAAACTTGTCGGTTTTGCATGACACAGGGGTCCAATCCATCAGACAGTAGGACTTTCAACAGATCCTTCCTGGATAACTTGCACCTCCAATCCTGACTTGCACTGAAATGGCTGACTGGATCCATGTCCATTTAAACCCTCACATAGAGTCCTATTCTCTTGGGACTTACTTTCCAGAAACTCAGAATTTCCAAACCATCAGTTTCTGGTTTCTTTGTACCCAGGAATTCAGTTCTCACCTTATCCTTTTCCTCTTGCATTTTACTATAAGCTGCAAGGAGGAACCAGGCAGCAATTTCCACACATCTTTGGAAATATCCTCAGCTAAATATCCAAGCTCAGTGCTTTCAAATTCTGCCTTCTGTTTAACATCAGGAGTCAATTTTGCCAAGTCCTCTGCCACTTTCAAATAAGGATCACCTTTCCTCCAGTTTCCAATAACACATTCATAATTTCTTTCTAAGGCCTCATCAGAAATACCTTTAGTGTTCATATTTCTACCAACAGTCTCTTCAAAGCAATCTAGGCCTTTTCTATCAAGTGTTTCACAATTCTTCCAGCCTCTACCTATTACCCAATACCAAAGCTGTTGACATGTTTTTGGTATTTGCAGTAGCAGCACCCCACTCTTCTGGTACCAAAATCTGTTTGATTTCCTTGGCTGCTTAAAGCAAATATCATGAAATAGTTTGGCTTGAACAATGGGAATTTATTTGCTTATGGCTAAAGTCTACAAAAATATCTCAATCAAGGCATCGTCAAGGTTATGCTTTCTCCCTGAAGACCAGCTGCCAGAAGTCCTTGGTTCCTTTGCCACATGGCAAGGCACATGGCGGCACCTGCTGGTCTCTCTCTTCTCTTCCAGGTTTCATTGATTTCCACTTCTTTCTTCCATGGCTTTCTCTCTCTGTATTCTTTCTTTTTTACAGGACTCCAGTAAGAGGATTAAGACCTATCCTGAGTGATGTGGATCATACCCTAACTAACTGAAGTAGCCTCATCAAAAGGTCCTACTTTGAGGATGCATTTACAGTCATATGAATGGATTAATTTTAAGAACATGTTTTTTCTGGGGTTCATGAAGCTTCAGACCACCACATATGATTTCCAAGTATTTTCTTCCATTCTGTAGTTGTGTTTTCACTTTATTGAAAATAAATAAATAAAAGTGCACATTGATAATGTCCATTATTGTGCACTTTTAAAAAATTTTGATGAAGCCCCATTTGCCTATTTTTTTTCTTTTGCTCATGCTTTTCTGTCAAGATTAAAAGCCATTGCTTAATACAAGGTCCTCAAGATGATTCTCTATGTTTTCTTCTAGGAAGTTTATAGTTTTAGTCCTTATATTTATGTTTTTGATCCATTTGAGTTAATTTTTGTATATGGTATGAAGTAGGTGTCCACTTTCATTTTTTTTTGCATGCTTATATACAGTTCTCCAGCGCTATTTGTTGAAGTGACTATTCATTCCCCATTAGGTGGACTTGGCATTCTTGTCAATAGAAGTGAGGGCATATTTCTGTATTCTCAATTCAATTCCATTGGTCTGTGTCTGTCCTTATGCCAGTACGATGTGGTTTTATTACTGTAGCTTTGTAATAAGTTTTAAAATTGGGAAGTGTAAGTCCTTCAACTTTGTTTTTGAAGATGTTTTTGGCTATTTAGGGCCCTTAACCTTCCATACGAATTAAATGATTGGCTTTTCCATTTCTGCAAAGATGGCCATTGGACTTTCGATAGGATTACACTGAATATGTAAATTGCTTTGTGTAGAATTGACATTTTAACAATCGTTAGCCTTCTAATCCATGAACACAGAATATTTTTCCATTTATTTAGGTCTTCTTTAATTTCTTTCAGCAATGTTTTATAGTTTCCATGTACAAGTGTTACACATCCTTTGCTAAATTTATTCCTAGACATTTGATTCTTTTAGTTGCTATTGTATATGGAATGTTTTTCTTGACTTCCTTTTCAGATAGTTCACTATTAGTGCATACAAACACCACTGGTTTTTGCTTGTTAATCTTGTACCCTGCCACTTTGCTGAGTTTGTTTATTAGCTGTAGTATTTTTGTTGTGGATTTTTAATGGATTTAGTTCTATACAGATCATGTCATCTGCAAAGAGGGAAAGTTTTACTTTTTCCCTTCTAATTTGGATGCTTTTTATTTATTTTTCTTGCTAGTTGCTTTGCTAGAACTTCCAGTATAATGTTCTTATACTGTAGTGACAGTGGGCATTCTTGTCTTGTTCATGAACTCAGGGGGAAGACTTTCAGTCTTTCACCATTGACTATAATTTTAGCTGTGATTTTTCATATATGTTCTTTATCACATAGAGGAAGTTTCCTTCTATTACTCGTTTTCTGAGTGTGTTTATCAAGAACAGATGCTGGGTTTTTTCAAATTTCTTTTCTGTGTCAATTGAGATAATTATGTTTTTTATCCTTTGTTCTCTTAATGCGGTATATGACATTAATTAATTTTCTTCTGTTGAACCAACCTTGCATTCCTGCAATAAAGCCCAGTTGATCCTGGTGTATAAATCTTTTAATGTGCTGCTGGATTAGGTTTGCTAATATTTTGTTGAGGATTTTTACATGTATATTCATAAAGGATATTAGTCTGTAATTTTCTTTTCCTCTGGTATCTTTAATTGGTTTTGGTATTAAGATGATGTTGGCCTCATGGAATGAATTGGGAATTGTCCCTGCTCTTTAATTTTCTGGAAGAGTTTGAGTAGGATTGATATTAATTCTTCTTTGAATATTTGGTAAAATCACCAGTAAAGTCATGTGGTCCTGGACTTTTCCTTTTGGGAGGTGTTTAATTACTGATTCAATCTCTTTACTTCTTATTCATCTGCTGAGATTTTATATTTCTTCTTGCTTCAATGTAGGTAGTTTGTGTGCTTCTAGGTGGTTGTTCATTTCATCTAGGTTGTCTAATTTGTTTGCATATGATTGTTCATAATATCCTCTTTTAATTATTTTTTACTTGAGTGGGTTTGGTAGTAATTCCACCCTTTCATTTCTGATTTTAGCTGTTTTTGTCTTGTCTCTCTCTTTTTTCTTTTCAGTCAAGCTAAAGTTCTGTCCTTTTTATTGATCTTTCAAAGAACCAACTTTTGGTTTCATTGATTCTTTCTATTATTTTCAAATTCTCTTATTTTATTTATCTTCACAATAACGTTAGTTGTTTCCTTCCTTCTGCCCACTTTGTGTTTAGTTTGCCCTTCTTTTGCTAGTTCCTCCAGGTTTAAGATTAGGCCACAAATTTGAGATCTTTTTTCTTTTTAAATGTAAGGATTTAGAGTTATAAATTTCCCTCTCAGCACTACCATTGCTACATCCCATAGGTTTTGGTATGTTGTATTTTTGTTTTCATTCCATCTTAAGATGTCTCCTAATTTCCTTTGTAGGGGATGGATGTGGCTCAAATGGTTGGGCGTCCGTTTCCCATATGGAGGGACCTGGGTTCGATCCCCAGGACCTCCCGGTAAAAAAAATAAAAATAAAAAATTTCCTTTGTAAGTTCTGCTTTGTCCCATTGATCTTAAAGGGTGTTGTATTTTTTTAATTCCACATATTTGTGTATTTTCCAATTCTCCCTCTGTTACTGATTTCTAGCTTCATTCCATTATGGTCAGAGAAGATACAGTGTATAATTTCAATCTTCTTAAATTCATTGAGACTTGTTTTGTTACCTAACATGATTCTATGCTAGGGAATGATACATATCAATAGAGAAGAATATGTTTTTTGCTATTATTGGGTGAAATTCTTTCTATTTCTGTTAAATCTAGTTGGTTTATAGTATTGTTCATGTTTCTATTTCCTTATTGATCTTCTTTCTAGATGTTTTGTCCATTATTGAGAGTGGTGTATTAAAGTCTTCTGGTATTAATACAGAGCTGCCTATTTCTTCCTTCAGATATGTCAATATTTGCTTTACATATTTTGGAGCCTGCTATTAGCTGCATATATATTTATCATTATTACATCTTCTTGTTGAATCCACCCCTTTGTCAGTATATAGTGTCCTTATTTGTCCCTTATAACAGTTTTTGACTTAAAGTCTATTTTATCTTTTATTAGTATTGCTATCCCAGCTCTGTTTTGTTTAATATTTGCATGGAATATTTTTTCCATCCTTTCACTTTCAACCTACTTGTGTCTTTGAATCTAAGGTGAATCTCTTATAAACAGCATATAGTGGGTCATGCTCTTTTTTTTTTTTACGTCCATTCTGCCATTCTTTGCCTTTTGACTGGGGAATTTAATCCATTCACATTTAAAGTAACTACT
The DNA here is from genome assembly GCA_026826555.1 of Tolypeutes matacus. NCBI lineage: Eukaryota > Metazoa > Chordata > Mammalia > Cingulata > Chlamyphoridae > Tolypeutes > Tolypeutes matacus. The sequence continues at coordinate 4,970,480 of JAKSZT010010581.1, read as the reverse complement.
GATAATACAGGGCTTTTTTCCATGTCTTGGTCCCTCAATCCCTCCATTACTGTCTTTCACATTTATCTGATCCTTTGTTGTGAACCATTTTGACTCCCTTCTCTTTTCCTTTTGTGTATGTTTTTCAGATGTTTTCTCTGTAGTTACTATAGGTTTAATTTAACATCCTAAATCCATAACAATGTTATTTGATTTCATACCAACTTAACTTCAATAATATAGAAAAACTATGCCTTTATCCCTCATTTCCAAGACCTTCTTGCTGTTTTTGTCACAAGCTATATCTTTATATATATTTAGTTTCCAAAACTATAGATTTATTATTACTTTTTATTCATTTGCATTTTAGATCCCATGAAAGGTAAAATGTGTAGTTAACAATAAAAAAATAGAAAACAATAGTACTGGTATTTATAATTACCCATTCCTTTACCAGAGATCTTAGTTTCTTTATGCTGCATTGATCTACTATCTAGTGTCCTTTCCTTTCAATCTGAAGAAACCCCTTTTCTGTTGTTTGTAGGGCAGGTTTGGTTGTGATGTACTCCTTTAGTCTTTATCTGAGAATATCTTAATCTCTCCATCAGTTTGAAAGACAGTTTTACCATGGACTTCTTGGTTGGTAATTATTTTCTTCAAGCACTTTAAGTATTTTGTCCCACTGCCTTCTTGCCTCCATGATTTTGATGTGAAATCAGCACTTAATCTTATTGGGGATTCCTCAAATACCTGTCATGTTGCTTCTCTCCTATAGCATTCAGGAATCTCTCTTTTTCTTTGGCATTCAACAGTTTTTTTTTTTTTTTTAAGGTACCTGGGGTCCAGGGATTGAACCCAGGACTTTGTATGTAGGTAGCTGACACTCAACCACTGAGCCACATCGGCTGCCCTGAGTTGGTTTTATTGTTTGTTTTACTTGTTGTTTGTTTTTGTTTTTGCAGGAGGCACTGGGAAACAAACCTGCAACCTTCTATGTGGTAGTTGGGTGCTCAACTGCTTGAGCCACATCTACTTCCTCAATGGTTTTATTATAATATGCTGGGCGTAGATCTCTTTAAATTTATCATATTTGGGGCTTGCTGGGATTATTGAATATGTATACTCATATCTTTTGTTAAGTTTTGGAAATTTTTCTACCATTATTTCTTTTAATATTCCTTCTGTCCTTTTCTCTCTTTCTTCTCCTTCTGGGACTCACATTATGCATATTTGGCACACTTGATGGTATCTCACTGGTCTTTTAGGCTCTGTTCACTTTTCCTCATTCTTCTTTCTGTTTCTCAGACTGGATGATTTCAATTGTCTTATTTCTGAGCTCATTGATTCTTTCTTCTGTTAGCTCCAATCTGCTACTGAACTCCTGTAGGGAAGATTTTATTTTGTTTTTTTTTTACTTTATTGTGGTCTTTACCTCTGTTTGGTTCCTTTTTAAAATTTCTCTCTTTTTATTGATATTCTCATTTGGTCCATATATTGTTTTCCTCATATTCTGTTTTTTTCTTCATGTTTTTTAAATTCATATTCAAATCTATAATAAACATCTTTTGATGTTTTCCTTTAGCTCTCCAGGCATATTTAAGATCTTTTAAAAAAATATTTTATCTGGTATGTCCAAGGACTAGTCTTCTTTATTTATTATTTCTGAATTTTTATCCTTTTCCATTGGATGGGACATTATTTTCTATTTCTTTGTTTGTATTGTAATTTTTGTCATCAATTGTACATTTTAATGTTTTAATGTATTACATCTGTAATTTAGTCCCTGAGCTGTCTCTTCCTCAAATTTCTACCCAGCTAGTGATATGACTGAGATTTCCTTTGTGCTAGGAGCTCATAAAAACAAACAAACCAATGCAAAGAACACCTTCCACAATCTTTGCAAATTGGCTCTCTGTTGGCTGGTGTGTCCATTAGAGGTTTTCCCTCCTATTAAGATGTTCAGCTTGAGGTGAAAGCACAGGTTTTTTTATGGTCTTTTCTGAGCTTGTGTCTTGTCCTGGGCATGAGCATATAGCCTTAGGAATTCCCACATTTGCAGGAATCTGAGTGTCCCCTCTTAACCATATGAAATAATCTTTCTAGGTTGCTCTGTTGTATTTCTTAAAGCTGGCAATCTGTTGCTCCAGGCTGCTTCAATTTGATTTTTTTTTTTTAATAACGATTTAGTTGTCCCCAAATTGCTTGTGCCTGCAGGGCAACTTCTGGGAGAGCAAGCCAGAGATGACCTTCCTGGTTCAGTGTTTCTGGCTTCCACCTGATAGACTGGTACCAGTAGACAGACACACTTATATATCCATAGGGACACTATTTCTGGAATAGGGACAGGGACCCACAGAGGGAGCACAGTCTAGCTCCACACCCCCCTGGGGAGGGGCTGAGGGAAGAAGCCAGCAACGGTGCCACGTGCTTCTCCTACCATTTTTTTTTTAACTTTATTTTGTACATTTAATAATTGAAAACATAAGCAATTAAAAACTAAAAAGTAAACACAGATGAATAAATATGTACATTTCTCAATTAAATGTAATGGATACATGTAAATTTTTGTTTGTTTGTTTTGTTTTTTGTTTTTTTGTGTGTATGTGTGAGTCAAACACAAACTGTGGTCTAGTCACACGATGGAATATTATGCAGCTGTAAGAAGAAATGAAGTCCTACCATTTTTAAAGCCAGGCTTTTTAAATTCTGTACTCACCAGTTACTGCAATCCATTAACTGTTTTCTGGAGTTTTGAGGAAGACGGCTCTGCCAGTTTTTGCTAATTTAAAGATTCTGTATGGGAATGGTACCGTGGAGCATCTTATACCACCATTATGGTCAACAGGCCTTTTTATATCCAGATAGGAATTTTGTTTTCCTCATCAAGTCTATATAGAGTTTATTTTAAGAGGTCGTTCAGATGCTTCTCCTTTCTTTGATCTCCTTCTTTCCACTTTACTTCTCAGGGTTCTTTTCCCCCTCCTGGAATCAGGGACATCTTGGGGATCTCTGTTCTGGTCAGTCCTAACAGGGGAAAGGTAGATTCTTATGGCCTGTTTTTTTTTTTTTTAATTAAATTGCTTCTTTAAAAATTTTTTTTTACTTCAATTCTTCTTAATGGAGCATCTATAAAACAAACACACAGTTCTCTTTACTAAATTTCACAACTCCTCATAGCATAGTTTAAACGGGTGAGTGGTAGAAGGAACAAAGTGAAGTAAGGAAGAAAGAAATGACCTGCTATATTATAATTAGCCTCATTTTACTCATGAAGAAACCGAGGCCCAGAATTGTTCAATAACAAGCCCAAGATTATCTGTGTTCCAAATTCAGTGTTCTTTGCCATGTCACATTCTCTAACAATTTGGAATAGAGAGTTCCATAGTGCCCAGGCATACTCTCTGATACACTGGACTTACCAGATTCTTGTCAGCATCTTAGTCACTATGTATCTTATAAACAGAGAGCCATTGCAGCGAAGAACAGTGGCTCATATGAACATTTGCCATGGTCAGTAGATGTGAACAATGGGTCGATTACATTTAAAACTTGATATTCTGAAACTTTATTGAAGTAATTTCCCTCATAAAATGTAAGCATACTTTATGAGAATTGGTGTGTATATAACAATAGAGAACAACTAACTGGAACGTGATATGGTGTGGCATGGGCAGTTTTCTTGGCTCATTCACAGGTCCCACCCAACCAGCATCATCCTTAATAGCATGTGAAATTCATATCCATGGGTCAGCAGAGTTACAAATGACTTCTTATCATGGATCTTCATACCACTCATGAACAGTCAAACCACAGATGTTTACTGTTTTAAAGGAAATAGTGCACCTTAGATTGGCATTTTGAGAGTGTGCTTTCATTAGTGCTGCTCATCAAATATTTCCTACTCTCTACCTTTTGGGCATATGGTAGAGCTGCACTTTTCTGCCCTTCTTTGAAATTGGGCATGACTATTTGAATTTATTTGGCCAATGAAATGTTACTGGAGGTGACCCAATTCAGTTCTAGACATATGCCTGAAGATGCACAATCTACCACATTCTTTCTTTCTCCACAGGAATGGGCAGTATTCTAGTTTGCTGCTGCTTCTTCCCAGAGTGTAGAAGATGCTAAGTAGAGACCTCAGTCCGTGATGGACATGAAGTATGAATGAAAAAAAAAACATACAACTCTGTTTTTTTGTTGTTTTTGTTTGTTTGTTTTTTAGGAAGTACCAGGGATTGAACCGAGGACCTTGTACATGGGAAGCAGGCACTCAACCACTGAGCTACATCCTCTGCTCCCCAAAAAACTCTGTTTTAAGCTATGGAAATTTGGGTTTATTTGTTATTATAGCAGAACCTCTTATCTCCTGACTGATGTAGCTGGTGAATCTGTACATTATGCTGGCAATGTTTCCACTCTTTGATTTTAGTTCCAAGATGCTTTTTCTCCTTGAGAACAATCACTCTAGGATGTTAGCTATAACACGTTAAGAAATTAAAATATGTTTTACACACACACACACACACACACATTTGGTCTTCAGGTACAGTGGATTGAGTTAATCGTAGTTTGTGGTACTTTATTATTACTGGCCTGCACAAGACCTCTCTTTTATGTATGTATGTATGTATGTATGTATTTCTTTTTATTCCCATATCTCAGTCCTAGTCCCTCTCTGACCATGAGCAACCATTTTAATGTGTTCTATATGCACATTTTATTTGCATATGTTCTTGCAAGACCCAGATTTTTTATGTTTGTATTTTTAATTTACATATGGAGTATTGTATTTATCTGTTTCTTATTTTTTTTATTAAACACTATGTTTTAAAAATCTGTCCATATTGCTATATGTACTGCCTTATGTTTTGCTCCCCTCTAAGCAGAACCTGAAACAAGGACCTAGGTGCAAACTATTTGCTTATTTGGGAGGTGATTTCAGGAAATTGTAGTGAGAGAATTGGGATGGTGGGACAGGCATAGAAGGAAAAGTAAAAATTGGGATATCTGAGGAACCATGTAATATGCATCTCAGAATTATCCCTCCAAAGTATAGAAGGCTGGGGAATTTGCTTGCTGATTCTTGTCCCTTATTGTTTGAAGGTTGCTGCTGTGTGCATTAGCCCTCCATACTTCAGGTTTGTGCCTATATCTGTCCAGGGCAAACTCCTGCAATTTGGAAGACGGCCCTGAGTCTGAAAAGCTGATAGACATGTGGCAGGGCCTTGAGGTAGGAAACTGTCAGTGTGCAAACTACAAGTGAAGTAAAAACTGGGCTGAGGGGATATGGTGCAGGACAGTTGCTGCATAATTTACATAGTATGTGTCTGCCCAATTTTACCATTTTCCCACAGATGAGCGCCTTAGTGAGCTCCGATTCTCTGGTCCATTGGACATATGTATACATATCTATTGTCTCTCATCTTTTCTTTTCTTTCCTTCTCTCTCTCTCTCTTTCTCTCTCTCTCTCTTTCTCTCTCTCTCTTTCTTTCTTTCTTTCTTTCTTTCTTTCTTTCTTTCTTTCTTTCTTTCTTTCTTTCTTTCTTTCTTTCTTTCTTTCTTTCTTTCTTTCTTTCTTCTTTCTTTCTTTCTTTCTTTCTTTCTTCTTTCTTTCTTTTCTTTCTTTCTTTCTTTCTTTCTCTTTCTTTTCTTTTCTTTTCTCTCCCTCTTTCTTTCTTTCATCTATCTATCTATCTATCTATCTATCTATCTATCTATCTATCTATC
>JAKSZT010010581.1:4830816-4964764 GCA_026826555.1 Tolypeutes matacus | reverse complement strand
ATCTATCTATCTATCTATCTATCTATCTATCTATCTATCTATCTATCTATCTATCTATCTATCTAATCTTTCATCTATCTGCCTAGCCATTCTATGCAGCTATCTCCAAGAGTAGAATTGTTGGCAGATATACATATACTTAATATGACTAAGCAGTCCCAGATTGTTATCTTGAATGGCTGTACTAATTTATATTCCCGTATATAACTGTTAACAGTGCATGAGGGTTCCTAGAACCCCGCATTACTACCGACCCTTAGAATTATTCAAATTTCTAGCATCTGTGTGTTTAGTAGGGGTTAGGTGATATCTCATAGTTTTTCAATTGCATTTTTTAAATTACCAGTGATTCTGAGCATCTCATTTTATGTTTGATAGCTTTGGAGCTTACCTCTTCTGTAAATTGTCTGTTTATAATCTTTTTTTTTTTTTTTTTTTTCCTATTGGAATTGCTGTTTTCTTGTTGCTTTGCAGGAATCCCTTGTGCATTTAGTTGTTGCCTTGTGAGTTTTATATATTACAAATACCTCTCTCATGCTTTCAACCATCTCTTAACTTTAACCATGTTGTCATTTGTTAAACAGAAATTTGTATTTTAAAACTTTATTTTGATATAGATTCAAACTTACAGAAAAGTTGCAAAAATAATGAATAAGAACTCCTATATTTTATTTACTCAGATTCACCAATTTTAACATTTTGCTAATTTGCTTATCATTGTCTCTCTCATATATATTATATAGTTGTAAGATAGTTTTAAAGAACCAGTTTTATGTAAGTTGCAAACATCAAATTTATTTACTGCTAGTTATTTCAGTGTGCATTTCCTAAAAACAAGAACAAGCTACAACCAGTGTACAAATATGAAATCAGGAAGTTAAACATTGATTCAATATTATTATCTAATCCATTCCCATGTTTAAATTTTGCTTATTGACTTAATATTGAGTTTTATAGCTATTTTCTCCCTGTGATCCAGGATTCCACTGGTTACATTTCTTTTATCTCGTTTATTTTTGTTCCTCAGCATTTAAAAAAAAAAATCTTTCATGACATTTACATTTTATTTTGTAGACTGTTCCTAAGTTTGAGTTTCTGTGCTATTTTTTCCATGATTAGTGTGCACTTAGGAATTTTTTTTCAGAACCATTACAAAAGTAATATTGTGTCCTCAGGGCATCATGTCAGTAGGAAAATAATATAAATTTCTGAAGTTGTTCATTTTAATCACTTGGTTGAAGTGGGTCTGCCAGTGGCCATATTTTTCTCTTTGTAATTAACTCCCTTTCCATATATACTTTGTGATTACGGAAATATCTTATTCCATATATATATATATGCAAAATGTTGCCTTTATCACTTAACAATATAAACCCAAACTCATTCATATTAGTTTATAGAGATATTCCTTATGCTTTTTAATAAATGCATAGTACTCAATCTTGTGCATGTACCACAGTCTTTTCTACCAATCTTCTATGTCTGGGCATTTAGATTGTTTGAAATATTTTGCATTTACAAATTATGCTGCAATGGATAACCTAATGCAAATGAATTTTCATATTGTTGGAGGTGCATCTTCAGGGTAAGTTCCTAGAATTGGAATTTCTGGGTTAAAAGGAACATGCATATGTAATTTTGTTGGAGACTGCCAAATTTTCAAAAATAAGTGTTGTAACATTTGCATTCCCACCAGCAATGAATGAGAATGTCTCACAGCCTTGCCAACAGAGTATGTTGCCAAGCTTTCATTTTTTTTTTTTTCCTAATATGATGGAGAAAAATGGTTTCTGTGTAATTTTATCTGCATTTCTCTTATTATGAGTAAAATTGAAATATTTTCACATGATTAAAGACCATTATATATCTTTCTAATGAATTATTTTCTTGTACATTTAATTCATTGTTCTATTGAGGTTTTGGTGAATTTTGCTCCTTTAAGAGTTAAAAATATATGAGGATATTAAATTTTTATCTATGATATATTTTGTATTTTTAATTTGCCTGTGGTACTTTTTTCCCTGAAAATGTTTTTTTTTTTTTTTTTAATTTTTATGTAGTCAGATTCATTAATATCTTTGCATCTGGATTGAGTCTTAGTTAGAAATTTTGATTGCAGCTAGTTTATAGAGGAATTCAACCATGTATTCTTCAGAATTAGTATGGATTTATTTTTCACATTTAGATATCTGACCGATTTGAAGTTTATTCTTATAAATTGTGTGAGGAATGGATTTAATTTTATCTTTTTTCCAAAAGATTATCCAGTTGTCTCGGCACCTATTTTATTTGCCAAATTGCTATAAAAATATTACAGACTTATTGGCCTAAGCAGCAGGAATTTATAATCTCATGGTTTTGGAGAGTAGAAGCCCAAATTCAAGGTGTTGTCGGTAGGGCCGTGCTATCTCCGACGTGTGTAGTACTCAGGTGGTAGCTTGCGGGCAGTCCATAATGCAATCTTTACTACTGTATTATTCTGTCAAAGGGCTGCCAGTGCAAAGTGCCAGAAATCTGTTGGCTTTTATGAAGGGGATTTTTTGGGGTAAAAGCTTACAGTTCCAGGGCCATGAAAAATCCAAACTGAGGCACTATCAGAGGTGCTTTCTCACCAAAGTCAGCTACTGTTGATCCTGGTGTGTTGCTACGTGGTGAGGCAAGATGGCTGCCAATCTCTGCCCAGGTTTTGCCTTTTCTCCTCTGGGCTCATCCTTTCCTCTTGAGCTCCATGGGCCTATCCTCTTGAGGTTTCATGCCTAAATGATCCTATAGTCCTCTCTCTCATGGCATAGGGCTTGGTTCTTTCCAGGCCTCCTAAATCAGTCCCAGCTGTTCTGCTCTCTTCCCAAATTCAGCTGTAAGCTATCAGGCAAATGCTCATTTCACCCAGGGCCTCAGCTGTTTGAATCTTCTTTCTGTCACATGGCAGGATAAAAAAAGACAGAGCGCTCTCTTCTTGTGTCTGTCTCAGTCAATCTTTCTTTGTGTTTCTGTTTATATCAGACCCAGCAAGAGGGTGGGGACTCAGCATGAGTCACACCGTACTGAAGTAGTCGAATCAAGAGCCCTAAATAAATCTTTGAAATAATCAATTCAAAGACATCTCAGCTGAATTTAATGCAATCAAAGGGTATCACCCAAAGGAATAGATTAGCTTACAAACATAATCTTTCTCTTTTTGGGATTCATAAAATAATCTCAAACTGCCACAACCACCCTTGTATGACTGTCTGTTTCCCCTTGTCTCTTCACTACTACTTCCATGTCCAAATTTCCTTTGCTAAAAAGAACTTCAGTCACATTGGGTTGAGGCCCACCCTGATTCAGGTTAGCCTCATTTTAATAGGATCTTTCAAGATCTCATTTACAAATGAGTTCAAACCCACACTACTGGGAGTTAGGACTTTAATGTGTCTTTGTGGGAGATATGATTCAATCTACAACAGCACCAATTTTTAAAAAGTTCATCTTTGGTGGTTTGAGAGCCTCTGTTATCATATATGAAATTTCTATATGTCTTTGAGTCTTTATATGGGCAATCTATTATGTTCTACCAGTGTGTGAACCTATTCATATTTCAGTATCATACTGTTTTATTGATTGAGGCTCTATAGGATGTTTTTTCTTCTTTATAAATTGATTTATATTTATATTTTATATAAATGGAATCATACAATATGTTACATCCTATATTTAGTTCACAGTAGTGCAATCAAACAGTATATGTCTTGCTTGCTTTACTCAACATAATGTCCTCCAGGTTCATCCATGTTGTCATATGCTTTATGACTTCATTTCTTCTTACAGCTGCATAATATTCCATCGTGTGAATATACCACAGTTTATTTATCCAGTCATCGGTTGATGGACACCTGGATTATTTCCAACTTTTGGCAATCCTGAATAATATTGCTATGAACATCAGTGTGCAGTTATCTGTTCGTGTCACTGCTCTCAGTTCTTCTGGGTATATACCCAGTAGTGGTATTGCAGGGTCACGTGGCAAGCCCATATTCAACTTCTTTAGGAACTGCCAAATAGTCCTCCATAGTGGTTGTACCATTCTGCATTCCCACCAACAGTGAAGAGGTGTTCCTATCTCTCTACATCTTCTCCAACACTTGTAGTTCTCTGTCTTTTTAATAGTGGCCATTCTGATAGTTGTGAAATGATATCTCATAATTTTGATTTGCATTTCCCTAATCACGAGTGATGTTGAGCATTTTTTCATGTGTTTTTTTGCCATTTGTATTTCTTCTTTGGACGAATGTCTATTCAAGTCTTTTGTCCATTTCTTAATTGGGTCATTTGGCTTTTTATTGTTGAGTTGTAACATCTCTTTATATATCATGGATATTAAACTCTTATTGGACATGTGATTTCCAAATATTTTCTCCCATTGAGTGGGTTGTCTTTTCAGCCTTTTGACAAAGTCCTGTGAGGTGCAAAAGTATTTCATTTTGAGGAGGTCCCATTTATCTATTTTTACTTCTGTTGTACATGCTTTAGCTGTAAGGACCAAGAAACTTCCATCTACCATAAAGTCTTTAAGATGTTTCCCTACATTTTCGCCTAGGAGTTTTATGGTCCTGACTTTTATATTTAGGTCTTTGATCAACTTTTTTTTACTTTTCTGCTCAGGTTTTCAAATTCTTGTTTGTGCTCATTTGATGTCTTCTTTTTTTTTTTTTTTACTGGGAGGTCCTGGGGATCGAACACAGGTCCCTCCATATGGGAGATGGACGCCCAACCATTTGAGCCACATCCATCCCCCTCAATGTCTTCTTGATGTTGTTTATCTCTTTAGCCATATTGTCTTTCAACTCATTAATTTGATTTTGGAAATTTGTTTGCATCTCATTAATTAGTTGTGTCAATTCCTGTTTCTCTTCTGGGATTTTGATATATTCCTTTTCTTGGGCCATGTCTTCCATTTTCTTAGTATGGCTCATAGTTTTTTGCTGATGTCTAAGGATCTGATTAGGTGGTGAGCTTACTCAGATGCTCAATTTCTTTCTCTTTCTTAGGGATTTAGTTGCAGGAGGCTATTACCGCTGTTCTTTGATTCTTGTTTCAACCTGGGTCTTTAGTATTGTCCCAGTTAGTTGCTCAAAACTGGGCTCTGGACCCAGCCATGGGTTGTAGACCTGCTTCTTAGGGCCTTGGGGAGGGAAGCTGTAAAGACTGGAAAAATCCTCTCTTACTTACTTACTTTTAATTTCCTCACATGCACTTCTTTGTTCTGCCAGCAGATTGCACTCTTTTGCTGCCCTCTTAGTTCAACCCCTGTTCTGAGTGTGTTTGCTGCAACAAGGACTAGATCAATGTGATAGAGGATCCTGCCTGGAGGCTAAGAGCTTTGCAAATCAAACTTTCTCTGAGAAAGTTCTCCAATCTTTGCTGGCAGCCTCCTCTCTTTTCCCAGGCAGGAAATAATTCAACTCCCTTCTGCATCCTCAACAATCAGTCCTGGTTAGTAGAGAAGGAGATTGCAAGGGTCGGCTCTCTTTAGTCCTGTGCCTGCTTCCAGAGCAAACAGTGGAGTGGCCCCACCCAGTCTGGAAGGGCTCCTGGGAAGCAGCAGACCAAATTTGTGGGTCAAAAACTGAGTCAGCCTTAGACTGTGTCCCTTTCTCTCCCTTTTCATGGGGAGGTGAATCCCTGAGGCCCCCTTTGTCCATAGCTGCCACCCTAGAGGCCTGTGTATCCAAAAATGTCTTTAGTGTGGAGGAGAGTGCTAGTAGTAGCAGCCGTGGCTTTTAACTCACAGTTTTGCCACGCAATTCTTTTCCTTTGTGCATCTCTCTTCTGGGCGGTGTCCACCTTTCCCCTGGTGCCCTAAACTCTAGAAGATTTTTTTCCAGGCCATTTCTGCCTGTCCTCTAGCTATTTTTCTGGGAGAGAAGAGAGTCCTGTGTCTTTCTAGTCTGCCATCTTCCAGGAGTCTCTTATATAGGATGTTTTAATACCTAGCAGGGCTAGTCCTTCTTCATAGCTTTCTTTTTTCAGTATTTTCCTAGTTATTCATGCATATTTATTTTTCTATAAGAAAATCGGTTGCAACCCATCTAGTTTCATATAAAAACTTATTGCTCTTTTTATTGGCATTGTCTTATATTTATAAATTAGGGAGAAGTGATCATTTTGTTATGTTGAATTGTCCTATCCAAGAACAAGGCCCGACTTTGTATTTGTTCAAATCTACTTCTGTGTAAAAAAATAGCAGTTTTTTTTTTTTTTAAGGTTTTCTCATACAGTTTGCTAGTTATCTATTGCTGTGTAACAGCCCCTAAACTTAGTAGCTTAAAACAACAGTAAACGTTTATTATCTCATACAGTTTCAGCAGGTCAGGAATTCAGGAGTGGCCCAGCTGGAGGGTCCTAGAATGGAGTCTCTCATGATGTAGCAGTCGAGATGGTAGCTGGGGTTGAAGACCTTTGGGGCTTCATTGGTGCTTCCAAAAGGGCTCACTCACATGGCTGTTGGCAGGAGGCCTCAGTTCTTCACCATTTGGACCTCCCCATAGAGCTGCTTGAGCAGCTTCACAATATATTTGGTAGCTGGCTTCCATCAGATAAGGGCCTCAAAAGAGATCTCAAGGTTGAAGCTACAATTGTTTGTATAACTTAGCTTCAGATGTCACACAACATCATTTCTGCAAAATTCTATTCATTACACAGATTGGCATTCAGAGTAGGATGGAACTACACTATACAAGGGAGTGAGTATATGGAGGTAGGGATCATTGGGACCATCTTGGAGGCTAGCTACCATACAGGTCTTGCATATATCTTAAGTTAAATCCCAAGTATTTGGCCTTTTGGTTGCTATTATAAATGGAGTTCTCTCTTCCATTATATATATATATATACACACACATATATATATATGAAAGCTATTGATTTTTGCATGTTAATTTAGTATCCTGATAACTTGCTGAATTCTTTTATTATTTGAATTTGTTTTTATGTTGCTTCTCTGTTTTCATATTATCTGTAAATAGTAATAGTTACTTTTCTTTTCTAATTCTTATGCCTTTTCTTTTGTCAAATACAATGGCTCATAATTCTATACAATATGCAATCAAATTAATCAAATTTTTCTATGTAGTGTATGTTTTTATATTTAATAAGGATTTTATTTCATTTATTTTATTTATGAAGTCCAAGATATTTTCTTCAGTTAATCTTTATAGATTTGCCAGTTGCCTTTATGTCTTAAACTTCTTGTGTCTTTTTATATAGTGTTATGAAGGATTCCAGTTTTATTTTTCTCTATATAAAGAGCCAATTTTCCCAATAACCTCTCTTAAACAATAGATTCTGTTTATATTGTTTTGCATTTTATCATCTATGAAGTATTCGAATATACAAGTGTGATTTTGAGCTCTTTATTCTGCCCCACTGGTCAGTTTGTCTATTACTCTGGTTTTATTATAATGTGTCTTCTTATCAGGTACCCTGCTTTTTAGTTTTTGTTTTAAACTCGAGTTAGCTATGCACAGGCCTTTATTCTTCCATGTAAATTTTAGAATAAGTCTGATGAACTTCTCAAAGGCATCCAAGTTGAAATTTGATTAGGAATTTATAGATTCATTTGATGCAAATTTACATCTTTGTAATTATTATTAATTCCACCCAAATCACTGAAGGTCATTCCATTTATTCTGATCATCTTAGATGTCTTTTATTAGACTTTGAAAATGTTTTTCAGAGAGGTATTGAGTTTTCCTACTTAGGTTAATTCCTAGATATTTTATAGTTTTTGTTGCTTATCTTATTTTGTATTACATTTTTTCTAATTGGTTATTGTCTGTGTTGAGAAATACTATCATCTTTGTAGGTCAATGATAGATCTGGCAACATTGATGAGCTCTCTTATTGTTTCTAATAGTTTGTTTCTAGATTCTGATGGTTTTCCTAAGTAGATCATCATCTAATATCTACAATAATATCTCAGTGATCTGTATAACAAAAAAATAAAATATTAGTGCCTATTTTACTTATTTGATTTGAATTTTAAAAATTTTATTGTCTTTATTTTTATATATCATAGTTTATTCAAGTATCCTATTATTGATGAATATTTGAGTTGTAGCTAGAGAATATTAATATTCATATACTGAACATTGTTGAATGCATGTGCACATGCTATACCTAGAAGAAAAATCTACAAAATGGAAATTATAATAGTACCTAACTCACAAGGTTATTGTGCAGGTAAAATGAGACGATACTAGTACTTGGCACATAGCAAATCCTTAATAAATGGCAGCTATTATTCATACTAGAAAAATACTTAGGCCTGTGGTAGCATGGAAATTTTTTATGATACTGATATAATGGTAAGTGTAAGAATCAGTCCTGAAAATAGTATATATACTTTGATAGTAATTTTATGAAAATTATGTCTACTTAAGGATAATACTAGAAGAAAATATGTATATGTTAAAAGAATTGCTTTGTTACAATAATTGTTTTGTGGACAGCCTTTACATGCTTTCAAAATATCTTTATGGTTATATAAGTATAAAGTTAAAAAGAAATGGAAAGAGAGAAGAAATCTTGACTATGAGCCTTGCCCTTGAATATGGGAGTTTGCCAAGCACCCTCAGGTTGGGGCTCCATATCTGGGAACATGGGAACAAAGGAATATTTGTTTTATAAAAGACCTACCAAGTAAACTGGGAAAAAAAAAAACACACATAGGCACTAGTCTCAAAGAAGCACAATAAAGAAGCAAAGGATTTTGAGATAAAAAATTTAGGAAAATTCATACCCAAGTTTGCTAAAAAAGAGGAAAGGCATCACAGTTCTAATCTTCAAAGCTATGGAATGCATTCTGCATATCTTCAAGAAGTTTTTCATAGTCTGTTTTGATCTTTTCCTCATTCTCTTTCACAGGATCCTTGAATTTCATGGAGGAAAGTTTATAGAGGATCTCCCCCATGTGCTCACGGATAATGGACAAAATAATTTTGTCACTCTGGGCAGTGGTTTCAGCAGCTCCATGGGCCATATCATAAAAAGCAGTCATGCTGGTCAGCATCCCTACTGTCTTGTAGAATGGGCAGACCCTGCTGTAAGCATAGCCATTTTGTTGTAGGAAGATATCTTTGATAATTGCTACCTTCCAAATGATTTTATCTGTTTCTGCTAAAGAAGCCTTTCCCACAAGCCATACAATTTCTGCTAGGTCTTCTTCTTCCTGCAGACTCTCCTTAGCTTGCTCCTCAGGGGAACAAACTCGGTGAAGTGTTTGTCATAGTATGTGCTATACATACTGTACATACATAGTGTGTATCAAGGCACACAAGCACTTGCTGTAGCTGATCAGCCAATATACAGAGGGGAAATGCTTTCATTGAGATAGTTTCTTATCTAAGCCCCAGAGCACCTGAACAATACCAAGAGTAGCAGATGTAACTGGATCAGAAGAGTCATGACCAGGTGGAGAAACGTGCCTCTGACATGGATGAGTCGAGACTGAGCTAGCTCACCATGATTTCTTCTCTCTGAAAGCTTCCTGGTGCTTTGACTTCTTGGTTATTTATTCATCCATTTCATTCAATACATATTTGTGGAGAGTCTACCATCAACCTAGGGCTTAAAACAACATATGTTTCTTCTCTTACAGTTCTGGAGGCCAGATATCAAAAATGAGTTTCATAGGGCTAAAATCAAGTTGTTAGTAGGGCTGGTTCTTTCTGGAGGCTCCAGGGTAGAATCCATTCCTTGCCTCTTCTGTTTGCTGGTGGTGACTGGCATTCCTTGGCTTGTGGCTGTGTCATTAAGATTTCTTGCTACTGTAGTCAAATCTCCCTCTTATAAGGACATGTGTGATTACAGTTAGGGCCCACCCAGTTAATCCAAGATGTCTCCATCTCAAGAGCCTTAATTTAATTATATCTGTAACAGCCTCTTTTCCTTCTAAGATAGCATTCATAGGTTCCTGAGATTAGGACCTGGATATCTTTGGGGACCATTAGTTAGCCTACCACAAAAATCTTGTGGGACAGAGTTGGTTGGTAAGTACAGATTTGTGGCTCGGGTTCCTAGGAATACTGAGCAGTCACAATAGCCCACGCTCAGCTTTAACAGTCTGTAAACAGTTCAAATGGTTTCCACTTACTTCCATCAATGGCAGCTTTCTCCCTCTCACACTGCTCCAGCAAGGATAAAAGAAGCATGGATTTCTTCTCTCCTAGGAAGGGCTCACCATTTTCCAGACTTTAGTTCTCTTAACTTTCTTCACATCTCCAGATTTGTAATGGAATAAAGAAACTGTTTTCATTATTAGAATGGTAACAACACTCTTATATGATTTTCTACATCCTAGGTAGAAGTGGATGTTTCTTGATTTTAATTTTAAGCATTAATTTTTTTATATTAAATTTTGTACTACTGAGATTTAAGCAGAGATGTATGTAGCAACTTATTGGAAATTTCCCAAAAGGATCTTTTTCCTCTATCCCGTCCTCATTTCTTCTACTCAGTATGCAGATAAAATGGCATGAACCTCAGCAGCCACTTTAGACCATGTGGTAAACCCTGAGAAATGATGCCACTCATGAGACACTAGGATGCTGGAGCAGTAAGAAAGAAGAAGCCTGAGCTTTGACATCATGAGATCTATGCCAGGCCTTGACTGCTCTTTTCCTGATTTCTTTCATGGAAGAGAATAGTAAATTCTCTATTGTGTTAGCCATATTTTGGGGGAGAAGGATTCCTCTCACATGAAGCTAAACCTAAGCCTAAATGATATAGTAGATGAACTAGAATCACACAATGAGAATCTTAGAATATTAAAGCTAGAAGACTTCTTCAGTATTACTTTATTCCCTCCTTTAAAAAGTGGAAAAATTGAGGCCCAGGAAGGTTAACTTATTTTTACGATAAAATTATCAAATTCATGGCACTTTACTTTAGACAATATTTGAGGAAATCTCCAAAATAGGCCTAGGACCTCCCAGAACAGTCATGTAATATATTTCTCTTCTTAAAGGAACAAAAAGTTTTAACATTGGCACATTAAACAAGGCAGGCAAAGTCCCTGCACACTTTTCAAGCCTTCAAGTAGGGAAAATTAATAGTCTCTACTAATTGCTTGGATGAAATTCCTTTGGAATAGAAATACTCTCCTGTTGCCCTTTTAATAAGTGTGGATCCTTAGACAGGTGGGAATCCTGGCCCTTTGTTTCCCATATGAAGTAAAAGGAAGTTATAAATGGATTTCAACATTAGGTCACTCTTTCTGTTCCAGGGACAGAAATTAAATGGGTTAGGATACTCCCTCTTTGCTAGAAGTAACTGGAATTCACTTCCAGAGACTTTACTGTAAAGTTACATGCAACCCCACCGAACTCATCTGCTCCAGCCTTCAGAGGAGTGACCACAGCTTTGGGATCCAAGACCTGCAGGATAACTGAAGACTCTTGCTTCCAGGCTCAAAGCTGATGGCAAGATGAGTTCTATAAACATATTATTGGGCAATGTGTTTGAAAGGGAATGAATGGAATGGAAATCCTTTGATTGGGTTCTGTTTCTTGATGTCCTAAAATTTCTGTCTTGTTGCTATCAAGAAAATGAAAATATAGTCTGATTCAGAGAGCAGGCATACTTCATTTTATTGTCTTCAAAAACACAGATCTAGGACCAGAATCTGGGAATTTTATCCCTACTATAGTGTTCATTTCACCTCACTGAACCAAACAATAAACTAGCCAAGGCCAGTCTTGCCCTTTCAGATGGACTTGGAAGCTATCCTTTCTCCTCCTAGTGTCTCCCATCAGTCTCACAAAACTCAGAAATTCCACAAGTAGAAAACTATTCTTCAGTTTTCATTATCATTTACACTTCAGAATGATTGCGGCTGTGGGTCTCCTCCCGCGAGAGGCGTGGATGAGGAAGGAGGAGGAGCAAGGCTTAACCAAGTACCATGGGGAAGGGTTGCTGAGCACCACAACGCTTTGCAGGGGGAAGAACTAGAGGTGGGGTGGGATTTGTTGGAGCAGAAGACAAAAAAATAAAAAAAAAAGAGTTTGGAGGTCTAAAATCAGTCTTTGCCACATTAGTTTTGCTCAGGTGGTCTCACAGTCAGCTTTAGGCCTGTCAGCCAAATTTACTCCATGGCATCAGGGTGGAGTAGCTTTCTCGCCTAACTTGCCCGCAGGGCTCGCGGTATCTCACATCTTGTGTCTAGTTTTCTGGCATACGTGGAGGCAGCTGTAGGCAGTGTCCTTGATGCCAGCTTGCTGGGGGAATTTTCCACAAAGGCACATGAGGATTTGTCCCACCCGACCGAGAACACTGTTTTTCTGGATGGATCTTTGCTTATGCATGAGGAAGCTTGGCACTGGTGAAGCGCTAGCTTATTTTTCTTTTTTGTTTGGTTTTATTTTGTGCTTCAGAAATAGAACAGATTAAGCCTGACTTGCTTTTGAAGGCTCCAGCCTACAGCATACTTTAAATTCTGTTCTCCCCAGGCGAGAACGTGGATAACATTTCTTCTAACCTTTGTTAAAAGCAATGCAAATGCAGGGAATACTTGGGAGAGATTTTTTAAAAATTTAATTTAATTTATATGCCTTTCCTACAGAAAGACACAAGCTCATTATAAAAAATTAAAACAAAAAATACGAAGAAGAAAGTAAAAATCTAGTTGGATAGTAATTAAAAGGAGGAAATAAAATCACAACAGCATTGGAAGGGAAATTAGAAATAATCTAACTCAACAAACTGTTTTATTGATGATGCACCTGGGGTTCAGAGAAGTAGAGAGACTTGTTCAAGGTCTCTAGGAAGAAGAGTTAGAATTAACCGTCTTTTTATTTCTTGATTACTCTTTTTGTATTGTACCAGTGCTTTTCAAAATTTTATTTTTTCCTTTTCAGCAGTGAGACTCTTTAAGTAAACTCTTACTTGGAAACCCAACATATAAAATAATGATGTTCCAGTTGGATGGGAGCAAGTAGGGAGAGGGGACTACATGCCTGTTCCCCCCAGTCCCAGGACCCTAGAAGGGTTTGGATATATTCCCATACAACCCCTCAGATTTTTGGGAGCACAATATGATACATTTGATAATGGATGCGTGATAACACTCATTTATTTATTCAGCAGCTATTTATTGAGTGTTTACTATGTGCTGAGTCCTTTTGAGGTGAAAGGAATCCAGCATTGAAAAAATAGCCAAAAGAAAAGACAGGATTGTGTGGGGTGGGAGTGAGAGTGGCACTGCCACAGGCTGTCTCTCTCAGGCTCTGTCTTCCTAGCCAGGAAGCCTTTTCCACTTTCTCCATACAGTTTTGGATATCCCTTCAAATTGCAATCAGGGACAATACTCATTCTAAACCACCCTGAGCACCTCCAAACCTGAAAGTCTTTTTTATTATTTTTTTTCTGACTTGATTTGGCTAGTTTTTTGGCCTTTCCTTGTTCTGAAAAGATCAAACATTTCTTAGTATTCATTCAGAAACTCCCATTTCTCCTTAGCTGGTGGTGAACTTAGAAGTTGCACTGAGAGTAATTTCTGTTTCCACCTTCATTGGTGATGAGGAACTTGTCCATTCCAAAGTCTGCCATTTCAGCATATTTGGGATAAACCTCAAAGGAAACTAAACATTCTAATTTAACAGAGTTAAAAAAAAATCTCACTCCTGGTGGGCATAATTAAGGATCATATGCCTGTTCCCTAATGTAGCTTATTATAAGTTTAAAACTTATAATATAGATATTGCCCTCTTTCCAACATTAGTGAGAGATTCAAATCCCAAAGGCCATCTCTGTCCTGTTCCAGGTTGGCCATGTGACCCTCCACCTCTCCTAGCCCCTGACATTGAAATAAGGCAAGTGTTGCTGTGGACACTGGGGATGAATCCTGGCTCTGCCACTTAAAATCTCTGGGACTCTTGGGCAAGTGCCTGGTATTCCTCTCCTATATATTAACATGTTGGATGTGAAATCAGTATTGTTGGGGTGGGTAAAAGAAAAATAATCATTTAAAATGACCAAGTGCCTGGTCCACAGGTGCTTAATAAATTGTGTTCCCTTACTCTCTTTCCTTTGAATCGGAAGAATAAATTTCTTGGGACAGCAGTGACTTTATTGTGCACATGAATAACTTGAGGATTGTGTCAAAATGCAGATTCAGAATCAGCAGGTCTGGGAATGGGGCCCGAGATTCTGCATTTCTACCTGACTCCCAGTGTTAATTACATGGCAAGAGCCAGGGCACAGGTGCTTAGGCAATTTGGACTTAGACCTGTGATCGAATCCTGGCTTTGCCAGTTGCTGCTGGGATCTTGGGCAAGGCATGTGCCATTTTGGGAATCCGTTTCTCAACTGGCATTACTTCACAGGTAAAGGGACTTGAAATGAGATAATATGTGCCAGGAGTACAGCAACACAATTATTATTGCTATTTAAGGCTAGATTTTAGATATGTTAAACTACACATTAACAATACTGACATTGGGAACACAACCTGCAACTGTTGGTGGACGGAGCATGGCTTTTGGAGACACCCGGTATTGTGCCTGGCATGGAGGTGAGTGATCGATGCTGAATTGCATTGCACCGTCGTGGGTGAGAGGACGAAGCTCATAATGGCAGAGGCCGGCTGAGGACCAGGCAGGGTGGCCATGGGAGGCATTTAGGCCCTGGGGAGAGCTGGGATATCTGCCCTCTTGAGCTCTCTTCTATAAAGGAAAATCAAGTACTTATTCATCATCCGGGTCCAAAAAGAAGGATTTAGCCTCATTCATTTTTATGTTTCTTTCAGTGAAAGTTAAGTTCATGTGTTAACTTGGCTAAGTCACAGGCCTGTCACTGTGAGGGTATTTGTAGATGGATCTAAATCATTAGTCAGTTGATGGCATCTGTGGCTGATTACAGCTACAGTCAACAAAGGAGACTGCCTTTGGCAATGAGAGGAGTCTCGTCGTCCATTCAGTTGGAGGGCTCAAAGGGAGAACTGAACATCTCAGCATTCAGAAAGAAGAAACTCTACTTCAGCCAGCCAGCTTCTCCTGAGGAATTCATGGCCACCTTCATGGGAATTCCCAATGTTCAGTCTGCCCTACAGAATTAGGACTTGCCAATCCCCATGGTCATGTGTGCCAGTTCCTATAATAAGTTAACCTCTTAATATTTACATATATCTGTATGTATCTTGTCAGTTCTGCTACTCTAGAGAACCCTAACCAATACACTTTCCTCCTGGAAAACACTGTGATTCTAGGCTGTGGGATTATTATTATTATAACTGTTGGAATTGGAGGCTGGGATAGCCAGGGCTAGGGTACTTGGTAAGGGGGTTTTGTTCTCATGTGGGATGCTCATTTCAGACAGGATTTCCTGCTCTTCCCAGTTGTGTAGCCATGATTCACAGTGAGACTAGACTCTAGCTTAGCTCCAAGAATAATGCTATCGTTTTCTGAGGGAACTTGGGAACCTTTGCATTATAGCTCTCATATTCTCCTCCTATTTTTTTTTTTAAGATTTAAATTCTCCTCCTTTGCCTTTGACATACATTTCATGGCCCCACTTTTCTTTTGCTTTCAATTTAATTAAAAATAATTTCAGAAGTAATATATGCATGTGCTAGAAAAAAATATGTAAGCAAAATGAAGAAAATAAGTATCTTCTGAAACCCCACTACTTAACATGAATATTAACATTCTGAAGGAATACTTTGAGAGCTGTGTGTATGTATTTATAAAGTCTACAGCTCAGAATGTATTTTCCACTTTATATATATATTTATTTAAAGATTTGTTTTATTTATTTCCCCCCTCGTTGTTTGCATTCACTGTCTGCTTTCTGTGTCTGTTCGTTGTGTGCTCATCTTCTTTTTAATAAAAGGTGAAAGATTTACATAATCTGAGGAGAAACCAGAGTATTTGTCTTCTTTTTAGGAGGCATCAGGAACCAAACCCAGGACCTCCCATCTTTGGGAGGTTAAGAAATACCTTTCTCTAAGATAATTTTAGCCTTTCATTAAATAATAGCACATTCATTTTGTCCACACCTATTGTCTTTATCAATCATAAAATTTACTGTTTTTTTTTTTTTTTTCAGTTTTTATGGAGTTTTCCATTTACAAAGTCTCTTATCTCGTTTGATTCTCCCAGCCACCCACTGAGTTAATCGTTATGTATTCATAAAAATTTTTGCTCGTAAGGAAAGGAAACCAACTTAAGTTTCTTAAACAAGAAGAGGGGATTGAGGAAGATTGCTTTAAGAACATGGTGGCGTTACTCATGGAATCCCTGGGCTGGGCTGCAGTTAGGCTTCTGAAAGAGCTTGGAAAGCTGTCATGATGGCCTGTCTCCTTTAAGATCCTATGTGTGCCTGCTTTTTAATCTTTTTGCATAGATCATCTTCCTCTGCCCCTCACTTCAAGTGGTAGAATCTGGCTAACAGCTGGAGCTTTTATGTTACTGGTCCCACCATTCTGAGGGGACCTAATCTTTTCCTTCTGGGCCCAATTCTAAATATTATCAGGGAAAAAAATGTAGTTGGTCCAGCTTTGGTCAAATTTGACTGCTGGTCCAATCAACTGTGGCTATTGTAGAAAATGGCTGCTGAGGAGCCGTTTACAAAATGACTGCTCTATAAATTGGGGGACAGTTAAGTGGAGTAATTGTGAACCCAGGCAGACATGTCAAAAATATTTATGCCATTATATTGCTCCTATTTTACAGAGGGGGAAATTGAGTCTAAGACACTAAGTGAATTGCTCAGGCAGCAAAGTAATTTGTCAAATTTAATTATACAGACTCCAATTCCCAGTTTTCTTTTAAGTATACTAGACTGCTACCCATTGTTTGCTGTGGATTTGCAACATTACAACAGTAGCATCAAAATTGTGCTGCAGATCATGTTTTGCTCCTATCTCATCTGGTTGCTTGATATATCACTGAAAGATGGGAATACCCTCTGTGTATTTTACTTTGTTTCCAGGCTGCAGCTGGGAACTGGATGGATAGACACAGGTTTTGGAATTTTCTCCTGGTTGTCTGCTGTAGTCAGAGTGCTTTGATCCATCAATGGAAGGAAATTGAATGAAAATGATCCACATGCCAATCTGGACCGGCATCTGATCGCTTAGCCCAGCTTTTATCTTACATCTTGTGTCTAATGCCAGCAACTAAATCTCCAAGCTCGATTAGAAATGGTTACAGCCCAGTGAGCATGAGTCCAGAAAATGTCTTGCAATAATGTTTCATCACTGAGAGCTGTAGCCTCAAAACCTGCTCCTGAGCCAAGTGAAGACTCCTCAGGTACCATCGACTTATGCTGGGTCAGTTGTTAGATAAAATATGCCATAATTTTATGGATTTTTTCTAAGTTGAATGAGTAAAATGAGACATGTTTTTTTTTTTTATTTTTTTTTTATTGTGGGTAAAAATCAAAATTTTCACAATACATACCAACATTTGCAAAATGATATATAAATGTATATGCATATATGTGCATTTGCTTACAAAAATGTTATTTATGTATATATATAAATATATTTTAAGAGGTGCTTAGATACCCAAAATATTACATGGATCACACTGGAATTCCCATGTTGCCCACCTCCCACACCTCCCACCACATCCCACACAAATATCTCCCACAAGTGTGGCCCACCACCCTCAATGGACTTACACATCCTGGGGCCTTGCCACCAATCATAGACCACAGTTCACCCCGTAGACAACACTCTCTCCCACACAGTTCTTAGTGGTATGTGCTATTTTAAAATGGCCTATATCCGTTGCCACAAAGGTACTCAGGACAACCTCCAAATCCCAAAGAAGCCCCTGTATTTCAACTGCTCATCCCCTCCCTGCCCCAAAAGTGTCTAGTGGCCACTGGCTCCACCTCATTGTTATAATTTCTTCCATTGCTAGAATCACCATATGTGAAAAACAGAATACCATTAAGCCCATTCTAGTCCATAGTTCTTCCCCCAATCCTGAGGGTACTGGGATGGTGATGTCCACTCCACCTCCAAGTGAGAGAAAGCTTATATCCCATGGATATGGTGGGTGGGATGATCCTGCCTGCAGATGCAGGCCCTCTCCATTCCCTGGGATGGCCATTGCCCATCGTTGTCTCCTCGCCAGGTGACTTGAATGAGTCCATTGCACTGTAGGGTAGGAGTTGCAGCTCCACCTAGATTCCATGCACACCTGGCACATAGGTAGGCCAGAGGCTCCAGTCTCTGGAAGTATACCTAAGAACTTCAGCATCACATATAGGTTTGAATAGAAGGGACTGATGAACCATGTACAGGGAGGACTTATTTGAGTCCAATTCTGTCACTCTCAGGAGCACAGATTCCAAAATAGAGCCCACTGATAAGGCATCAGTCTCTGGGTCTAACCCCACTTATATAGGACCTGGGTGTCTCCAGAGCTCTCAGGAGCCCCTCTATGTGGGGTGATAGGCACTTAGAGGTTCTATGAGCTCCTACTGAGGTGTGCATAAGAGTCACTTCTGGGATGACCTCCCGACTCTCTTTGAAGTCTCTTAGCCACTTGAACTCATTTGTCTTTACCTTTTCCCCCTTTAATTCAAGGTCTTTTTCCAGTTGTGTTGCCAGTTGGCACTTGGTATTAATCCCTCGTTGCCAGGGAGGCTCATCCCCAGGAGTCATGTCCCACGTTGGGGGGAAGGTAATGCAATCATATGCTGAGTTTGGCTTAGAGAGAGGCCACATTTGAGCAACAAGGAGGCTCCCAGGTGGCAACCCTTAGGCACCCCACAACTGCAGGCTAAGTATCAGTTACAAGAGCAAAGACTCAAAAGGGTAGTCATCAATAAAAAGAACACATCAGTGGGTAATCCTCTTTTGACAGACACTGTCCCTGCACTCAGAGGACTATTGCTGCTCCCTTGTAGACTGTGGCAGAGCTCTCCAGGCTAGGAATTCAGATTCCCTCATTTGTTGTGTGATTGTCCACCCATCGTGACCATGCCCCATTTTTTGATCTTTTGATCGATTTTGTATATCTTTCATGTATATTCGGATGAACTAATTCCCATGAAACCCCCCTTCCAGACACCCCCCACCAATAATCCCCTGCAGTACCCATTATAACCCTTCTGTGATTCAAATCCTCCATGAACATGTAGTCCATAAAATAATCAAATACACTTACTAGGAAAAAGAAACAAGTATGATAAGCTTACATGCAAGAGACAAACATAAGGAAACTCATGGAAAAAAAAAGAAAAGAAAAGGAAAAAAAAAAAACAAATCAAACAAAAACCAAAATGATATAAAATATAATTAGCGGATTGGGACGTTCAGAAAATGGGCGAAAAGGCAAAGGAAATGCCTTTAAAAAAAAAAAAATATATATATATATATAAATTCATTCTTTTTTCCTTTCTCTACTTTTTTTCTTTCCTTCCTTTTATCACTGTGTTATCGGATGTCTGGTGTGCTGTGACACCTTCCCCCTCTCAATCCCCATTGTCTCCCAATTTTTCATTTGATTTTCAAAGAAGTTTTAGGTCACAGCAAAGTCACATACGGAGTGCCGGAGACTCCCAGATACCAAACCACCCCAACTTCCCCACCCCATATTGACCCCCCCCTTTTTTTTTTAATGTTAGCATTGTTGTAACTGTTATACAGATAGCAAAATACAGCAGCTAAACATTGTCAATGATTTACAGTATAGTTTACAATTTAGATGATACAGTTTAATAATTTTGATGATATTTACCATGTCCTGTGTCCATTACTGTAAGGTAATGAAAAACCTTCCCCATGACCACCAAACACGCCTTTAGATCTTGACTGTTCCCTTCCCCCTAGCCCCCCAGGGCCCATGATACCACCCTCTCCCTACCCATGGAATGTCAAGATTCACAGTTACATGCCCTGGGGATTTGAACCTGCCCTTCCTAATCCACCCACCCCCCAGTGCTGCACCTCCAAACCTAGGAACACCACCACTCATCTGCCCCATCCCCCAACATGCAACCACACTCTATCCCTTTACCATAGATTATATCCATATGGGTGATGGCTCAAAGCCTGCTCTTCTCTTACTCTCCTTTGTTAACCTATTTTTCAGACAATGGTTCTCAGAGACTGCTCACTTTCCTCAGTTCAGATCAGTGAGGTCATATACTGTTCATCCTTCAGTGCCTGGCTTGCTTCGGTCAACATAAGGTCTTCAAGATTCATCCACGTTATTCCATGTGTTAGCACTTTGTTCCTTCTTACAGCTGAGTAATATTCCATTGTATGTATGTACCATATTTTGCTTATCCATTCGTCTGTTGATGGGCACCGGGGCTGATTCCAACTTTTGGCAATGGTGAACAATGTCGCTATGAACATTGGTGTGCATATATCTGTTTGTGTTTTTGTTTTCAGTTCTTCTGGGTATATACCCAGCAGTGGAATTGCTGGATCATACGGAAGATCTATTGCTAGTTTTCTGAGGAATCGCCAAACTGTCCTCCACAGTGGCTGGACCATACCGCAGTCCCACCAGCAGTGGATGAGGGTTCCTATTCCTCCACATCCTCTCCAACATTTAGTGTCTCCTGTTTTTTTAATAGCTGCCATTCTGATGGGTGTAAGATGGTATCTCATTGTAGTTTTGATTTGCATTTCCCTGATAGCAAGTGATGTTGAGCATTTTTTCATGTGCTTTTTAGCCATTTGTATTTCTTCCTTGGAGAAGTGTCTTTTCAGGTCACTTGCCCATTTTTTATATGGGTTGTTTGTCCTTTTATTTTCGAGGTGAAGGATTTCTTTATATATGCAGGATATTAGGCTCCTATCAGATACATGGTTGCCGAATATTTTTTCCCATTGGGTAGGTTGCCTTTTTATTTTCTTAATAACATCCTTAGAGGTGCAGAAGTTTTTAATTTTGAGGAGATCCCATTTATCAATTTTTTCTCTTGCTGCTCGTGCTTTGGGTGTGAAATTCATGAAACCATTTCCTATTACAAGGTCCTGTAGATGCTTCCCTACATTATCTTCCAAGGTTTTTATGGTTTTGGCTCTTATATTTAGATCTTTGATCCATCTTGAGTTGATTTTTGTATAAGGTGTGAGATGGTATTCTTCTCTCATTCTTTTGGATATGGATATCCAGTTCTCCAAGCACCACTTGTTAAAGAGGCCACTCTCTCCCAACTGAGTGGGTTTCATGGCCTTGTCAAATATCAGATGACTGTATATGCGAGGATCTATATCAGAACTCTCAATCCGGTTCCATTGGTCAGTAGGTCTATCCTTGTGCCAATACCATGCAGTTTTGATCACTGTAGCTTTGTAGTATGTTTTAAAGTCAGGTAATGTGATACCTCCAACTTCATTTTTCTTTTTCAATATATCTTTGGCAATTCGGGGCCTCTTGCCTCTCCAAATATATTTTGTGGTTAGTTTTTCCAGTTCCTTAAAAAATATAGTGTTGACTTTTATTGGGATTGCATTAAATCTGTAGATTAGTTTGGGTAGGATAGACATCTTGATGATGTTTAATCTTCCCATCCATGAACAGGGAATATTTTTCCATTTATTTAAGTCTTCTTTGATTTCCTTTAACAATGTTGTGTAGTTTTCTGTATATAAGTCCTTTACATCTTTAGTTAAATTTATTCCTAGGTATTTGATTCTTTTGTTTACTATTGTAAATGGTATTTTTTTCCTGATTTCCTCCTCAGTTTGCTGGTTATTGGTGTATAGAAATGCTACTGATTTTTGAGCATTGATCTTATAGCCTGCAACATTACTGAACTCCTTTATAAGTTCTAGAAGCCTTGTTGTCGATTTCTCAGGGCTTTCTATGTATAGGATCATGTCATCTGCAAATAATGAAATTTTTACTTCTTCTTTTCCAATCTGGATGCCTTTTATGTCCTTTTCTTGTCTCAGTGCTCGTGCAAGTACTTCTAAGACAATGTTAAATAGGAGCGGTGATAGTGGGCATCCTTGTCTTGTTCCCGATCTCAGAGGGAAGGCTTTTAGGATTTCACCGTTGAAAATGATGTTAGCTTTGGGTTTTTCATATATACCCTTTATCATTTTCAGAAAGTTTCCATCTATTCCTATCTTTTGTAGTGTTTTTATGAGGAAAGAGTGCTGTATTTTGTCGAATGCTTTTTCTGCATCTATAGAGATGATCATGTGATTTTTTTCTTTCAGTTTGTTTATGTGGTGTATTACATTGATTGATTTTCTTATATTGAACCATCCTTGCATACCTGGGATGAAACCCACTTGGTCATGGTGTATAATCCTTTTGATATGTTGTTGAATGCGATTAGCAAGTATTTTGTTCAGGATTTTAGCATCTAGGTTCATTAGAGAAATTGGTCTGTAATTTTCCTTTCTTGTGGTATCTTTATTTGGTTTTGGTATTAGGGTAATGTTGGCATCATAGAATGAGTTAGGTAGTATTCCTTCTACTTCTATTTTTTGGAAGAGCTTAAGTAGAATTGGTGTTAGCTCTTTCCGGAATGTTTGGTAGAATTCAGCTGTGAAGCCATCTGGTCCTGGACTCTTCTTAGTTGGGAGGTTTTTAATGACTGAGTCTATCTCTTTACTTGTAATTGGGCTGTTGAGTTCATCTATTTCTTCTTTCATCAATGTCGGCTGTTTGTGGGTTTCTAGAAACTTGTCCATTTCCTCTAAATTGTCATTCTTGTTGGCATATAATTTTTCAAAGTATCCTCTTATGATACTCTTTATTTCTGTGGGGTCAGTAGTGATATCACCTTGCTCATTCCTTATTTTATGTATTTGCATCTGTTCTCTCTTTTTCTTTGTTAGTCTGGCTAAGGGTTTGTCAATTTTGTTGATATTCTCGAAGAACCAGCTTTTGGTTTTGTTTATTGTTTCCAGTGCTTTCTTATTCTCTATTTCATTTAGTTCTGCTCTAATCTTTGTTATTTCCTGTTTTCTACTTCCTTTAGGTTTAGTTTGTTGTTGTTTTTCCAATTCCTCCAAGTGTGCAGTTAGGTCTTCAATTTTAGCTCTTTCTTCTTTTTTAATATATGAATTTATGGCTATGAACTTCCCTCTCAGGACTGCTTTCGCTGCATCCCATAGGTTTTGATATGTTGTGTTGTTGTTTTCATTAGTTTCAAGGTAGTTACTGATTTCTTTTGAAATTTCTTCTTTGACCCACTGTTTGTCTAAGAGTGTGTTGTTTAACTTCCATATCCTTGTGCCTAACCTGTTTCTCTGGCCCTTATTGATTTCCAACTTCATTCCGTTGTGGTCAGAGAAATTACTTTGTATAATCTCAATCTTTCTGAATTCATTGAGTGTTGTTTTGGGGCCTAGCATGTGGTCTATTTTGGAGTATGTTCCATGTGCACTGGAGAAGAATGTAAATCCCGCTGTATTTGGGTGAAGTGTTCTGTATATGTCTATTAAGTCCAAATCTTCTAATGTATTGTTGAGTGCCTTCGTTTCTTTATTGATTCTCTGCCTAGATGTTCTGTCTAATGATGATAGTGGTGTGTTGAAGTCCCCTGCTATAATTGTAGAGGAATTTATTTCTCCTCTTAGTTTTTCCAGAGTTTGCCGCACGTATTTTGAGGCACCTCGATTAGGTGCGTAAATGTTGATGATTGTTCTCTCCTCTTGAGAGATTACTCCTTTTACTAATATGTAGTGTCCATCTTTGTCTCTTACAATAGTTTTGCATTTAAAGTCTATTTTGTCTGATATTAGAATAGCTACTCCTGCCCTTTTTTGGCTATTGTTAGCATGTAAAATGGTTTTCCAGCCATTCACTTTCAGCCTCCTTGAATCCCTGGGTCGAAGTTGGGTTTCTTGTAGACAGCATATAGATGGATCATATTTTCTTATCCATTCTGCCAATCTGTGTCTTTTGATTGGTGAATTTAACCCATTAACATTCAGTGTTATTACTCGTAACGAATTTCTTAATTCAGCCATTTTTTCTTTGGGTTAATGTATGTCATATGTTATTTTGTTTCTCTTTTTGTCTTTTCAGTTGTTTTTAAACTCTCCTCCAACTCTCTCTCCTTTGTTTTTTCCTTTCAATTTGTAGAGATTCCTTTAGTATTTCTTGAAGTGCTGGTTTCTTCTTGACATACTCTCTTAATTGCTGTTTATCTGTGAATATTTTGAACTCTCCATCATTTTTGAATGCCAATTTTGCTGGATAGAGAATTCGTGGCTGGAAGTTTTTTTCTTTTAGTGTTTTGACTATGTCATACCACTGTCTTCTTGCCTCCATGGTTTCAGCTGAGAAATCAGCACTTAATCTTATTGTGCTTCCCTTGTATGTGATGGTTCTCTTTTCTCTTGCTGCCTTGAGTATTTTCTCTTTGTCTTGAGCATTGGACATTTTGACAAGTATATGTCTTGGAGTTGGCCTGTTGGGATCTATACTATTTGGGGTGCTCTGTGCTTCCTGGATCTGCACATCCATCTCTCTCAATAGAGTTGGGAAGTTTTCAGCCATAATTTCCTTCAACACTCCTTCTGTTCCCTTTCCCTTCTCTTCTCCTTCTGGCATGCCCATAATGCGTATGTTTGCGCGTTTTGTATTATCTGTTAATTCCCTGAGACCATGCTGAATTTTTTCTATCTTTTTGTCTATCTGTTCTACAATCTCTTTGATTTCAACTGTATTGTCTTCCATATCACTAATTCTTTCCTCTGCCTGTTCAAATCTGCTGCCATGTGAGTCCAGCATCTTTTTCATTTCTTGGCTTGTGCCTTTGTTCACCATCATATCCATTACCTTTTTAGGCGTGTTAGCTATTTCTTCAGTATGTTCTCCCAGTGTCTTCTTTATATCCTTAATCTCTTCCTTCAGTTCTTTAAGTTGGTCCATGATATTTGTTTGGATAGCTTTGATTAGTTGTTCAATGTTCTGCATTGCTTCCTGGTTTTTATTTTGTGCATTGGACTGGTCCATGTTTTCCAGTTTCTCATAGTCATTTGTATTTTTCTGTTGCCCTCTGGTCATCATATTATCTTGATGGGTTTGTTCAGTTGATTAGCTTTTCTCTATGCTCTAGAATTTTATTTAGCTGTTGGTTCTGCGTGTGAGTTAAGTTTTCTCTTTGGCAGTTTTTCTTCTTATTTTATTTCCTTGCTTCTTTCTATGTTCCCCTGAAGGCAAAAGGTTAGGGCCAGAGGAATCAAAAGATGTAAGGAAGGCAGAAGGATAATAGAAATATTGATAAAAGTTAGAAGAGGGGAAAAGTGAGACTTAATGAGATGAATATTTAAGTTGTGTAGGCAGTGTAGAGTACTAGGAAAAAATATGGAGTTCCTACAATGGACTGGGAAAACAAATGGAGGAATATATATATAGTGATTTAGAAGGCTAGAATTATGAGGAGGGAGAGGAATGGTAAAGAAAGGTCTGAAAGGAAAAAGTTAATACTAATAAAAAAAAAAAAGAAGAAGAAGAAAACAAAATAGATGGAATAGAAATTGACATCCTTAAGTTGTGGGCCTATGAAAAAATATTGTCTCTAAGAGCCACAACAGAAAACAGAAGGCAGAAAGATGCAGGAAGGATAAGCGATAGTTTGTAATACAGAATCAATATATACAGCGAGTGGGAAATTACTGTAAAAGAAGCCCAGCAAAGAAGCGACAAGCTGGCAGCACCTTAAAAAAAAAAAAAAAAAAATAGAAGGAAAAAGGAAGGGGGGAGGAAAGAGGAAATAATAGCAAGAGACCAGAAATAAACGGAGAGAAACCGAAGATCCACACAGGCAAGCAGTCAAACAGAGCTAAGGGGGGTCAATGATTCCCCCATGGTCCACGTGGATCCTTCCTGCGTACTTGTGTTTATTAATCAATTTCCCCACAGGGTTCTATATGCAGGTCCTGAAGCTGCTTTTAGCTATTAAACTAAATTAAAAAGAATTTATTTTTCATTTGTTGAGGTGACCTCACTTTTTTTTTTTAATTTTTATTTTTTTAGCCAAATGCAGGACCCAAAATAATTCCTCCTCTAGACCAACCCCCTTACGGAAGGGACCCTAGCTGGGCCCATGGAAATTAATCCACTTTCTGGACTCCCCAGGTTAGCTGTAGCTCTGTTGTTAGTCATTGAGGAGTGCTAAAGACGGCGGATTCCGCCCCTTCTGGAGCCAAGCTCCAGCATCACCGGGCTGCTCAGTAAATCAGTTTGAGTGCAGATTCTCGTCTGCTCTCAGCCTAATGCTGCTTCAGGTCGGCTTATCTGCTCCCCAAAGCTATGGGGCGGTGCAGGCAGCCAGATCGATGTCTAAAAATATAAAATACCCTTCCCTGTCTTCCAACAGAACCCTCCCTTTTTTGGGAAGTGTCCCTTCTTCCTGGCTCCTCAGCGGCCGGGTCTTATCCCTGGGTGGCTAGGAAAATCAGCTCCGTTCCCCGACCAAAATCCCCCCTCCGGTTCACTGGGTGCTGATTAGCTCGTTTGTTCTGTTCACACAAGGTCCAAGGGGCGCCAGGCAGCCAGCTCCCCAGAAAATAAAACTTTTTCTCCCTGCTCGCGGCTCCAGATGGCCGTTTTGTTTTATTTTATTTTTCCTCCCTAACCGCGGGGCTCAGCCGTCTGTGTCAAACACCACCGGGATCCTTAAAACTCACGAATCTCTACCGTTCCGTCCACGCCGTTGATCCGCGCAGATATGTCCCAAGCTTCTCACTCCACACGTGCACAGCACAGACCCCTGGGCAGGACCCCGTCCACAATCGCCCTTGCTCTATGAGCTTGCAGTGTGTGCCCTCCTACACTAACGCCATCTTGGCCTCCTCCTCTGTCCATGTTGTTTTATAAAATGTAGAAAAGTCCTGGAAATTGGAGGCTGGCTGGAAAAAAATTGCTTTTGTGGAGAACTCCGATGTGGAGAACAGGTGCAGTGGTAATTTGTTTTTGTTGCTCCAATAACCATTCTTTTCTTCTTCCTTCCTCCCTCTAACCATAGCCTGACTACCCTTTTACCAAGTGGTTTGGGCTGGGACTGATTAACCCAAGAGGTAGGCCCTGATTGGCCAAAGCCAACCTGTTCTCCCCCCTGGTTGTTGTTATTGGTTTGGGTTTAGTCAAACGGCCCATTTCAGAACAATGAAAGAGATCCCAAGACCTAGGTATGTGTTATTGGAACTGGTTTGTTCTTTTCCCTGGATTGCGGAGACTAATTTGGGGTCTAGAGTTGAGGCAGCCATTTTGTTGTCATAAGAGCAAAACTTGAGTTGCAGTGTCTGTGGGGGTGGGTGTAGGGGGGGATGGCCACCATATGGAGTTGGATGATGAAGCTGCCCCCAGGGAAGATAAAGCTAAGAGAAGAAAGAAACAGGGTCCATGACAATAATGTCCGTGCTACTGAGTCAACAAGCTTCATTTATAACCTATCCTAACTCTGAATATATTGCTTAAGCCATTTGAGCTGAGTTTTAAGTAATTTCCAGAAAAGGAATGGCAAGCATCGCTCCCAATTTGGACCCAGCTTTTTGTTTTGTGCGGCTAGTGTACTTTATTTCAGGGTTGGGAGATGAGTGATTGCTTTTTTGACAGTATTTTCTATATTTTGACAAAAGGAAAAGAATTATATGTAAAACTGTAAAATTACTCCCTTTTGTCTTTATGGTCTACCTTTAAGAATTTTCTAGTGAATGTGGACCTCAAGCCTGAGTGGTATCTTCTCTGACTTTTGACTAATGATGTTTCATTAGGCATGCTCTAGAAGATAGGGAATGTCTTGATGAGTCTGCATCATTCAGTACAATCACTTTCCCCTTGTGAATAATTGGCTTAGAAGGGTGCAGGTGACCCAGTTTTGACCAATGAGCCAGGAATTGAAGTTGGCTGGGGGTGCAGGTGCTTTGGGAAAAGGTTTCTTAGCTCTTCAGAGAACAGGGGCCTTGAGCTCATTGAATTGCTTTATCTCTCAACTTCTTCTTATATGAAATTTTAAGTTGGTTGTCAGGTTTTTAAAAGTTTGTCTTCATTTATGCCACAGAAAGTATCCAGATGCATTCTGCCAAGGGCCACGTGAAGCAGGGAAGAGTTGGTTCCCCCAAGGAAGTATGCTGAAAGCCAAAAAAAGAGAAAATAAACACATCTACTATAGCTCCTTTTCATTTGTCTGGACATCCTGATTCTCTGTGTGACCACTGGAGTTGGAGGAGTTGTACATGAATACTGTCTTAGTAGGCTGCCTTGACAAATACCGCACAGTAGGTTGGTTTTGGCAATGGGAACTTCTAGTCTTACGGTTTGGGAGACTAGAAGGCTTGCTTCCTCCCAGGGTCAGCAGCTCTGGTGTTGGCTTGCCACAGTCCTTGGTATTTCCTGGCTTGCAGCCCTGCCTCACCTCACATGGCAATGTCTTTTCCTTTCTTCTCCGGGTTCCTGCTGACTTCCTGCTCTGGCCCTTTCCCATGGCTTTCTTTTTATAAAGCCTCCAGTAATCTGGATTAAGGCTCACCCTCATAGTTGGGCCACACCTTAGCTAAAAATAACATATTCAAGAGGTCCTATTTACAGGGGGCTCACACCCACAGATTAAAAGCATGCCTTTCTGGGTCCACAGCCCAATCTACCACTATACTCAGTTGATCATAAATTTGTGAGCTCATTCATATGCACACTTATGAAAACATCCTTTTTATAAGTGTATGCAGGGTGTTATTAAAAAATACTTAATAAGCATTACAGCAATGTAAGTCAATGTATGAATCCAAGTATAAATCAAAAATTAAAATTGTGTTTCTTTTTATTCCCTAAACTAAATTTACAAAACTGCTTACTTACCAAGTGATATAAGATGTAGTGCAAATGGTTCTTTCAAATGGTAATGATTTGCAAACTAATCATTTGTTGGTTTTTAGAAATTGTCAGTGTGAACTTTTGATGGCATAGCTGTCATACCCCGACTGATACCTTGTGGTTTGACATAGAGAGTTCTATCAACCTCTTCTAACAGCCTCCCTGTTCAGTCGATAGTTATTGCAAGTCATAGATGCTTGCAGTCTTGTGAAGTAGAGAATTTCTTTTAACATCACTAATATTGTTCATGGTCTCTCTGAGGTCTCTCTCAGCCTCTGCTGAACAAATAGCAATTGCATTAATTTTTTTTTTCTAGATTTTATAATGTTGCCTAAGATTTTTATGTGGTCAAATTCTACTTTACCAACTAAGTCATGAAAATCATTTATTGGAATGCCATTTAAAAAAATTAACTTGAAACTATACTTGAGGGCAAATGAGGGGTGGTACAGTGTGAAGGTGAAGCGTGCAGCCTCTGTTTCTGATGTGCCTGGATTTGGATTCTGACTCTGCCACCTCTATTTCAAATAGCCTCTCAGTTTCTTTATCTGTAAAATGGGATATATCATGGTAATAATATTACCATAAAAAGTACTCCCCTATCTTGTGAGTGCCAGCCATGGAGTGGAGCCCTTCAGTCTCATTGCTTGCAGTGGTCCCCATTACCTCCGGCCTGACCATCTGCCGTCCCTTCTTTCTCTGGCTCTCTCCCAGGCTGCAGTTCCTAAAGTAACCACACGGGGTGACTCTAGGGAATGCTGGCCTGAGTGGGCATCACAGCTTCGTGGTCCAGATGGGTGGTGAGGGCTTGCTCACCAGGGTGGTAGCAACACTGCCAAAGACATCCCCACCCCACTTTCAGGCAGCTGGATCAGAGATGGGGATATGGGAGCAGTAGTGGATTGGCTGGTGGGTGTCAGGATGTCCGGGCAGTGTTCACCCATGGCTCCCCAGGAAGGCTCAGTCCCTATCAAAGGGAGGGCCCTTTTATTTTCTACTATGCAACAAAACCTTCATTAACATTTCGAACAGGTTCAGCTATTAATGAAACTGGTAATTTCTAAACTTAATTTGGGGCAAATGGCTATAGTACAGAGTAATGGGCCACTGTGAATGCAAGATTGAAGAGTCAACAGCCACCCCGCTGGGGCAGGACCAGATGCAGGGCAGACTCTTTCTGGATGTTGTAGCCAGAAAGAGTGTGGCCATCTTCCAGCTGCTTGCCAGCAGAGATGAGCCCCAGGGCTCGTGGGGCTCATGGATGAAGCATGGATGGCTCTTGGGGACCCCTGGGAGAACCAATAGTGAGGAGTCAGGAGTGAAACCTTAGAGCACTTTGACTGTCTTGGGCACCATCCAATCAGAAATGATACCAGCTGTGGTGCCCTAGAGGGTCCAGATGTACCAGGCATTAATCCTTTTGTTGCTGGATTACAGAGAGATTCTGGTGTACTGGAGGAGGGGCTGGCACTGTGTGTGTGTGTGGGGGGGGGCGGCGCCCGCCCTTGGAAAACCCAAAGCAGGGGCTTTTTTTTAAAAAAAAAAAAAAAAAGATATATTTAAAAAAAACTGCTACTACCCTAGTGGCAAATACCAGCAGAAGGGGTTGGGGAAAGGAAGAAAAGGAGATGCAGGGAAGGACATTAATATTTTTTGAGTACGTTCAGACACGTCAATTAAGTAGCCCAAGGTCACACAGCTAATGTGTAGAGCATTAGAGATTTGAATTTAAGTCTCCTGGTCCCAGAATCATTATAGGTTTACATCTAGAGGAGAGTGAAAGTTGGGGGCACTGTTGATGACAACCTCTGATTCCCCCCGACTCTGGAAATGTCTTCTAAATGGCTATTAGACTTGCAGTGGTCATGTCACTCTAATTCAATTCTCTTCTCCTGTCACGTGGCAGTTAAATGACCATAAATAAATGTTTTACTGGGTCTATCCATGCTTGTGGTAGTTCTGAAAGGAAAATGGCTTTCCACTTGGGAGGTTTTTTGGGGGTTGCAGAACTTAGATTCAACTTTTGAGTATTGCATCCCTAAGATGTGAGTAAACCATCAGGGCTGGAAGCCAGGAGAAGGGGAGATTGCATGTCACAAAACACCATTGTGTTTTGGACTCTCCAAGAGTCCAGAGAGCTGATGGGTGATGTTTGTTTGTTTTTTTTTTTCCAGAAAAGAAACTGTGCTATTGAGGGTGGGTGAGTGGGCTGCTGAGAGTGCTGGAGAGTGAACCGGGTTAAAAAGTTCACATTTCTTCTCCCTGAATTTGGAAATCTTAAAGCATAATCATATGGCTCTGAAATTGGTTTCTCTTTAGAATAGCCCAGTGTCACATGAACTGAAATGGGAACCAGGTAGTGGTGCAAAGGTTTCCCGGTTTCATTAATATCAAAGAGCAGAGAAGAGATGTACATGGGACAGTGAAAAGCTCTTGGCACTGGAATCAGCCTGGGTTTGAACCCTGGATTTACCATTTACTAGGCAAAGGGATGAATTGGCAGCTCTCCAGCCTCAGTTTGTCCATTTAGTAAATTGGGGTGTGTATGTGTGTGTGCATGTCATAATGGTATTAATAATAATGAAAATAAGTAACAACAACAATATCCAACTTATAAATGCTAAATTTTAGGCTGGTCCTAGGTTTCCCAAACTTCCTGGACCCCGGTTACCTCAGTTCTCAGCATTCCAGTGTGTAAATGTTACCGCAAGGGCACTCTTAGCTACACGACTCACTTAGATTTGTCCTGTGCCTTTTTCGGGTCCCAGCTCAGCTATTAGTTCCAGGGAAAAGATTACTTAGGCATCCACTGGGAACTAAGTGCCCTGGTATTCTCTTTTCTAGAATCCCATTATTCTTTACAATTCTGCACAAACTGCAATGACACATTTTTGGGTCATTTGTGTTTATTTGGTTTCTCTTTTCTTCAGTAAACTATAAGCTCTAAGATAACAGGGATATATCTGTTTTTTCATTTTATTTCAAACTGAAAATATTGTTGGTGAGGGATTTGTAATACCCATAAGGCTATTGAAACTTGACAAGTAACTATTCTATAAGTAATAGCAGTACTTGGCATAGAGCAGGTCTTCAGTAACATTTTATGGAATGAATTTTTTAATTTATAAGATTTTGTGGATTGGAATTGAGATCTAAACATTCTTTTGATTTATAATAGATATTTATATTAAGGAGCTCGCAGAGAGACATAGATGCTATTTGTAGTTAATAATAGTACCCAAAGTCTTGAATTTACATTTCTCATTGCCTTGTAACCATAAGGTCTCTAAAATAAAGTTTTCTTTTTTAAATTGTATTTGAGGGACATCAGGAGAATTACAGGTCTTACTTGTAAGCTTGGAAGTAAATAGAGGAAAAATTTTTAATGATTTTATTTTGGCATGTCAGATAACAGGCAGCTGAAATCGGAACAGCTTCAAATGTCACAAAACTTCTTCTTATAATTCTTATAATTATTCTCAAGCATTAAATGCATTAGATTGAAACTGTCTAAACAGGCCCAACCACATCCAAGGTGCTTTTCTTATCTAAATGGATTGCATTTATGACAATTTCCTTAAATCCCCAAAAAAGTAGATTTTTGGATAAGCTAATGGTAAAAAGTGGGGGATGGGTGTATATGAAAAAAATATACACTATGTAAGCTATGGACCATAGTTAGTGATAATAGTCTGATGATGTTCTTTCATAATCTGTAACAAATGTTCCATGATAATGTAAGGTGTTGGTAGAGGGGTGATATATGGGAATTCTGCACATTATGCATGATTGTTTTGTAAGCTCACAACTGCTCTAATAAAAAAAGATATATATGAGATATTAGAATCAGAAATAAAACAAAACAAAGTGGGGACGGCAATTTTTTTCTGTAAAAGGCTAGATAGTAAGTATGTTAGGTTTTGCAGACCATACAGTCTCTCTTGTAACTACTCAATATAGCTGTTGTAGTGTGAAAACAACCACAAATAATATATAAATGAATGGGCTTGGCTGTGTTCCAATAATACTTTATTTACAACGATGGGCTGCTGAGGGGATTGGCCCAGGAGTGGTAGTCTGTCAACCTCTGGTAAAGCACATAGGCATTGAAGTCACATAGGTGTGGGTTCAAATCCTGGCTGTACCACATAGAAGCTATGAGACTTTCAGCAAATTTCTTAGCCTTTCTGTTTGCTCACCTGTGAATGCACTGACTGTCTAAGCCTGTTGTGAGATTAAATAAAGAAAAGCATGAATAGTGCTTGGGGAGAACCTACACATAGTGAAGCCTCAACATACATTTTTTCCTAAAAACAAAAACTATTTCAAACATTTATTTATTTAAAAATAGATATTTATTTTGTTTCCTTCCCTACTTCCAATTTGTTGCTTGAAAAGCACTCCTCCCCCTCACCTTTGCTTACTCTGACTTATTCTTCATGTTTTCTCCCTAGTCTTTGCTGCCAAAATTAGCCTAAATATCTACTATTTTTTCAAATTAGAGAATTTATTCTTTTACTGGTCTTGGGGTCCCCACCAAATTGCTTGGAATGTTAGGGCTCTCTGATTATTCCCATATTTTACAGATAAGGAAGGAATCCTGGAATGTTTAGGTTGGTCCGAAACATATTGGTGAATGAATGATTGAATGAGCAAGTGAAAGGCCTCTCTGAATTAAAAGTGCATGGAAGCTACCATAACCCCTGAACTTTCACTGTTAGACATTTTTCACATATATGGCATTTTGGGGTCAAGCAATACCTTCTGTCGGTACCCTTTTAAAAAGATAAAATACTCTTGCAGAGGGAGAGGCACAGAAGTGGTTGCTAAACTGTTAATTAGCTATTTGTTGAACAATATTGGTAAACATAGTTATTATTTATTGTTCACAATGTACTAGAGACTATACCAAGTATTTGATATAGATTAGTTAATTTAACCTGAAAATAATGCTAGTAGGCATGTATGGTAGCCAGTTTTCCAGATGACTCCCAAGTGTACCCACCTTCTGGTATTCACACACTTGTGTAGTTCCCTCCCATATTGTGTCAGGGTTCGTCTGTGTCACCAGTAGACCACAGCTGAAGTGATCGTATGTCACTTTTGAGGTTAGGTTATTAAAGACATTGCAGTTTCCTCCTTGCTCTCTCTCTGGAATCACTCATTCTGGGGGAAGCCAGCTGCCATATTGTGAGGATACTCAAGCAGCGCTGTGGGAAGACCCACATGGTGAGTAACTGAGGTCTTCTGACAAAAGCTTATCTTCTAGAACCAGTCAAACCTTCAGATGACTGCAACCCCAGCTGATAGCTTTACTGCAACTTCACAAGAGACCAGCTCTTGCCCTGCCATGTGAGAGAGGACTCCAAGATTGTCTACAAGTGCAGAAAGACAGAGAAACCCCAAGAGGCTGAGAGAGAAGCTGGAGCCTGGAATCAGCAGAGCAGAAGAGCTGAAGTAATGAGGCCTGGAAGAGAGGGGAGAGATGAGCCATATGCCTGATTGCCCACCGCTGAGCTTGGGGAGAAAGTGAGCCTGGAGGAGAAGACACAGACCAGCCACCATTTTGCCTAGCCACATGACAGGAATTCAGGATCTGCCAGCAGCTGACTTTTGGTGATGATGCCTTGATTTAGACATTTTCACAGCCTTGGAACTGTAAAATTTTACCCTAATAAATTCCCATTATAAAAGCCAATCCATTTCTGGTATTTTTGCATTGACAGCCTTTAACAAACTAAAACAGAACCTCAGAGTAGCATTGCCCAGTGGGCTTGCTTTTAAAAATTGACTTTTATTAATCAAATATTACAAAAGCAAAAGCAAAATGAAAAAGTGATTTCATTAAAAATTACCAAATTTAAAAAATGCTGCATCTTTATTCTAGAAAAGTTAAAAAAATAAACACAAAGAAAAAACTAAAATTTCTAAAAATTATGCTTAATACCACTGAGATAATCATTGCTAATATATTTTTGAAGGATTTATTTATTTACTTTTATCCATTTTTACCCTCCCACCCCATTTTTGCTGTTTTTGTGTCCATTCTCTGGGCAATTTTTTGGGTCTGTTTCCTGCCGTCTCTTCTTATCCTTTTCCTCCTAGCTTCACTGGGATTCGATTCTCAGAACCTCTGATGTGGGAGAGAGGCATCCTATGGCTTATGCCACCTTAGTTCCTGGTTTTTCGGCGCATCTTGTCTTGGCTTTCCCTGTGTCACTCTCCTGTTATGTCATCATCTTGCTGCATGGTTGCAGGGCCTTGTGGCACACCTGTGCATATGGGCCTGGCGGCCCACATGCCTTCTATATTTTTCTTTTTTTAATTTTTACTGGGAGGTCCCAGGGATTGAACCCAGGTCCCTCCATATGGGAGACGGACGCCCAACCATTTGAGCCACATCCATCCCCCTGCAGTATCTCTTAAGGTTGACCAAAAATACCTAGAGTTACAGTCATTTCCAATACAGGATAGTCATATAATAAATCAGGCTTGGTTTATCACCAGCATTCTAAAAACCAGACCTAGGGAGAAAAACTAGGTCTGGGAACACATGCATGGTTTCTAATATAGCAAATGTTTAGCCTACCCTGATTATCACAAAATCAAGACAGTGAGAATACTCATATCATTGCTAATATTTTGGGGCCAAGTTTTTTTATTTGTATATATTCATATACTCTGGTTTTAAAAATAGAGAAATACTGTAATGTTAATGAGCCAAAGTTCATGTAGCATTTAAGAACGTTTTAGGCACTGTTCTAAGTGCTTTTTTTATATTAATTTAATTCTCACAACAACCTTATTTTTTTTATCTTTCCATTTTTTTATTTTTTAAAAGATACTTAGTTTACATAAATGTAACAGAGAATATATAGGGGATTCCCATATGCCCTGTTCCCCACACCTCCCACATTTTCCCACATTAGCAACATGCCCCATTAGTGTGGTACTTTCATTGCCATTGATAAACACTTTGGAGCATTGCCACTAAGCACAGATTATCGTTTACATTGTAGTTTACATTCTCTCCCACTCAATTCTGTAGGTTAAGGCAAGACATATAATGGCCTGTATCTGTTGTAGTAATGTCATTCAGGATGATTCCCAAGTCCTGAAAATGCCCCCATATTACACCTGTTTTTCCCTTTCTCTACCCTCAGAACCTCCAGTGGCCACTGCCTCCACATCAGTGATGTTTCTTCCATTGCTAGAATCACAATAAGTCTATAGTAGAATACTAGTAAGTCTACTTTAGTCCATAGTTCATTCCCCAATCCTGAGGATTCTGGGATGGTGATGCCCACTCCACCTTTAATTGAGGGGGGCTTTGATCCCATATGGCCGATGGATGGGGCTCTCTTGCTTGCAGTTGTAGACACTCTCGGTTCCTTGGTTATCCATAATCTCCTCCTTGTTAGTTGTCCTGGGTGAGTCCAATGAACTGGAGATAGGTGTTGCAACTCTGTTGGGATTCAGGGCCCAACTGGACATGGAAAGCCTAAAGATTTAAGTCTCTTGGATGTACACCTACCAACTCCAGTACTAATTATAGGTTCAAATAGAAGGACAGAAGAGCCATGTGTAGGGAAATCACAACTGAGTCCAACTCTGTCACTCTGGGGAGCATAAATTCCAAAGAGGGGCCCACTGGCAAGGGACCAAACTCCTGAGCTGTCTGCCCTGACTATAGTGTCTGGGTGTTTCCAGAGCCCTCAGGAACCCCGCTATTTGGGGTAGTATCTACTTTGGCTGTTTACAACAATGTTATAAGGTAAATCCTAGTAATATTCACATTTTACAGATGAGGAAATTGAGTCAGTAGAAGGTTAAGTTACTTGCCTTAAGTCATATAGTGAGTGGTAGAATTGGGATTTTAAGGCAATCCAGCTCCAAAATCCATTTTCTTAATCACGATTTATACTACCTCCAAATATTGCTTGTTACTGTTTTTTTTCCTTTTAACACTACATCAAGAAAAATTTTCCAACTGCTATGTATTCTACAACATCACTGTAAAGGCTGCATAGTGTTTCAACATATGGATAATCTGTTTCTTCTATTTTTAGAGCATTGTTAAGAATTCTTTCACTTTTCGTTTTTTTTCTAGTATGAATAATTCTACAATAAAGGAACTTAAAGGTAAATCTTTGCATATCTATATGATAACTTCCTTAGATTAAATTTCTCAAGCTGATACATAAAGGTCAATAACAACAACACAAAATTTATAAGGAACAATTTTGAAAAATGTGCAATTTTTCAGTTTTATGTATCTGGGAGTTTTACGCAGTTGTTTCATGAAATGCTTTAAATGAGGTCCATCTGCATTTCATCTTCTCTTTATCAAATTGTTGCATCTGCTAAAAATCCATTTGGTAACCATGTACAGGTGAAAATGTTTTCCTAAGCTGAGGCACTTTGACTGTGGGAAGAGCTATAAATGATACTGAAAAATTCAGAACCAAATTCAGGCAGAGACTGAGCAATAAAGCAAACCAAATCTATATACTTAATGCTCCAGGCAAATTGGAGTTTATTTAAAGTCAAACAAAAGATTTTGCCTTATGAAGACAGAGCTAGTTAACCTATGTCAAATTGTTTTTAAATACTTGCCTTTTGGAATAATTCAAGTTTACTGTAGCAGGAATTAATCTATCTTTCCTTTGCCATTTGTTGTTGACCCGAAAGGCATTTACTTTGATTTTTTTTTTTTTTTTTTTTTTTGTAGTGTGAAGTGTTTATGGTGTAAAATTAACATCATTAGACAAAATGTCACCCTTTGGGTGAAAACACAACACTTTTACCTCTTGAAGTGTCAACCCAAACTCTCCTGATGGATGCATGTGCTATTCCTAGAGAAGCTTTCCAGCTGGTTTAGTATTCCCTTTGTTAATGTGCACAAAACACACAGCACAGCTACACCTGAGGCCTAGG
Source organism: Tolypeutes matacus (assembly GCA_026826555.1). Taxonomy (NCBI): domain Eukaryota; kingdom Metazoa; phylum Chordata; class Mammalia; order Cingulata; family Chlamyphoridae; genus Tolypeutes; species Tolypeutes matacus. The sequence goes on along the minus strand of JAKSZT010010581.1, from coordinate 4,927,040 downwards.
AATGTATGTGTGTGTCTGTGTGTCCACAAGCGTCCACACAAGTTTGTAGAATTGGCTGGACAAAAATTCATGCAGATGTCTCCTCCATGTCAGCCTCAACTCTGAACAACATTTCAGATGAAATCAGTTTAAAATGTATCCATTAATTGATTCAATAAGCCTTTAGCAAACATACTGTATGCTTGTCATTGCTTTAAAAGCTGTACTCCTAAGATGAATGAGAACCCTCAAGGAGTTCATGGCAATGTGGAAAAATTAGCCAGTTAAATAAGTAATTGGAGACTGTGGAATAGGTTCAGGAATAATATATTTATATTATAAATGTATAATTTATAATATAAATATATTTATATTACATTTATAATACTAAATAATACTTATATTATTTAAAGGGAACAGCTTCAGCATAGTTTATGGAGGGAGGGAATTTAGAGCAAGCATCACACAGGAGGGCTCACTTGTTAGGTCTGGAAGGATGTATTCATCAGGTTCCAAGGTGTGGAAGGGCATTCCAGAGAGATGGAAGATGTTCAAAGGCACTGAGGTGTGAAACACCCTGGAATATTCAGTGTACTTAAATTATCTAGTACATCTGGAGTCAGAGGAGCCTAAGGTGCTAGAACGGCAGCCCATATTCTAGTCACCCTTGGGAAAGGCACAACTGGGGTCACAGCAGCTGTTGACCATCTTTGCACTATTTTAGGACTGTGGGAGAAACCCACAGGTTCCTGAGAATCTCTGCAGTTGCTTGGGAATCTACTCTTATTACTGATTCTCTTGGGGTGAACCATGGTGCTGTTTTCCGTTCCTTTAAGTGCAAGTATTCCCCGGAAGACATTTATTATGGTCTCTTTATCCGTTACCAGCTGTGCATAGCATGTGCTGCCACCTGTGCACAATCCCCACTTCATAGTAGGTATTGTCAATATTTGCCAGTTGAAATGTTGGATGGTTAAACGAATGAGAACTAGTACTTCACTTCAAGGAACTTTGAATCTTGTTGGGGAGATGAGGTATAAACATGAAAGGACTTACTTGCAATGCAATATTTAAATAAGAGTTATACATGCAAAAGAGATTTGACAAGATTATTATATATTCTAAAAGAAAATGTTAACCCAAGCTCAATTAGTATACATAGAAATATCATTCAGGATCCTGAAAATGGGTAGAATTACTGTATTCTACTGTATCTAGAGTATGGTATCCAGTTTTAGTAACTAGTCTTTAAATAGAACATTGATGAATTAGAGTTAGACCAGAGGACACAAGCAAGATAGAGAATGATCTATGCAATTATTTTCTTGGGATTAATTTCTAGGGGTAGGATTCCTGAGTCAAATATTTTAGGCCAATAATACATACTGCAATATGGATTTCCAAAATAACTGTATAAATTTACACTGTTATGTGTGTACATAAATGCACTTGTTTTATCATAACTTTTTTTTGAGTCAGTTGTGATTTTTAAGGTTTTTTTTTGGGGGGAGGGAAATTTAATCAGAATTAAATCTTATTTCAGAATTTGCATTTCTTTGTTTTTTAGTGAGGTTGAACAATTTTTATTTTTTTAGTAGCGGTAGTTTCTATTGTGTGAAGTCATATTTTTGCTGGCACTGTAATCCAAAAGAAGGGCAGGGAAAGGTTATTTTGCAAATGGGGAAAGAGTAGAAACAGATCCAAGACACTGGTGCTGTATTGGCAATTTTTTTGTATTGTGTCTTTTGTAGCAAGTGAAAGAAAACCTCATACAAAGTGGCTGAAATAAAAGGAAATTTAGTAGCTTATCCAATTGAAAATTCCAGGTGGGAGATTTGTCTTCAGTCATAGCTCAGGGCTCAAATGATGTTACTTATTTCTGTTTTTTTGTTGTTGTTGTAGTGGCTCCATACTCATACAAGCCCACCCACAGTTAAGGTTCTCTGTGGAAGAGTAAGATTCTCTGTCCCTGTCTCATTGGGTTGATTGGGTCACCTGTCCATCCTGAACAAATCACGGGGTCCAGGGGAACCTGATGCTCTGACAAACTCAGACCTGTGTTCATGCTCCAACTGTAAACTGGCTTGGAACTTCACCCTAAGCACTAAGGTTGACAGAAGGGGAGTGGAGGATCACAGAGAGAAATGGGAAGTAAAGTGGATGGCCCTTAAAGCATTCCAGGTGCACTACAGAACCACTGGTTGGGAAAGACAGACTTGCACAAGGGACCTGGAGACTGTATATGGATTTGCAAGGGCCCCAAGGATAAAACTCTGCCTTTTCCACAGTGTGGGCTGTGGCCTCAGGCTGACTCTGGCTGAGCTGTGCCCTTCCAATGGGCAGCAGGAGTGGGACTGTCAAGATCCCCAGTTCCCCCATTCCTCCCACATATTTCAGCCTGCTAAGTGGTACTTCATCTTTTGCTTTCCCTCTCCCTGGAGCTTGCTTCAATCCATTACCACTACCAATCCAGTCTGGTCTCACTTACAGGGCTGCCATGCAAGTATCGAGGGACGAGGTTATTAAGCTAAATCTCTGCGCTCCAAGCCTACCTTTCTTACTCAGCTTTGTGATCCTGGGGCTGGGACTCTGCACACCATATTTATCCTTTGCTGCTTGGCTCCCTGTTGGCTCGGCCAGTGGAGGAGGGGAAGATGGAGGAGGAAAAGGGTTTATGTAACCCAGCGATGCTTCTTCACCTTGGCGGTGACATCTGCTTCCAGCAGCAGTAGTTGCTTTCACTTTGTATTTTTTCAGCCCTCTCAATCCCTGCTTCATTGTATATCCTCTCAGTGACACTAGCACCTGCCAGCCAGCCTCTCTGCAGAGGTCTAAATCCCAGCTCCGTATGCTCCTCTAAACTCCTAAGAAACCGGCAGCAGCCAGGTGGCACTCGCTTCTCAGAGGTTGGGGGCTGAGCTGTGCAGGGCTCCTTCTTGACTCGTACATGTTTGGATAATCCCAGTCTCTTTTCTTTGTTTCCCAGCCTTTGACATGGTGGCTGCCACCTGTAGTAACTACTTTTATGATACCTCAGGGTCTCCTTTGGTCTTTTCCATTCTAATACCTGGCTAACAGTTCTTGGTATTAAATTATCTTTGATAAAATGATCAGTTCAGTTTGTTTCCTAACCACACCTTGACTGAAGCAGTCTAGTCTACCTGTCTTGTCTCACCATGATTTCAGCTAAGCTTGAAGGAGATCATTCTGATGGAAAATTACTATTGACTTCACATTGCTCTTAATCAAGTCCAAATCCCTAGGCCCTGCCTCCTTTACAGCTGCATCTCTTGCTGTCTCAATCTTGAACTTACTGCTCTAGGCACATGGGACTTCCTGAGGTTCTTCCAGTGTGGCATGCTCTGTCACCTTCAGGCCACTGAATGTGTAGTTCCTTCTGCTATCGTCCACCTTTTTCCCTGGGTAGCTCTCACATATCCTTCAGGTGCCAGCAGAGATGTCATGTCCTCTGGGGAGACTTTCTTGACTTCTCCCCTTTAACTCTGCTATCTGGGGCTTTCCCTCTAGTGGCATTCAAGTTAATTGTGTATTTAGCTGTTTCTCCCAGTGGCCTGCAAGCTCCCTGAGAGCAGTGCCTGGAACGCAATAGGTGCTTAATAAATACTTGACAATGATTTCCTTAGGAAATCTCAATGCTTTCTTTTTGCTTTTATGGAGCAAGGACAAAACTTCTACTAGTGCTGCTGCTGATGCAAGTCACGACCTAAATGATTACTGAGGGTTTCATCTCCCATCCAGAGGACAAGCTAATGTTGTGAAAATTGCCAAAATGGGTCTTGAGGGCAACAAACAAGATGCCTTAATGACCTGAGATGTCTCCGAAGCTGCCAAGTGTCACTCCAGTGATGGAGGGGGACAGGGATCATCTATTGATTCACCGGGTTAAAAGCCTTCCCATCACCTACAGCAGCTGAAGAAAATGAAACCTTGTCAAGTCCTTGCACATATGATTTCAGGATTCTAAGGAGAGGCACTGGTTCAAAGGGGAAGATTGAATGTGCCTTCTTTCCTGAGGCTGCATCATGCAACAAAAAAAAGCACAGATTTTGGAGTTAGAACTTGGTTCAAATCTTGGCTTTACCCCTAACTCCATATGGAACTTTGGTGAGATTATTAGTTTATTAGTCTATAAAATGGTACTCATATCATCTATTTTTTAAGAGAGACGAAATGAGGTGATTGATTTAAAGTTTGTAGCACAGACTTGGGTAAGATAGGTAGTCAGTGGAAAATGATTGGCCTGGCAGAGCTGATCTCACTCATTTGTTCATTTACCCATTCACTAAATATTGTCAAACATTTCCTAAATGTTAATGATACATCAGTAAATAAATTAGCAAATGTGCTTCCCTTCCTGGAGTTTCTACTGGGAGGAGACTATGAAAAGGCAACATATCAATAAACAAAAGAATTACAATTTGTGCTTAATGTGGTGGGAATTGAGTTTACTCTTGAAGGCATGACTCATCATGTGTATTCTGTGTCAGAGTGTATCGAAAAAGCACATCTCATAAGCTGAGAAAAATGCCATTAGAGAGGTCTTTAGTGGTTTGGAACTTCACCAATTAAAAGTTCAGCTACTCAGGCAATTTTCCAGTTAAGGGCTAATCAGATTGGAAAGATTATTATTTATTTTTCCATCTTCCCTCCCTCCTCTTTACTATTTAGGAGTAAGTTGCAGATATCATGCTCCTTTATTCTGAAATACTTAGGTATCTATTTCCTAAGAAAAAAGGCATACTTTTACATAACCATAGATCAGTAATCAAATTCTGGAAGTTTAACAGCAGTACAGTACCATCATCTAATGTACAGTTCATATTTGAATTTCAGGACTTAAGAAAATGTCCTTTATAGCATTTTTTTTTTCCTGATCTAAGATCCAATCTAGAATCACACGTTGCATTTAGCTGTCATGTTTCTCTAGTTGTCCTCAATCTAGAACAGCTACTTAGCTTTCCATTGACTTTTATTACATTAACATTTTGTAGCATCCAGGCTAGTTGTTTTGTAGAATGTCCCTCAATTTGAGCTTGTCTGGCTTTTTCTGACAATGTGCTTTTTAAGGCCATGCAGGCAACAAATGGCAGAGCTAAGCCTGGGAGCCAGCCATCCTAACCTCATGTCTTGTTCATTTTCCTCTTAAAAGCCTCCAAGTAACTTTGAGAACATAAGACCATGTAGCTTTCCCCCCACCCCCAAGAACAGTCCTATTAACTCAGCCAAGTTGTTTAACAGCAGGATTGAAATGGTAACAATCAGGAAGAACATTTCCTCCTAGGTAAACCTAGATATTTCTTGACTATCATTTAGCATCTCCAGATCCATGTGACAATTTAAAAAAAATCTGTTTATTAGGTTTTGTCTTCAGCTTCCAAGGTGACAATTTGCCCTGCTTTAATAGTACAGCTGAGAAAAACATTAGGAAAATTAGACCAAATGTGGGTAAAAATGCCATAAGACCATTTCAGTTCTATTATGATGGATTTTTCAAAACGGGAGGACATTGAATAAATGCACTAAAATTAAAAATGAAAGCAAAAACTTTTTTTGAAATTCCTTTTTAAAAGCTGAACAATTGCTGCAGCTAATCTATAATTTAACCAAATGTTGGGTACTTTATTATATTGATATGCTAGGAGTTAGCTTGCTGAATTTTCTCTAAGAATTGGGGGAGACAAAAGGACAAGTAATTGGTGCTCTGAGCCCATGTTCTGCTTCCCATTTCACAAATTAGACCTCCAGTGCATTTAAAATTTTGTCTAGATGTTATTTAACACCCCCACCCCCCCAAACTCTCCAAATCCAGCCCTAAAAGGAACTGCCTTTTCACAGTTTTCTCAGTCCTAGCTCAGCGTTTCTCCTTTTGCTGTTCCCAAAATGGGATTAGGAGAATGTCCTGGATGGGGTGGGGGGAAGACCCTCCCCCCAAGCAGCTCTTGTTGCTGCAGGATGTGGTGGGGGTGGGGAGGGAGGGGAAATATCTCACATATTACTTGTCTTATTGGTAAGAAGTGATACAGATGGGTATGTTGTTTATTATTTATTGAATACCCATTATAAGTCAGCAACTGTGGTAGGTGGTAGATTTAGCAAATGAATAACTCAGACATGGCCCCGATCCTCAGGAATTTACAAACTTGTGTATGTGGAATATAGGTGAGGCAATTAAATAGGCTGAACACAGGATGCTACCGGAAGGTACATAATCAGGTTTGGGTGGGAGGTGGAGTGGGTGGACTTAAATGTGCAATTTGCTCTGTAACAGACATTCTTATCCCATGGTAAAGAACACAGGCAAAAGAGAAGAGCCTGGCTTGTTTAAAAATATTTCCATTTACATGGAAACAAATGACAAAGATTTCTCAAGGAAAGGTGATATCGGGGATCGAGATGACCATACAAGTCAAGCAGCTTTTCGGATTCTTCTTCAGAAAAGCCAAAAGGAGAGTTGTTCCTTATGGAATACTGAGACAGTTGCTGTCTGGGACAGGGGTGATGACGAGCTTGATGTTTTTCTATCCCCTCCTCTGTGTGGCTCAGCGATATCATACTCTGCAGAGCAGGACTCCTTTCCCCTACTGGGAAGTGGCTTTTCACCCTTCTGTTTGACTTCTCTTTCTTTCTCTCCCATTTTGATTAATATACACAACTTTCCTCTCTACACTCACAGCACTTCTAAAATAGATGTGGGATCATGATGAAGTGTTATAGTTGCCTTTGTAGCGAGTGTTGAAGGTAGAAAAGGATGGTGACAGGGAAGACTCAGTGCGATGAGGGCTGACCTCTAAATGCTTATATATGAGCCATATAAACTGGGGTCAGATTCAGAAAGAACACTCTGGCTGCAGTGGGGCAAAAAGGTTAGAGGGGGCAAACTGGAAACAGGGAGACCATGTGGCAAACCTGGGACTAGGATAGTGGCAGTTAGGATGAGGCAAGACAAGTGAATGACAGAAATGTTTTGGAGGTGGAGTCAATGAGACTTGATGATTAATTGGATGTGGAGAGGGAGGGAGAGGGAGGAACTAAAGACAAACAGCTTTCTTCACACCTGTCTTGTACCCTAATCTTGGTCTGTACCTAGGATTTTGATCCTTGCCTGCATCTTCAGTTTTTCCCAAAGCCATGACCTCAAACTTCATGGTGATTGTTTGTGCCCTGGTGGTACCAACAGCACCTGGTGCTACAATCTGCACTCTAACTGCTGACACTGGTCATTACCTGACCCCAGGCTTAGTCAGGAAAGCATGGTGGTTTAGGAGGAAGGGCATTAAAATCTGAGGGATCTGGGTTCAAGTCCCAGGTCTGTACTTATTCTTAGTGTGACCTCAGACAAATCACTGTCTCTGAACCTTATTTCCTATCTGTAAAATAGTAACAGAGCTATCGAAGTTATGATGATTAATGGAGACATAAATGGGAAGCAGTTGGCACAGTGCCCACACACAGCAAGCCCACAGTAAAGGCTGAACAGGGAGAAGAAGAAGGAGAGGAAGAAGATCACATAAAAGAAGGTAATAAGAAGGTAATAGGGATGCCCCTCCCCCTGACAACCTACAGTGTGACAAAACAAAGTTAGGAAAACAAAGTAGTCATTTGGTAAAGGGGAAAAGAAAGAATCTCTTTTTAGCATGATGAAAGGAGGTATGCCAAGACGACTCCATCCTAACAGTGGAAAAGTCCTGGTTGTCTTGTCTAGCCTGGGCTAGAGGCAAAGGCAGGGCCAGGTCCTCAGAGGCCTCCTCCACCCCAGCTCTGGTCTAGCTCTCTTCCTGGTGACTCTCCTCTCCTCACATAAATGCTCTTCTTCATAGTCTTTGTCTTCAAATCACAGCTTTCCTTAGCTCTCCCTAATCCTCCTCCCTGATGATGTTCTCCTCCGCCTCTCTTCAGAGGGTTGCTTCTAAAGGAACTGGGCATTTGTCCAATTCCAGGGATAGGCAGGCTGTAGAAATTAACATTTGCTGAAGATTGTGTTGCCCCCTGGAATCTCACCTCTAAAAAACATTGGATCACTATGCCTAAAATAATAAGAAAAATAACAGTCACAGTAATCAGTTTGCATCAGTTTGGCTTTTCTGGTTCGGCCAGCATCTATTGGGACCGGCTGAGTAGCATCTGTTCCTATTGGTCAGAGGCCATGCCATACTGGCTGTGATGTAGTTTGGACTATCATCCCTGGCGATAACAGCAACTTTCATTGATTAAGTACTTACAAGTTCTAGTGGTAACATGGATTATATCATTTTATCTTTAGATATTGTTTAGGTTTGTTTTTTTCTTTTCTCATTTTACAAATGAGGGAACTGAGGCTTATAGGGGGAAATGATTTGCCCAAGATCAAATTCACAGAGCTCAAATCCAAATCTCTCTGACACCAGTGCCTGAGTTCCTTTTTATTTTAATTAATTAATTAATTATTAGTGCCTGAGTTCTTAACCACTTTGCTGTAATGCCTAGAAATACTGATCTTTGACTGTTCACACCCCCCACCCATTATTTATTATGTAAATAATACCTCTTATTTTTCTCTATGTCTCTCTGTTTCTTTCCTTCAGAGAGCACCAGCTACCATTAACAATCATACATTTGATTCTGGGGTCATTTTCTTACTTTCTTTTTTTAATTAATTATTTTCTTCTTTTTTTTGCAGGCAGAAAGTTTATTGGGAAGCTCGTCCAAGGGAGGGGGTCTTAAGAATAGACTTCAGCTCCCCTGCTGGCATGGCAAGTGTCTGAAGAGAAACTTCAGCCCACGAGTGGAAGGTGGTGGATATGAATTTATATAGTACATCAATAAGTGGGGAAACTGAGTACATCCCGGAGCCAAATGACCAGGAGGAAGTGGGCTAGGAGGTCTTGGAATGTAGAAGGGGTTGCTCCATTTTGTTTATTCTTGGGAGGGGATGAGCTGCCCATGGGCTATGGCTTGCTCAACTGGTTAGGTGGGTTATGGCTGGAGGCTGCCTTTCCTCTACCTATGCCACAGGGGCATTGATTACATAAATGTTAGGTAAAAAATATAGGGTACTTCCATATGCCCTACCTCCTCCCCCTCCCACACTTTACCATATTAACAACATCTTTCATTAATGTGTACATTTGTTACAATTGATGAGCACATATTGAAGCATTGCTACTAACCGTGGACTATAGTTTACATTGTAGTTTACAACTCTGCCCGCACAGTTTTGTTGATTATGACAAAATGTATAATGGCCTGTATCCATCATTCCAATATCCCAAAAAATGCCCCCATGTTATACATATTCTTCCCTCTCACTCCCCTCGTAACTTCTGGTGGCCACTGCCTTTATATCAATGATACACGTTCTTCCATTGCTAGAAAAATAATGTCTATAATAGAATAATAAGTCTACTTTAGTCCATTGTTCATTCCCCAATCTTGAGGATTTGTGGATGGTGATGCCCACTCTGCTTCTAATTGACAGGGACTTAGATCCCATGGGGCAGATGGATGGAGCTATCTTGCTTGCAGTTGCAGACACTCTGTTTCTTGGGATGGACGTTGTCCATTATCATCTCTTTGTTAGTTGTCCCAGGTGAGTCCAACGACTGTAGAGTAGGTGTTGCAACTCTGCTGAGATTCAGGTCTCAACTGGCACATGGATGGATCAAAGGCTTAAGTCCTCTGGGACATATATTTAAAAAGTATAGTACTAATTATAGGTTCAAATAAAAGGTGCAGAAGAGCCAAGTGTAGGGAAACTATAAATGAGTCTAACTCTGTTACACTGGGGAGTATAAATTCCAAAGTAAGGCCCACTGATAGGGTGCCAAATTCCTGAGCTGTCTGCCCTGCCTATAGTGTTTGGATGTCTCTAGAGCCCTCAGGAGCCCCACTGTTTGAGGCACTGTTTATTGTGGCAGTCAATGAGATCCTGCTGAGACATGCATAAGGGTAACTTCTGGCATGACCTCCTGACTCACTTTGAAATCTCTTAGCCATAAAAACTCATTTATCTTTACTCTTTCCCCCTTTTGGTCAAGGTCTTTTTCCAGATGCATTGCTTGTTGGCGCTTGGTAATAATTCCTCAGTGTCAGGGAAACTCATCCCAGGGACTTATGTCCCATGATGTGGGGAAGGCAGTGTGTTTATATGCTGAGTTTGGCTTATGGAGAGGCCACATTTTCAGGAGGTAACTCTTAGGCAATGTATAATACTAGGCTGTTTCAATTTCACAAGAAAAGGTTCATAAGTACAATCAATATCAAGGGCCTGGCCGAATGGTCTGTCCCCTTTTGCTAGGCACTGCCCTTGTACTCGGGGTTCTTGCTGCTCTATTAGAGTATGTAGCAGGACTTCCCAGGATGGGAATTCAATATTCTTTCAGTTATTGTGTGGGTCCCCACCCACTGAGACAACGTGGGGTCATTTTCAATGCCTGCCCCCGGCACTGGTCCTATTATGATATAGCACTGTGCTTATAATCATGGAAGATGAGGTTGGTTTGGAATGAGCAGTGTTGAATGCCTCTTGATGTCTCTGCCAGGTGAAAGTCTGCCAGCCTTAGCATATGGTGAAATGATCAGCCTCAGTGGGCGTTGGCAAGTCACAGGAACCACTGATAAGCTTGTTAGTTTATACGTTAATGTTGTGCACATATGCCCTCAGGAGTGGCATGTGTTACTAACCTTCCTGCACCGCAAACACCAGCGTTTGCATCCCTCGTTGCCTCTGTCAGGAAGAGCCCTGCCTGATGTCCTGTTCTGGGACTTCACTCTCCATTTTGTAATGAGCTTCAAGTCAGGAAGCTGTCAGTCAACTGATGCTCCCTTGGTGGATTTTCCTACCTCTCTCCTCTGTTGACTCAACTGGGTCAAGTGGCAACTGCTTATTTTAGGTATAACGGAATCTAAAAAAGTAGATCCAGGCCTGTTATACCAGGTTGTGGTTCCTCAGTGAACAGGCTCCCAGCAGACACTTATTTTAAGGGTCACACTGTGTTAATCACCTTCTTCAGCCAAAGTATTATTATGGTGATAGAGGTTAATATTTTCCCAATGACGTTCCCCCATCAGAGGAGGAAACACGGTGTATAGCAACCCCAAACCCAAACTGATAGAAAAACTATACTTCCCAAGGGCTGAATTTCATAAAGATAGAGTTTTTATCTCTATATAGCTTTTTTATTTTTAGGTTCCATTCTCCCTCCTCTATTTTTTCTTTCTTTCTTTTTTTTAACATTTAATGCTTTCAGAAAGAATGAATAGTATTCTACATTTTTATATTCTAAACAACACTCCTGCATAATTCTATTCAATTCTTTGTTGGTCTTTTTTTTTCTCAAGTTATGGTTTTAAAAATAATCTGGAACTAATTTGTCTAATGAATATGCATTATTGCAAGAGTCTTGAAATTTTTGAAAACCTTCAGTCAGCATCTTTCAGGGACGTGGTGATGAATGTAGCATCAGGCACTTGGAAGCCATTTCTAATTTGGCAGGAGCAGGTATGATTTTTGCACATTTTAAAGCCAGGCATGATGTAGTCATTTACTGTTTACCTACGGCTAGCTTAGTGTGGTTACTTTCTACCTAGCCTAGCTCCCTCTACCAGTGGGATGGGTACATTATCACTACTGGGGAAATAGGATAGGGTTGAAATAGAAGTCAGGTATGACAAATGATAGGATGTGGAGGAGAGAAGGAGTGCAGTTTGATTCTGTCACAGCTAATGCCTACGGCTTACTAACAATAGCTACCATTTGTAGGATGCTTATCTTATGCAAGTCACTTTACAAATATCTTAATCTTCACGACAATCCAGTCAGCAGAGGAATATTATCGCTATTTTACAAATAAGGAAAAGGGGACTTGGAGAGGTTGAGAAACTTCCCCAGGATCACACAGCTAGGAAATGGCAGAGTTTATGTACTTAAACATTTATCTCTGAACATGTCCTCTATGGACATGTTGGCAAGTCTAGAAATGAACTTGACTTGGATCTTCCTTTCAGAGTGTTTATCTTCTGGTAGAAGAGAGAAGACAAACTGCTATGATATATAACCAAGAAAGTTCAGAAAAGAGACAAGACAGAGGGCCATGTCATAGATGTAGAAGCAAAGAAAAAAAAAAGAAAAATTTTTATCTCACCTGTAGCTCCTTGTTTCCTGCATACTATGAACTTTGACTTTTCTAAAGTGGCCTCTGGACAAAATTTTTCAGTAATTGTTTTTGACTTGGGGAACTGGCTCCCTCCTGTGTACTTTTCTTCTAGTACCTGAGTGAAAAAAACAGATGGGCTTTCTCTGTTGCTGAAGCAGGCAGAAGCATCCCAACCCCAACTGTGGAATTCATTAGCCTCTGCTGTCAAATTGCCATGCTCATGGGGCTGTGAAAGGCACAGCGCCTTCCCAGTCCTGCCCAGAGTACAGGCTGTCATAGTTCCCACAAAAGTGGCACAGGGCCTGCTGTTGAGTGCCAGAACATGACCTCTCGTGAAACATTGCCTTCTTGTAGGATTGCTTTTGTTTCCTTTGGCAAATGGAATAAAAGTGATTTCTCTCAGACTTGGTCTTTGTTATACTTTTTTCCCCTCTTCTGGGGGAAAAACATTTACATGTGAATGTGGACACCCTTGCTTGTAGGTAGCAGCACTCTGACTAGCCTAAGCAAATAAAATGGAATTTATAATAAGAACCTCAGGGAGTAGAACCAGAAACCAGAAAATTCCTCATGAGCCAAGGCATATTCCCTTGGTAATATTCTCTCTCTTGGGTTGCATAGACTTGTATTTCTGCATATCTGTTTATTCTTCTCTGTCTACCAACCGGTTGTCTCTTCTTCTCATATGTTCATGTGAGAATATGGCTTTCAGGAGCCTCCAATGTCCATCTTCTCAGTTTGAGCTACCAAAAGAAACCCACTAGCATGTGTGTCCCAATTCTACTGCTGAGAGAAACAAAGCTGGGTGCAATCAGTTGTAGTAGTTTTGGGTCATGTAGTATGACCATGACTTCAGATCCCTCATTCTGTCCCCAGCCCCTATGAGTGGGGTATATTTTACAGAACAAGGAGATGTTGGGGGGCAGGCAATTAAATAGATAATTGCATATATATATATATATATATAAAATCTGGCATGATTTTATCTTTATTGGAAATCAGTATAGCATGGTAATTATCCATAGGAGGACAATGTCTGTGGAAGTTCATTATGTCTTTGCTCTTGGAACAAATGGAGTTCAGTTGAACTGTATAAAGAGGAGAATTGATGAAACTTATTCATATAGTTCAGGCAAAATCTGCAGCTGAGGGAAAAGAGGATTAGGCTTTTCTGAACTAGTTAGCTCAGTTAATGATACTCAAATGCACGAAATAATTGCTTAGGCATTCTCCCCAAAGTATGAGTAATATTTGGGTAGTTCTCACTGGTATTGTAAACCTAAAACTCCCTATCTAAACCAGGCGCCTTCTGCAAGGTATTTTCTTTGGTATCCCAAGGAAAAAGTGATCTTTCCCTCCTCCAGACTTCCAAAGTGCAAAGCACTTTTGTCCTTGGCTGTTTTACTTCCTTGTACTTGTTTGCCTACTTTTATCTCCTGATGGACTGTTGCTTGCTGAGGACAGAATCTATTTTATTTCACTATCTCTGCCTAAAGCTGATTTTAGGAGGTTCCTAAATCATATATGCTAAGTATGTGAATCACCTTAGTGATTCATAGTAAGCCAAAGCAACTAATTACTAGTTCAAAACTTTTTGAGTCAGAGATTCTTCACTGGCCACTTAATCAAATAAATTTACCAGTACCAACAATGTGCCTAGGACTGTGCTTTGTGCTATTAGGTGAGTGGCTTTTGTTTTTTTCTTAAACTTTAATTTTGAAATTCTTTGAAATTTACAGGACAGTTACAGAAATAACACAAAACTCATACGTAACTCCAATATATACCTCAACCAGATAATCCAGATCCATCTACTTTGAACATTTTGCCACATTTGCCATATCATTCTATCTCTATATCCATCCAACTATTTTCTAAACATTTGAGAGTAGATGGTATATATCATGCTCTTTGAACACAATACTCCTATGTACATTTCTTAAGAATAAGGACACTCACTTATGTAACTACCTTAAGTACAGTTATTAAGTTCAAGAAATATAATTTGACATAAAGCTTATAGTTTATGTTTTAATTTTTCATTTGTCCCTGTAATGTCCTTTTGGGCATTTTCTCTTCCATTATTAGATCCAGTCCAGGATCATGTAATGCATTAAATTGCCATCACCTCTTTTGTCCATGTCTCTCTTTTTTAAATTGTAGAAACATATATGGGAAGCGGCTGTGGCTCAATCAGTAGGGCTCCCGTTTACCATATGGGAGGCCCCGGGTTCGGTTCCTGGGGCCTCCTGGTGAAGGCAAGCCCGCCCGCACGGCGTGGTTAGCTGACCCAGAGAGCACAAGCAGCAAGGGGGGATAAATGAATAAATAAATAAAATCTTAAAAAAAAAAAAAAAAAAGAAACATATATACAACATAAATTTCCCATTTCAGCTACTTCCAAGCATACCATTCAACGAGATCAATCACATTTACAATGTTGTGCTACTCTCACCACTATCCATTATCAGAACTTTCTCATCACACCGAACAGAACGCCCTGGTAGCTTATACCCTATTTTCTGGGTCTATGAATTTGTGTACTCTAGTTATTTCATATAAGTGTAATCATACAATATCTGTCCCTTTTTTTCTGACTTATTTCTTTCAACATGATGTCTTCAAGGTTCAACCATGTAGGAACATGTATTAGAATGCCATTCCTAATATTCCATTGTATGTATATACCATAGTTTGTTTATCCAATCATCTGCTGATGGACATTTGGGTTACTTTTACCTTTTGGCTATTGTGAATAATTCTGCTATGAGCACAGGTAGACAAATATCTGTTTGAGTTCCTCCTTTCAATTCTTTTGAGTATATACCTAGAAGTAGGATTGCTGGGTAATACGATGGTTCTGTTTAACTTTTTTTTTTAAGATTTATTTTATTTATTCCCCCTGCCCCCGCCCCATTGTTTTGTGCTCACTGTCTACTCTGTGTGTTCTTCTGTGTCTGCTTGTTTTCTCTTTAGGTTGCACCGGGAACCGATCCTGGGACCTTCCAGAGTGGGAGAAAGGCGCTCAATCTCTTGCGCCATCTCAGCTCCCTGGTCTGCTGTGTCTCTTATTTTCTCTCCTCTGTGCCTCTTTTTGTTGTATCATCTTGCAGTGCCAGCTCTCTGCATGGGACAGCACTCCTGCGTGGGCCAGCACTCCTGTGTAGGCCAGCACTTCACATGGGCCAGCACTCTGCATGGGCCAGCTCTCTGCATGGGCCAGCTTGCCTGTCACCAGGAGGCCCCGGGAATCAAACCATGGACCTCCTTATATGGTAGATGGGAGCCCAATCTCTTGAGCCACATCCGTTTCCCTCTGTTTAACTTTTTGATGAACTACCCAACTGTTTCCCACAGAGCCCACACCATTTTACATTCCCACCAACAATGTACTAAGTTCCTTTTTATCCACATCCGTGCTAGCAGTTGCTGTTTTCTTTTTATAAAATAATAGCCATTCTAGTGGGTATGAGTTCATAAAAATTGATTTTTAAATCAACTGCCTAATAAAATGTAAGAGAAAAAAAAAAAAACAAAAACTGAAGTTACAATACTGAAGTGGAAGAGTTTACAGAAAACTGCTTGTCATATTCCAGATGATGCAAATAACAAGTAGTAAAACTACCATTTTTAAAAAGAAATTATAGAATTTTCTAAACTGGGAGGTAATATTTTTATTGATTTCTGTGTTATGAAAGACTTGCTCACATGTCAAACATATATCAGAAGTTTCTAATTAAAACAAGACATATTTTGAAATGTATAACTTATTATGCAAGGATGAAACTAAGAATTAAGCTAAACAGGGAATGAACAAGAAATCCCTTGTTATTAACTATGCCTCAAAATTATGTCATCAATCCTAAAGGTACTAAGGAGGTATTTTAGTTTCCTAGGCTGCTTAGAACAGATACCATGAAATATGCTAGCTATAACAATTGAAATTTATTAGCTTACAGTTTGAGGCCATGAAAATATCCAAATCAGGGCATCATCAAGGCAATGATTTCTCCCTGAAGACCAGCTGCTGGCGAGCCTTGGTTTCTCTGCCACAAGGCAAGGCATATGGTGGTGTCTGCTGGTATTTCCCTTCTCTTCCAGGTTTTGTTGATTGCAGCTTCTTGCTTCTGTGGTTTCCCCACCCCCCCTTACTCTCTGTATTCATTCCATTTATAAAGGACTCCAGTAAGAGTATTAAAACCCATCCTGAATGAGTGGGTCACACCTTAACTGAAGTAGCTGTATCTCAAGATCCTACTTACAATAGGTTTATATCCACAGGAATGGATTAAATTTAAGAACATGTTTTTCTGAGGTACATAAAGCTTTAAACTACCACACTTCACCCTCTGGACCCCAAAAGGACATGTTCTTTCCATAAGCAAATACATTCATCTCATCACGATATCCCCCAAACCCTAAGCCATTTCAGAAGCAAAACTAAGTACAAAGTCTCATCATAATCGGTTTTAGGTGTGGTCTGTCCTGGGGCACAATTCCCCTCAGTCTGTGAACTGTGAAACCTAGAGAACAAGTTATCTACTTCCCATATACAAAGGAGGGTCAGACATTGGGATTAATTCCCTTAGTGAGAAATTATAAGGAAAACAGATCACAGTATGCAAACAATTCTGAACCCCTGCAGGACATACTCCCTTAGATTTTAAGGTCTGAGAGTCATCTATGGAAAGATATTGTGTCCTCTGGGCCTGCCATCCCACCCTTTCCTAGGGCTTGCACAGTGGCCATACCCTTCTTGAACACTGGGGTGAAGTTTCCACCCTCTGAGTACACTGGGGTGGAAAGCCAGCCTCTCTACAATCCCTGTGGAATATGTTCCTTCCTCTCTGAAGACTGGAGTGGCAGCATCTTCCTGTATGACAGGGCAGAAGGCTTGCCTTAGCCAAGCTCCAGGGCACACTTTCCACACACATGGGTGGGTCTGCTCTCTTGGCCCAAGAAGATATCTTCAGTCCAGACCTCAGCTTCCATGGTTCTGCCTTTGAAATTATTTTTCCTTTAATCTGTCCCTTTTAGTCCAGGCTGGCAGTGGTTCTGTTCATACAGGTGGCACAAAAAAACTTGTCAGTTTTGCATATAGTACATAAGGGTCCAATCCCTCAGAATGTAGGACTTTCCACATATCACTATCTGGAAGCTCATAATTTTCCAAACCATCAATTTCTGGTTTATTTGTGCCCAGGAGTTCAATTCTCAGCGTATCCCTTTCCTGTTGCATTTTCCTATAAGCTACAAGGAAAACCAGGCTGCATTTCCACATTTAGCTTGGAAATCTCCTCAGCTAAATCTCTAGCTCATCACTTTCTAATTCTGCTTTCCATCTGACATCAGAATTCAATTTTGCCAAGTTCCCTGACCCTTTAAAACAAGGGTCGCCTTTCCTCAAGTTTCCAATGATAAGTTAATCATTTCTAAGGCCTTATCAGAACTTTAGTGCCCATACTTCTATCAACAGTCTCTTCAAAGCAATCTAAGCCTTTTCTGTCAAACAGCTCACAATTCTTTCAGCCTCTACCCATTACCCAATTCCAAAGTCTTTCCCACAGTTTTGGTATTTGTAATAGCAGCACCCCACTCTTCTGGTAACAAAATCTGTTTTAGTTTCCTAGGCTGCTTAAAGCAAATACCATGAAATGTGCTGGCTTAAACAATGGGAATTTATTAGCTTACAGTCTGAGGGCATGAAAATGACCAAATCAAGGCATCATCAAGGTGATGCTTTCTCCCTGAAGATCAGCTGCTGGTGAGCCTTGGTTTCTCTGCCACGTGGCAAGGCACATGGTGGCATCTGCTGATCTGTCCCTTCTTTCTGGATTTTATTGATTTCAGTTTCTTGTTTCCATAGCTTTTTATCCAGTGATTGGCTTTTTAATTTATTAGCTAAGAACCTAGGGAAGTTTAACTTCTCTGAGTCTTAAAGGATCCCATCTTCAAACTGAGTGGGGAGAGGCAGGGCAGAGTGGGGAGAAAAGAAATAATATTTCCCTTGTGGGGTGATTGTAAGGGTTAGAGATTATACATAGAAAGCACCAGACACAGAGTAACTTTTTTGTTTAATTGTAGTTATTATGTTTTGTGGTAGATATGAATTTTCATGCATTACTGTCAAATGTAAGAAAAGTCTCATTTCTTTATTTCTCTAATTTATATGGCCTTGATACCTCCATCTCCCTAGGAGAGAAATTCAATTTCAGTTATGTTCTAGAGGTCTCTAACTCTTCCCAAGATATGAAACGTCTCCATGGGTCTTATGTATTCCATAGAATTTGGGAAAGGCTTTCGGATTTCAGTCTACTCAGCTCACCTCTGATGAACTTGCCCAAGCCCTCTTTAGCCTCTGAAGACAGGTGGCCCCACAGCTTCCCGTCTATACTTGGACTTGAGTGTCTCTAGCTGTGGTCCCCAAGTCCACAGCATGTTATGTTCTCTATCCCCCTTGGACTGAGGAATCTTCCATCTCTTAGTTTGAACTCCACCTCTCCCCTCCCCTCCCATCCTATCCCCTTTATAAAAGCCTGAGAGAGGGGAGAAGGATTGTCTTCTTAGAATCAGACAACTTCTGCTTTAAATCTCTCTAATGCAAAAATTGTTAGCAATCCCTTAAGGCAAAGAAAACTGAAGAGTTTGTTATCTTCTTGGTGTTGGGGAGGGAAAGTGACATCCACTCTTTCCATTTTCCCACAGCAATGGCAACCAAGTATAAGTTAATTCCTTAAAAGATCACTGGGTGCCATGCTTCCCCAGCCTCATCATGGTAAAGTCCTACTGGTTCTCTTTCTGTTCTTGAATATAGAGCTTTTCATTTTCCTCTACTTGGAACATTTCCACAGGTTCATAATTTGGTTTCTTGTCATTATTTGGAGTCTTAGCTTAAATATTATCTTCTCATAGAAATCTTTCTAGAACAAACTTTCTAAAGTAGAGACCACCTCCAACCCTGGCCAATCATGGCACCTTATTTTATTATCTTCATAGAATTTATCCCTACATTATTATTTACTCTGTGTGGTAGGATGTAGTCTCTACAAGGACTGTCACCTTGTTGCCTTATTCACCATTGTACCCCTTAGCTCAAATCCTGGTACATATCTGGGGCTCAGTAAACAGATCTTGATGGAAAGAATTAAGTTTCTTGTCAAATTTTGATGTGAATAAGGATGAAGTTGGAAGAAATATGACACAATACTCATTTTAAGGTTGCTTAAACTAGTTTGAATCAATATTCAAAAAATATTTTGAGTACCAAGCAAAGGGTTAGGTGGAGAATCTTGGAGAGGTGAGGTGACATTTATAGTTAGAAAAAATGTTCTTTAAGTTCTAATGCTTATATAGGTTTTGGATTCAATATTCAATATCTCTTGAAAAAATACTAAAGGTAGATATGAGATCTTTATGTTTATCAAAAGGACACATGGATTTTAAAACCTTGAGACATATTTGTTTAAATTCTAATGCCAGGTTAAATTCTGAGCTGACTCCATAGAATCACCAGGGAGCTTATTAAAAATAAAGTTTTGAGGACAGAACCCATAAAGATTCTGGTTCAGTAGACCTGGGGTGGGACTCAAGAATTTGTATTTGGAAAAAAAGATTCTCTAAGTGATTCCTCTTTTTAGCAAAATTCAGGAGACAGTGGTTTAAACTAAAAGTCTATGGAATGTAAAGCAGAGTGAATTTAGAAAAGGACATCTTTGTGGATGGTGCAAAACTTCAGCTCAAAGAACAGGGTTTCCAGAGGACAACTTTTGTGCCCAGTAGTGAATTTTTAATGAAACCATAGTTAATAACTTGAAAATTCATAATTCACAGTTTATCCTCAGTGCTTGAGATGAGTGGTGGTGGTACTACTAATTTTCCTTTGTCCTGCTTACGTTTAAGCATGAAGTTTTTATTACGAAAAATTTCAATTATGTTGTATTAGTCAGCCAAAGTGGTGCTGATGCAGTGTACCAGAAATCTGTTGGCTTTTATAAAGGGTATTATTTGGGGTAAAAGCTTACAGTTACAAGAGCCTAAAGAATCCAACTCAAGGCTGCTTTCTCACCAAAGTCTGTTGCCACGTGTTGAGGCAAGATGGTGGGTGATCTTGCCTGGTCTCTACTTCTCTTAAGGCTCTGTGGGCACAGCTTCTTCCAATCTCAGCTGTAGGCTGGTGTAATGCAGGTAGAGACCCTGGCCTGCTGACTACGCCAATTGTAGCGCAGGCAGTCAAGCCCGACTAATTTGATATTCCAGAGAAACCACAAGGGAGCCCAGTGACGGTCATGCCTTTATTACTTACTCATACACAGATAGCCCCAGTCTCTGGGGCTATCCCCCCTTATATAGGACCAGGGTGTCTCCGGAGCTCTCAGGAACCCCACTGAGTGGGGTGATAGGCACTTAGATGTTCTATGAGCTCCTACTGAGGTGTGCGTAAGAGTTACCTCTGGGATGATCTCCCGACTCTCTTTGAAGTCTCTTAGCCACTTGAACTCATTTGTCTTTACAAAAACCTTTGAATTTAATACAAAGGGTATCACACCCAGAGAAACAGACCAGTTTACGAACATAACCCTTCTCTTTTTTGGGGTTCATAAATAATCTCAAACTGCCACATGTATAGAAGTAGAATAGCTTAATTAACCCCTGTGTATCCATCATCCAGCTTCAACAATGATTAATTCACGACCAATCTTCTTTCATCTATGCCCTGACTAATTACCACCCCACCCCCAGGCTATTTTGAAGCAAATCCAAGACATAATATCATTTCTTCTCTAAACACTTCAATCTGTAAAAATGGGGATGTTTGAAAAAGAATGACCCCAATACCATCATCATACTAAATCAATTAACAAGGATTTCTTAATTTTGTATAATATCCACTCAATGTTAAATTTTCCTCTGTTGTCTTAGAAATGCTTTTTCACAATTGATTTGAATTAGGTTCCAAATAAGTCTTATCTATTATGATTGATTGATGGGTATCTTAAGTCTCTCTTTCTCTTTTTTTTGTGCAAGGGAGTAAAAAGCTTATTGAGAAATGAGGGAAAAGGAAAAAAGTACACAGGCGGGGCAGTGCTACAGGGTGAGATGTGCATGTGGGCTCCGGGTTAGGCCTTTTTAAGGTCTTTCCTCCTCTCCTTCCTAATGTTGGGGAGGGGCCCCAGCTGTTTGCTGTTCTGATAGGCTGGCTAAAGAGCCCCACCTATTAGCTCTCAGGGGACCGATGAGGAGACCTTTTGTTTGGAAGTATCTGGTGCTTCATCTTGAGCCTGAGGTCTGGTTGGGGTCTTTTTGGCTTTGTTCTTAGTAGCAGCGTTCTCTTAGGGGGTTTCTGGGCTGGGACGCAGCTGTGTCTTAAGTCTCTTGATTTATGTGTTCTCTCTATTGTTATCTTTGCAGTTTATTAATTGAAAAACCTGGTCTTTTTTTTTGGAAGAGTATCCCACAGTCTGAATTTTGCTGATTTTGTCACTGTGATTTAATTAAACATTTTTCTGTCCCTTGTATTTTCTATAAATTCATACACAAATTTACAGCCTTAATCAGATCGAGGTTTGATTTTTTTCCAAGCTTTTTCCAAATGTGGTGATGTTTATTATTATTGGGAGGCTCATACATCTTGTCCCTCTTTTTGTAATGCTAGCAGCCATTGATGATTATTGCTTAGAGACATTATTTTATTAGGGTTTGCAAAAATGGTAATACTTTAATTTGACCATTTTTTCTTCATTTATTAGTTGGGATATTTCTATAACAAGTAATTTGGTTACTCAGGAAAAGCAGGCTAAGTGCTTGCTTTTTTCTTTTATTTAGCTATTTCAAAATAATGAGTTAGCTACTTGGCATCCTCCAGGAGTGACCAATGCATTGTTTTGTTGTTTGTTTCTTTAGTATCAGCTCATTTATTTAAACGTATTTGATGTGTTTCAGTCCACTGCAGTTACTGTTTTTAGTCCTCTCTCTCTCATATGGTTGCATAGTACTTCATTGGGTGGATGTACCATGTTCATTCATCCAGTCAAGAAATATTTCTGTCACATATTCTTCTTCCTTTCCTCTTCTTTTTTAAAATAACCATTTGAAAATGCAAAAGGCACTCAACTTGCAGGCTGTACAAAAACAGGCCATGGACCAGATTTGGCCCTGGGACTGTAATTTGCCAACTCTTGAAACAATTCCCTATTGATAACTGTTTGGTTTGTTTGCAAACTTTTGCTGTAGTAAATTGTGTTGCAACAAATAGCCTTCTGCATACATCTTTTGATATTTTGGCTATTGGGATGGCGTCTTAGGAGTGGGATTGCTCAAAGGGTAAATATTCATTTTGTTAGGTACTGCCAAGTTCTCCTCCATGGATTTGCTCTATTTTATACCAGCAATGTATGAGAATGCCTATTTCTTCACAGTATTGTCAAAAGAGTAGATTGCTCAACTGCTATATTTTTGTCACTCTGGGTGAGAAATGAGTATGGTCTTAATTTGCATTTCTTTTATTATTAGCAAGATTGCGCTTCTTTTCTTTGTGCTAAGAGCCATTTAATTTTTTGTGAACTGTCTGTTTGTATCTCTTGCCTGTTTTTCTATAGGCCATTGATCTATTTCTTCTCTACTTTTAGAATATTAACTCATTGTCATTGCAAAAAGTGGCAAATATTTTTCATTTTTTGTTTTTAAATTATGGAGGTTTTTTTGCTATACAGAAGTTTTAAAACAATTTTATGGCAAATTTATCAAACTTTTCCCTTATTGCATCTGGATTTTTGGGTCATAGTTAAGAAAGCAGTTTCTACTTCCAAGTTTAGAGGAATTCATCCATGCTTTCTTCTAGTACTTACATAGTATTGTTTTTTTTTTTTTTTTTTTTTTTAATTTAAATTTTTTTTTATTGTGGGTAAAAATCAAAATTTTCACAATACATACCAACATTTGCAAAATGATATATAAATATATATGCATATATGTGCATTTGCTTACAAAAATGTTATTTATATATATATATAAATATATTTTAAGAGGTGCTTAGATTACCCAAAATATTACACGGAACCCACTGGGATTCCATAGTATTGTTTTTACATTTAAATCTCTGATCCATTTGGAATTTATACTGGTATTTGGAGTGAGGAATGGATCCAATTTCATCTTTTTTTCCATATGATTCACCAGTTAGCCCAACCACTTATTAAAAAATCCATCTTTTCCTAGTTCATTTTAAATGCTGAATTTAAATTAATGAATAAATTCAATTATTAAATGCTAAATGTCTCTATGTTATTATGTATATCTCTAGAGTTTTTATTTGTTCCATTTGTCTTTTTCTTTCTATTCATACACCAATACCACACTCAAAATTTTTTTAATAGATTCTGAAAAAATGTTTTAATATCAGATAGGGCTAGGCTCTCCTCTCCTATTTCTCATCTTTTTTTCAGTGTTTTCCCAAATGAACTTTATAATCAACTTTATCTCTGGGAAAATCAAAATCTGATAGTATTTTAAATGGTGCTTATTAAATACAAAAATTAACTTTGGGAGGATTGATAACTTTATGAAGCTGGGTCTTCCTAGCCAAGAACACAGGAAGTCTCTCCATTTGCTCAAGTCTACATTTGTGACTTTCAGAAATATTTTATAGTTTTTCTCATGTGGATTTTGCTTAGGAATTATTATTACTGTGATAACAATTATTATTATTGCTCTCAGAAATGGACTTTCCCCTTCCATTATGTCTTCTAATTGGATTTTGCTTATATATATGTCCATCTTTTTACTTTTAAATTTCCTAATCTCTTTGTTTTGGGCATGTCTTTTTGGTGTGGAATTTTGCTTTGTTAACCAAACTGAAAATCTTTTACATGTGCATGCATTAAGCCTATTTACATTTATATGCATGATTGGTAGGTTTAACTTCAGGTGTGACACATTGTTTTAGTTTATGCAATGTGATGTGAGTGTGTATGTGTGTACATACAAATTATTTTACTATGGTCTATTTTATTTTATTTCTTTCTTTATTTATTTTTTTTGATATATCTTTTGGTGTTTAGGAAGGTCTGAAATTTTGTTCTAATGGTTACCTTAATATTAACACCTTTATACAATACACTTAATGTTCTCTGTGTCTAGTGCTCGCCTCCTATAAGCTGAGCAATATAGAAATTGGTTAGCAAGCCCTTCTTTCCCTCTTCCACAGTATCTAATGTAATTTGATGCTGAAGTAATGCAATTTTACTTCAGTTAATATTTATAAGGCAGTCACCAAGCTTAATCTTCTTCCTATATGCCCTCCCCTTCTCTGTTTCCATTTTTTTTGGCTATTTCTGAAAAGACAGAAAAGGAAAATGGCATTTTTCCTCACACCTCATCCTGTCTCCTCTTCTCACAGAGCCTTGAGAAATAAATGTACAGGTTGGGGAATGAGACTAGATTTGGATGGGTGAAAGGGAACCATTTTAGTCATTTGTCTTTTTTTCTTTAAGATTTATTTTATTTATTTCTCCCTACCCCCTCATTGTTTACACTTGCTGTTTCTGTTTGTCTTCCTTGTTTCTTTAGGAAGCACCTGGAACCAAACCCCGGACCTCTGATATGGGAGAGAGGCGCTTAATTGCTTGAGCCACATCCATTCCCTGTTTTGTTGTGTCTCTCATTGTGTTTTTCTTTTTGTGTGTCTTGTTGTGTCATCTTGTTGCGTCAGCTTGCTGTCTTGCTTGTCCTCTTTAGGAGGCACTGGGAACCTCCGCTTCCTGCTTTGTTGTATCTCTCATTACATTTTTCTTCTTGTGTCTCTTTTTGCGTCAGCTTGCCATGCCTGCCAACCGTGCCAGCTCACTGTCTTCTTTAGGAGGCACTGAGAACTGAACCAGGGACCTTTCATGTGGTAGGTGGGAACGTAATTGCGTGAGCCACATCCGCTTCCCTGGTCATCTGTTTTTATTAACTTTTGTACCCTTTTAATAACAGGAGAATATTCTGAAGGTATTTTTTGACACTTTCTTGAGTGCTTTTAAATGGAGACAAAATTACTACTATGTAATTTTCCACACCCTAGAGAGATGAGAGAAACTGAGAAAGGAGGCAGTATTGTTCATTTATGGAACAATAGGAAACAGGGTCCACCACTCGGCAAACATCCTGTGCTCCAGTTTCATAGGAAGCTGCAAGTATGTCTAATGAGTATATCTTTGGGAACCAGTGTGGACTTAAAAACCAGAGAGCACTACTCCAAATATTCTCAGTGGCTTAAGTCACCAAGAATATCACATGATTGTAAGGAAGGGGAGGGACTTCTTAAATTTGACTGAAATTGAATTTCCCACTACCAATATACTCATCTATATTAGTTAGGGTTCTCTAGGGAAACAGAACCGACAGGAAATATCTTTAAATATTGTGAGATTTTTATAAGAATTATCTCACATGACTGTGGGAATGCACAAATCCAAATTCCGTAGGGTAAGATGTAAGCTGGGAACTCCGATGAAGGTTTTAGATGAATTCTCCAGGAGAAGCTGACTGCCTGAATTAGAGATGGAAATTCTCTCTTGACTGCTGAAATCATCACACCTCCTTTTAAGGCTCTCAACTGATTGAATGAGACATCTCTCATTGCTGAAGGCAATCTTCTCAATTGGTTGTAGATGTCATCAGCCATAGGTGCAACCAACTTACTAATTTTAAGTCCATGAAATATCCTCACAGTAACAATCAAGACAGTGTTTGCTTGACCAAACAAGAGGTTACTATTACCTGGCCATGTTGACACATGAACTTAACCATCACATCATCTGATAAAGAGATGAAAAACAATTGCCTTTGTTTTTAAATTATATGTTATGGAATAAAATTCTTACCTTATTCCATGAAATGAACTCATCTCACATGTTTGAGACAAAGAAATAGAAAATGAAGAAACCAAAACAACAAACTGGTTCAGGATGGAAGATAAAAGGAATCTTCACTTTATCCTCTGAAATGTTTGGGGTTAGCCGTAGGAGCTTTTTGTTGGGTGCCTAAAACCTTGAGTGGGGACTTTACTGATTTGAATATATGTTTCTCTCTGAGTAGGCTTGGTGGACCTCAAAATCCCTGTGTGTTGTCTTTTTGACTCAAATGATTCTCTCTTCTGTTTCTAACTTTCTGTGAGAGTCTCTCTTCTTGTTTCTTATTGTGAGATTTTCTGAGGCTCCATTTACCCCAGAGTGCTGTCTTGTTCATCTCTCATAGAACCAGAATATGGGTACTTGGCTGTCCTGAACTGGAGAGGGGCCTCTAGGGAAGGCTGTGCTGTCCTGGGTTTTAAAGCTGTGTGGGGTACATACTCTGCAAAAGTTTTATAATTCAAATAAAATTGGATGTTAATATGAAAATTTATAAAACCCAAAACTGGAAGAAAAATTCTGCGTATCAATGGGAAGATCAAGATTCTTTTAAAGCTGGAGAAAGGATGGTTATGGGTTGCATTTTCTATCAGCCCCTTTTCTTGTTTTTATTGAATCTTTTATTGGTCAGACCTTTATGTTTTGAGATGAGGTAAAAGCCAATGAAGTTTTTACTTGTTTCTAGTTTTTGGTGCCGTTAATGAATGAAATCAAGGTTGACTCTCTTAAGAAGTCTTTCTCCTCTGCTTCTACCTTTTCTATTACTTGAAGAAGTGATGAGAGAGAAGGTGGCCATGCAGAGGAAATAAGCTCTTATCGTTTGAAGTGGCTGTTTTTTTTTTTCCTCACAAGCTCTATGGGGAATTCTGAGCATTAGCTTCAAAAAAGCCCTTCCTTATGCCAAAGCTGCTTTTAGATTTGGCTTGTCAGGACCCATTTTGTGAATGCAGCACTGATAACGGGAAATGATGATTCTGTAAATGGAAGGGGTGTGTGTGTGTGAAGTAATGGCCTAAAATCATAGGCTAGGTTATATCTTTCCAAAAATTTCTAAAGCTTGAGAATCCCCAAACCTTCCTCTTCCCCTGCTGTTAAAGGTGATGTTAATTTTGCCCTTTCCAATACTTTCCCATTCTGTTTCATTCCAGGCTGGCTTTTTGTACTTTGGTGATATAAATTTGGAAGACGTGAATGACAAGAGGGGCCTATTCTAGGGCTGGGTGACAAATATTTTCTAGGGAGTTTTGATAAGTGAGTCACGGAAGAAGTCTTATGTGAAGGAAATGGAGGGGAAAGAAAAGTAAAAGATTTAAAACAAAGTATTCCTGAGCTCAATATATCCCACTTATGGTATCTGAGAATGCAAATAAGGAACTTGACTTATTTTTAAATTATTATTACTTTGTTTCTGGACTGTTGGTCTTTGATTGCAATAATAGTCTTAAGACTAGTCCTCATAGGTGGTGCCATTATGAGGTTTACTTGCATTTGTTTTAGAATACCTTCTTAGGTCCAGGGTGGAGAATAGGTTACATCTCACAGGTCAACTCTGATTGAGGGGTGTAGCTTCTCGTGTTCTGTGTTGAGCAGGATTAAGATCGCCCAAATGCGTTTTGGTGGCAAAGAACACCCTGATTGATTAGTGATGTCTGCCATGCATGTGAGAGGAGGCTGCTGGGTAGTTTATATGCTATAATTCTGCCTTAGATGTTGGAAAACATTCTTTTTGACTTGTAATATGCAGCTAATATGAGAGAGAAGACAAAAATAATATACAAACCTGCAGAACTCTCCTGTTTACAACTACTCTTTGTTATCGAACTTGAGTGGAAGAATAATTTCACGTTTTAACAGAGCAGAAGGGAGTGACTTAATTAACACAGCAAAGACTTTAATGGACAGAAACTACTAGGACTAGGCTCTAGGAAACTAAAGAATTGACCTGTATGTCACTACTCTGTTGGACCTAACATTTCCATGGGAGCTCTGAGCACAACATAGCCTGAGTTCAAAAAGTCACGCACTTTATCTTGTGAATTATTCATATTAACTACAGTCACTGCCTGGAATCCCTATAGCAATAGTTCTTAACCCCTTTTACCTTAAGTCCTCCCATCCTTTATAAAGACAACTTTTCTGAGAAGAACATTTCTGTAGTTATAGGAAATTGGTTTGTTAATAATAGCTGCCATTTCTGGGATAAATGTTTTACATACATTAGCTTATTGAATACTATGCAAATCTTGTATATCAATATCATTATCCCCATTTTTTTTTTTTTTTTGTAAAACAACTGATGCTCAGAAAGGTTAAGCAACCAACCAAGGCACATACTTATGTGAAGAATTCACAATTGTATATTGTGGAACTTGGGCTCTTGATCAAACATACTTCTAATTTATTTACTTGATTATTTGTTTTCTTGTTTACTATTTGCTGTACATTTTAAAGACCTGAGAAAATTGCAGTTGTTTTGTAGGTCCACCCCATGAAATCAAGTCACACTATACATGGATTACAAAGATCCTGGAGCTGAGTCCAACTACATGGAGTATATGGAACCAAAGGAGACAGAAAGAGTGTGTGGGAGCCAGGAGGTAATGGGTCAGGGTGTGAATCTATTTAGCAGAAGTGGAAATGAAGAACATATGAGGATTAGCAGTGAAGAGGTCAAGATAATTGAAAGTGGGGCTTTTGGGTTTTCTAACTTGTTTTGCATTTAACTAACATTTCCTTAGCATCTCCATGTTGAATATAATTCCTGCCCTTGTGGGGCTTTTAGGCTTATAAGTGAGATGCAATTAATCAAATAACCTCTCAGATAAATGTAAAATAAAACTATGATAAGTGCTCTGGAGGCAAGGTTCGTGGTGCTATGAGATAGTCTAAGAGGGGGATTTGACTCCATGGGGTCCAGGTAGGCTTCCATGAGGAAGAGATAGTTTAGCTGACATCTGAAGAATGACTTAATTTGGTGAAGAGTGAAGGGAAAGAATTCCCCAAAAAAGGACATCAGGTTGAAATCATGGGGAGGAGTGTGTGAAAGAAACCAGTGTGGCTGGAGTGGGAGGGGAGGGGAACTGGCTGGGTAGGTGGACAGGGGACAAACTATGGACAGCCATTGAAGGATTTTAAGCAGGATAATGACATGGCTGGGCTTAAGATTCAATAATGTCAACCTAGCATTGGTAAGGAAAAGATTGGAGTGGGACAAGAACAGAAGGAAGTAGTTTGGGTTG
Organism: Tolypeutes matacus; assembly: GCA_026826555.1. Taxonomy (NCBI): domain Eukaryota; kingdom Metazoa; phylum Chordata; class Mammalia; order Cingulata; family Chlamyphoridae; genus Tolypeutes; species Tolypeutes matacus. The sequence goes on along the minus strand of JAKSZT010010581.1, from coordinate 4,897,781 downwards.
GATGCTATTGCAATAGAATCTATGTCCAAGAACACTCTCTCCAAAGATGGCCAATTAACAGGAATTTTGCAGTACTCTCTTGGATGGTAGCATTGAAGTAAAGGCCTCTGGTTGATCCCAAGAGCAAGATCTAAACCTCTTAACTAGTAAACTTAACAGTGTACTTTCTTATATTTGGATCATTGAGCATGGACTTCAGCTTATATGAACCTGTGTCTACAGGTCATATCCTAGCCAAATATTTGGAAACAAAGAAGTAAATAGCTATATTTTCTTTTTTTCAGATTCAACTTGATTTCTGAGGTTTTGTAAATACAGCTTAGACTGCCTGGGTATCATTATTTTTTGGCCACCTGATGATCCATTTGAATAAAATCAATTAGATTGGTTGTGCAGATGATTTAATTTGGTCATTAGGTTGTCAGAAAATACCAGATGGATGGTTACTGGAGCCAGAATCTTTCCTTTGGCTGTGGCCTCTCTATCTTTTGTTGAAGGATTTGACGTCTATGATAACCTGATAAACGTTATGTGGGATCATGTTGGCAATACTTATTCACTTACTCTGTTGCAGGGGAACACTGAATCAACTTTGATACTTCTTGTATGTGCAGATTAATAGTATCATTCTTCCTTTCCAAAACCCTAGTAAGACTTTTGGACCATTGTCAGCACTTCACAAGCTAGGTTGACACTCCCAAATGAATTGGATGATTCAAAGCCAAAACTTACTTTGAAGAATCAAGCCTGAAATACTTTTCTTTTTCTCCTTTTTTGTCTCTACCCGAGTTAACTGGCTACTTACTTGAATTGTGCCTTGCTTTAGTTAAAATACCTCTAAGACCACATTCTTTCAATGGCTGAAGTTAGATACTAACCCTGTCTTAAATTAGTGTACCTGGGTCTACAGGAAGAAAGCTAATATTTGAGGGCAAGGAATGCTAGGGTATTTGTACATTGATATTATCATCTTTTTTATAACAGAGAAATGAAATAAATTGCACAATTCACTGGTTAATAAATTGTAGAGATGGAGTTTGAAGATACACTTACTTCACTCCAAAGGCACTTTACTGGAGATGCAATATAACATAGTAAGCAGCAGAATACTACTGAGGTTAAAAGTACAGACAGCAGTATCTGGTGCCTGCAGGGACAGTGAGCATTTGATGGCTCCGCCACCTACAGATTGTGTGATACTAGGCCTTGGGCCTCAGTTTCCCAACCTGTATAAAGGAATAATATTAGTATTAGTACATCAGATGATTGTTGTGAGGACTAAATGAGTGAATATATATAAATCATCTAGAATAAAGTCTACGCCTGCTAATTAAATACAATGCTTCTATGCCATTAGATAACTGTGTCTGTGTTGCCATATATCCACTTTGGAATCAATGTCATTGTGCATTTTGCAATGGAAGTACACATGCTTTTGAGCAAATTGCTTATTCCTGACAATAGAGCCAGAATATGGCAGGCTGGAATTGGAATGCAGGTCTTTAAAACCATAAAGCCAGTACTTTTAGTACTATGTCAGGCACAGAATGTGATACACTGTGGGGAGCTACAGAGGAAAAAAATAGCATTAAAAATATTAACTCTGAGGCTAACATTCATACGAGCATCTTGGACTTTTCAGGGATTACCTGTGAGTTATCGTAGATTTTGTTTGCATATTAAGACTGAACAATAAAATATCATTTCACATATAAGTCCAGGTACAATGCACTTACATCTATATTCACTAGAGATTTCTCTTTTTTGCTTTTGGCTATTAAAAAAAGATTCTCTTTTTAAAAGTCATTTTAACTCCCTTATCTTTTGTCGCTACAATAAGAAGTTTTTCAGTATTTTAAATTGGTCACATAAAAGCCATTCTTTAATGACTGCCTCAGTTCAGAATCAGTATGCTATAAATAAACACAAAAAATGGAATAAATTTCATTAGCAAGTAAACATAATACATATCACAGAGCACTTCACATAAATTCCCTTCTCTGCTTGTCAAGCAAGGACTCGAGAAATGCTTGTCTCTGCAAGCCACACCAGTACTCATAAATTGCTTCACAGAATGAGGAAATATTCAGTAAACACAGACTATTAATAACCATGTTCCCAAGGGACTGAAATGGAGTTTCCATCCACTCCTATACAGTTAAGGAAAAGTGCTTGTCCTTATATTGTCCTTGATGGCTCTTCCACTGGGTCCTATGACTGGGTGAGATGTGCTCAGTTTAGTGGGGAAAAGAGACATATAAACTCAAATTAATTTTCTTTGGATGTATGCATTTATTATTATTTTTCCTGTCTGAAATAGATTCCTCCTTTTTCTAGCAATAGTACTCCAGATCTTTTGCAAATCCAGTCTTCCCCACTGTCAGCCCATATGGTTTGGATGGAGTCAATTTACCCCTCCGCTATCAGCAGAATTTGATCCAGACCTGGCCAATCAGCAAATTCCATCCTCTTAGCAAAGTGATTGGTCCAGGGATGGGCAGATGATCTGAGACAGGCCAATATGAATCAATTCTGGACCTTCCATTAGAACTATAAGAAAAGAGAACTCTATGTAGCCCTGGAGCCGGACTTGTCCCAAGTTGGAACCATCTGCTTGGAATGAAGTCAACACAAAGAAGAGTGTCTGGAAATGAAGGACTCAGTCCTAAGGACACATAATTTGAGCATCTCGGTTCATTCATATCCAAGGACTCTATATCTAAATTTTTCATTAACTTGAGGCAGTAAATGGTACATTCCTGTTTTGGTTAATAGTTTATATTTTTCTTTTATCTGAAGCCATTTTGAATTGATTTTTATCACTTGCAGTAAAAAAGATCCTCATTAATAAAACCATGACATAAAAAGTACCATAATAGTCATACAAGCCAAAGGTCTTGGGAGCATCAAGGCTGGAGTGACCAAGGAGTGACAGTGGAAATGAGCTTTGAAGGATGTGTAGAATTTTATAAGGGGAGTAAGGCTGGAAAAGCCATTTCAGAGAGGAAAACAACATGGTGAAGAGGAGGAGCATTCAGGGAATGTGAGAAACTTGGTGCGACTGGGGCACAATGTTACGGAGATTGATGAGAGAAGTGGCTAGAGAGATGAGCTAGAGTCTGATGGTAGAGGGCATTGTACACCATGCTAAGGACCTTGGGCAACATGAGCCGGAGGAGGAATGATGTGATTAGATTTGCATGTCAGATTATGGATTCTGGTGGCAGAGTGGGAAATGGATTGGCATATGCAGAGCTTGAAGGCAAGAAACATGATTTGGAGGCTATGACAATAGTTCAGGAAAAAAATAAAATTTTCTTTGACAGAGGTCAATAAGTTTGTGGCATATTTGCTGTGTCTTCCCAATCCTGCATCTAAGGAAGGCATTGCTAATTGACCTTCCCTCTTCCCCATTTAGCATTCTCAACACAGTGTTCCAGACAGCTATTACCAATTAGTTGTTCAACCTACCACTGGAGCTGAAAGCTACTCACCATTCCAGACGATCCTGTAAGTAGTCAATATGGATACTGTAATGAGACTGGAATTCTCTTGGGTTGATGTTTGCTTTAGGTTCTTTGGATTGTATTGTAGAGCTAAATCTTTTCTTGTTTGATTTGTAGAAGTAAATAGATGAGTGTTTTCTAAGTTTGAATAAAATCTCAGCCTCTAAGAAATACTGCAACTTTTCTTCTCCCAATGCAAACAATAGCCCTGGCTGAGCAACCAAAACAAAAGTTGATGGACTCCATGGGGGCCACTGTCTAGCTCAAGCTACTTTTAATGGGATGTGAAGCATGTGCATTTCCTTGAGGTTGTAGCTTTAAATCTGACCTGTGGCCACAAGAACCACCATCTGACAGCTCCTTGGCAGTTGCTATGAAATGAGTTATGGGTCTCAGGAACATTCCTAGTAGCATGAGTTCACTTCAGCAAAGCCGTGCTGGAGTTACTGCTGGTGAGGGAGTGCTAAACTGAAAGGCAAAGGAATAAATGGAGACAGAGCTGCTCTATCCACCTGTCAAAGAGGTTTTCCCACAGCCACCTCCAGGCCCGTTGGGTTAAAGGCTACCTTGAGAGCTTTCATTGGAGAAAGGACACTCTCTCAGGCAGTAGGATGTGCTTTTTTTGCTGGCTCAAAGAGATAGAGTAAAAAAGCAGGATTTGGAATGCTTTGTAGTTAAGACAAGAGACCTGCCCTACAGATAGCAGAGAGGAGATGTATTTCTCAGATTCATCAGATAAAGGATCTTTAGAGTCACATCAACTATGCTTTTTAATTAACAAAGAGAAATTCCTTATTTGGATGGAACCAGAAGCCTTGTGGGAAAGACCCTGGGTTTTGGATTCTAAGTTTTGAAATTGTATGAGGCTTGCCCCATTCTCCTTCTCAGTAGACTTGTGCTTGCTTGCTCAAATGGAAAGTGAGAATGTACAATTGTTTTTGGGAATCCAGTGTTTTACCTAAAGAAAATGGTCTAAACCAGAGGAATGATTGGAGATTTCAAATTTCAAATGCGTGTCAGTACCTGGATTTTCAGAAATTCAGAGAAGAAAAGCTGTACGCAAAGCTCTATATGAAAAGAATGACCATTTATCAAGCAACAACAGTATTTCAGCACTCTGTACATGTGATCTCATTTACATTCCTCAACTATGAGCAGTACTTAGTGTTACTTCCCTCATTGTACAAATGAGGTAACTGAGAGTTTAAAGACGTAACTTACCCAGGCTACACAGCTAGCTAGTGATGAAGCCTCCTGTGTGCGGGGCCGTAGGGACCCTCCCAGCATAGGGAGTGCCTACTCAGTCAGGAACAGCCCAGCTCTCTGGGAGGCCTTGAAAGAAAATGTGGATCTTCCTGCTAGCTCCTTGCCTTGGTTTCCTGAATGTTTCATCCTAGGGGCAGGTGAACAAGTTTATCCCCTGTTCCACTTTTAAAGTTCTACCTGAATATCCACAGCCAGTATAAATCTCTCTTCCTCCATGAGGCTCCGTACAAATTCCCACTGCTCTTCTGTCTGTACCAAAAACCCTGAAATTTCACAATAATATCTTCTAATGTACTATGCTTGTTTTTCCTCACAATTGTGTGGGTAAATATATTTTAAATATATTTCAAAGCATGTGCTAACACTGAAAGACTGGTAGTGGTTATTGAAGTGCTGCGTTGAAAAGGATTCTGAGATGCTTGTGTGCTCAGCAGAAAAAGACACTGTTATCAATTAATAATGTCTGTTGTGGGGCGGGGTAGGTGAGAAAAGGTATGTGTGCTCCACATTTGTCTTCCCTGATTTTTAATTCTCCAACAGATGATAGCTCTTTGAGAAAAGGATTCATAGCTTCTCATACACTGTGCTTCCCTTCGCTAATTCTGTCTCTCATTTCCCCGGATGACTAAACCTGGAATTCCAAGTGAATCAGAAATGATTATATTAAATTCAACTATAGATTACAAGTGTAGAACCTCCACTTCTGGTCTGAAGACAAAGTAGCTGCTTACCAAAGAGCAATTGCTCTTTTCTTCCTCTCTATACTGTAAGCCAGACAGTAAAGAAAGGGGTTTAAGGGTGTGAGAGAGAGGAGCCAGAGAATAGAATGGGTCAGGAAAGCTATGCCTTTAGGCCAAAATGAGCTTGTACAACAAAATTTGGGTGACTATTTTATTCCCATGCACTAATCTAGACATATTCAATCATTTTTTTCTTTGATCTGTCTCCTCCCTGTTTTTCTCTACTTGTTGCCAAAAAGCAGATGGCCAGCAGGTAGGGATGAATTGCTTCACTGGTCTTCTTTGCTTGCTATTTCGTTGGCACCATGGTAGGTAGGGTAAAGGGCAGAAGCTGTTACAATTCATTCACAGTGGGATATAGATCTAGACAAGTGCCCAGTTGGACTGGAAGGTATCAAATCAGAGCTGGGGAAAAATGATCTGCAGGCAGAATCCTGTACGTGCATCTAGTTTAGACTTTCCTTAACAGAACTGTGAAATAGGTAGAGTGCCAATTCAGACTCTGCTCATCTCTCCTTTGGCCATATTCTGTCTATTGTCTTCACTGCTCCTGAGAGGTTTATTTCCCTCAGGGCAGGGACCCCTCTCCTTGGAAAAGCACAATCTATTCCTTATATTCTTTTCCCCTCTTCTAACTCACCTACTATCCTGGGTTACATTCCTTCAGAGTCTTTGCTTGCAGTTTGCTGATGACACCAGTTAGAATATGTTATTCTTAGCCAGCTAATGAATTTTCCCTTCTCAATGATACTTGCAACAACTAAAAATGCCTAATGCGTGCTCTTGGTGTCTTGTTTGTTTTAAATGCCATGGGATCATGTTCATGGAGTGAACCTCAGGCAGTGTGGCAGCCAGTGGAAAGAGTATTTTAGGTGCAGAGGTTTCAATAGAACCATAAAGTGATAGAGTCCGTTCTTCTGTCTGAATACTTGCAAACAGTGGATCTCAACCAGGGTTCCTAGCAGAAGTAGGCTGTCAAATAATGATCAATAATAATGTTTAAAGTGATTTTTGCTGTAAATGAGGCTTCATGTGGTTAAAGCTATGTCTGTCTGATATTGTGTTAGTGGGTCATGTCATGCTGCATTGAGTTGGGTATGAACTGGTATAAATAAAAGAGGCATAGCACACCGTTAAACTGGTGCCAAAAGAGACTGTATGTTTACTGAAACAGGAAAAAAACAGGCCTTTTGTGCATATATGAAAGGCAGTGTTGAGGCAGTAAATGCTTTTACTTGAAAACCTGTTGAAAATCACTGTTGTAGAGCAGTTTATACCCTTCCCTATTTCTAGGGGTTAGTTTGATGCCTGGTATGAAGAAGGCACTCAAGAAATGTTTCATAACCTAAGTAATAAGACCAAGGTTAGCTCCTGGTATTTATTCCCTGTGGTAGGTTAAATTATGTACCCAGGAAAAACATGTTCTTAATCTTGAGCCATACTTGTGGGTGTGAACCCATTGCAAATAGAACTTTTTGAAGATGTTATTATTAATTAAGGTGTTGCCAACTGAATCAGGATGGGTCTAAATCCTATTACTGGAAGCCTTATAGAGAAGGTCACAGGGAAAAAGCCACCAGGGAAAGAAGCTGGAAGTCAAGAGAACCTGGCAGAGAAAGGAGAAGATGCTACTATGTGCATTGCCATGTGCCAGAAAAGCCAAGGACCAAGGATTGCTGGCAGCCAATCCCAGGATGCCACAGTCCTCAGGGAGAAAACACTGCCTTGTTGATGTCTTAATTTTGGACTTCTCCTAACCTCAAAACCATGAGCCAATAAATTCCTATAGCTTGAGCCAACCCATTTCATGGTATTTATAATCACAGCCAGGAAACTGACACTCTTCAATGCCCAAATATAAGGCAATCCTGAATGTTAGGTAATTTGCATTTTCTTCCCAAAGAGAATAAGGTTTTTTAAAAAGTTTTTTTGAGTCCAATTGAACATATATGTTTCTAAGGATGAAAGAATTATTTGTCTACATTTAATAATTAAGTTATTAGTTCACTATACATAGTTATTGTAAGAGATATATTAATTTATAAATACTGCTTTTTTCCACTTTTACCTTTTTTGAGACAATTTTATTCAAACTCTTCCAATGCATTTTTTTTTTAAAGGTTATTTTATCTATTTATTTCTCCCCACCCACTGGTTGTTTGCACTTGCTGTGTCTGTTCGTCTGCCTTGTTTCCTTAGGAGGAACTGGGAACTGAACCCGGGACCTCCGATGTGGGAGGGAGGCGCTTAATCACTTGAGCCACCTCCGCTCCCTGCTTTGTTGTGTCTCTCATTATGTCTTCCTCATGTCTCTTGTTGCATCATTTTGTTGTGTCAGCTTGCTGTGCCTGCCTATCATGCCAGCTCACTGTCTTCTTTACAATGCATTTTTGGTATTAGTGTCTTAGGCATTGTTCCCCCATTCTCCTGCTCCTATCACTTCTTAAAGATTCCTGTTATTCAAAGGAAACTTAAACTTTTGCCCAAAGATATTTCAAAGTTGACAGTCTAACACTAAATTATGCAGAACCCCACTGGCACCAATCGGCCTGATGCTGGTCCTGGCATCCATTAATTCTTTATTTCAAAAGTTCTTTTGGTGGTTTAGAGAGTGCTGCTGTTAGTGCTGGAGCCACCATCAACTCAACAATTTTTTTTTTTCAGACTTCCCCATCAGTAATCCAATACAACAATATGCTTTCTTCTCATATTCACTGTAGAGCTCTATCCTGTGTGGAGGAGGAGGGGCTGGGAGCTGATATGGGAGAATAAGAGCAGAGAAGAAAGAAACGGAAGGTACATTCCAGCCCTGGGCCGAATCTTGAAGACTTTCAACCACGAAATTGGAAGAGGCTGTGGAGATGATGGGATGCAGCACCTTTATGATTCAGAAAAGAAACATACACACAAAGTCTAGGTGAGCTCATTTCCTAGCGTATGTCTTCCCTTCTTTTGACTCTAAAGCCCATGCTCTTAACCATTGGGCTGTCTTCCAAAGAGATCTGTCCTTGATGCCAGGCCTTGTCCCTTATTAACTATGAATAATTAGCCAAGAGACTTAGCTTCTATGAAGCTGACTTTCATAATGAGTAATAAAATGGGGTAATAATCTCTATGTGGTTTTATAAGCATAGATGAAATGATACCTGTAAAGTACATATCACTATGTCTAACATGTAGCTCCATATAAGTGGTTTATATTATTAATATTAATATATTATTAATAGTAGCTAATAATATCAAGTAGCTAATACTAACAACTACTCCTATAGTTATCATTATTATTTTGCAAGTTGTAGTTCTTTTTCTGGGCATGAAGTGCCCTTTTGCTACCCCTTTTCTATCCCTTCCCACCTAGACCCACAATCCCTTGCTGTTAAATATTAAGGAAAAGTAAAAATTAGTAACTATTCAGTTACAGTTTGGAATGTTGTAGTATTATGTTAATCACAACAGCTCCCTTTCATTTACCTTCAGAACTCTTGATCATCCTTTATGACACAGGTCAAACATCACCTTTTCCAGAAAATTGTCCCTATCCCTGCCAAACTGAGGCAGTGATTGGAATAGTGCTTTGACTGCTTGAAATGTGGGGAAGATGTGATGGTGTGTGTGTATGTGCATGTGTCTTAACGCAAAAGTAGAGAATTATCCAAATGTTGTGATTTAGTCACTTGACAGTTTGGCTAGAAACAAAAGAAAATGAGGTGTTTTCCTTCCTACAGTGAAGTAGCAATACATTCCGAAGTGAAAGTCTTTTATTTTTCCTCCTTCTTTGAGAAAATAAGCCCAGCTTCTGACAAGCACTAAATTAGGTATTGGTAAAAGCCAGTCATTAAAGTGCCAATGAAAAAATGTTTCATTGGTGCTTACTCAGTACCTGTAATTAATAGAGATGCTTGCAGAGTCCTGGAGCTCTTAGGTGACAATCTCCAAAAATATGGCTACTAGGAGCATATGTGGCTCAAGTGATTGAGCTTCTGCCTCCCGCATGGGATGTCCCAGGTTCAGTTCCCAGTACATCCTGAAAAAAGCAAAAACAAACAAGTAAAACAAATGAAAAACCAACCCAGGGAAGCCGATGTGGCTCAGTGATGGAGTGCTGGCTTCCCACATATGAGGTCCCAGGTTCAATCCCTGGCGCTCAGTACATGGAAAAAAAAAAAAAGGCTACTATTATTTTCTCTTCTTACCATCAATGAGAAGTATAGTTAAAAACTTTCTTCTTCTAAATTGCTCCATTCAGAAAAATTGATAGTGAATTTACATGAGGCTGAATGACCAGAGGCCACATTCTGAAGTCCATGTCTCTCCCATCCGAAGGCTAAGGGTAAGTACAAGTGACTGAAGAAACAATTTAAAGAATGGGACAGGAAAGGCACATTAAATTCCCATACCTGCCTTTGAAAATCAACTTAACTTTTTGAGGCTTACTATGTGCAAATCACTGTGAAAGTTTCTGTGGACTCTGTCTCAAAAGAATATTGTGTCTGGTATGACAAGAGAAAGGTACGCATGAGGTTAGAAGGGGTGAAATGGGGATGAAGAGGTTTCTAATTGTGAACTAAAGCCAAGATGACACAGCTGCAAAGGTCTACATGGAAATAGTGAGATAATGGTGCTGGCCTTAATCCCACTCCAGTAACTAGGTGATTGGTGAGCACTCTCTGGGATCTAGAGCAGGGGTTCTTAACAAGGGGTCCATGAGCTTGAATTGAAATTCAAAAACACATTACTCTTGTGGGGATGTGTTGGTGTGGGTGTGATATACTTATTAAATATTACACAGTATAGTGTGGACTTAGCAAGGGGTCCGTGGTTTTCACCTGATTGGCGAAGGGGTCCATGGAACAAAAATGGTTAAGAATCGCTCATCTAGAGAATAACCATGTATCGTTGCCAACTGGGAAGCCGAAATGTGTACAGCCTTCATGGTCTCTAAGTCTGTGCCATAACCCTACTACTTTTGCATGAGCTGGCCCTTGCCTGACCCTTTAGTCTCATGTCAGACTCCCCTTTGCACCCTCTCTTCCACATACAGGTCCTTAAACATGCTGACCTCTTTCTGCCTCAAGTACTCATGCCTCTGCCTCAAACTTTCCATCTTTCCAATCTCAGTTTAAATACTGCCTCCTCATGGGGGCTTTCCTGGAACACATTATCTAAAATAGCTTCCCTCCCAGTTATTCTTTATCTTGGTGCTTTGTTTTATTTCCTTCTTAGCACTTCCATTAGTTAGTCTGTAACTATCTTGCTTATTTATTGGTTTACATGTTCATTGTCTTCTATACTCCCATGAAAATGTAAGCTCCATGAAGTATAGAGCAGGGGGCTAATTTCAGGAGGTGTCAGGGGATGGGCATGGGCACTGGTTGGGGTGTGAGGCCACTTTTTTTTTTTTAACAAATCAATTTTATTGGTACTTAATAATAAAGCGTAAATCCACCCAGAGTGTACAATCAATAGTATTCGGTGTAATCACATAGTTGTGCATTAATCACTTCAGTCATTCTTAGAGCACTTTCGTTATTCCAATAATAATAATAATAATAAACACAAAAACAAACAAAACTCATCACCCTTCAACCTCTCTATGCTTCCCCTGCTGTACACACCTGCTATTCTTTTTCCTTCTTTCTAGTATATTTGTATTTATATTTTATAAAAAAAAAAACAGTCTTATATATGCAATATCACCCATAGTCATGCTTTACATGAGGTTTTACTGTCATATACAGTTCCATGTTACAGTTTTTAGCTTTCCTTCTAGTTATATACATGACCTTAGATTTTCCCTTTCAACCACTGTCATACCCATACAATAGCACTGCTAGTTCCAAACACCATGATATGCTTTAACCATATATATTCCTTTCCAAAAATTTACAAACAATCTTTTTACCAATTCTGCACAGATTAAAACTCAGCTTTCCATTCTCTACTCTCCTTCTATTTTCTGGTAAACTATATTCTAATTATTAGCTCCATGAATCTATATAATTTATTTAGTTCATAATAGTGCAATCATACTATACTTGTCCTTTTGTGTGTGGCTGGCTTCACTCAATATAATGTCCTCCAGATTCATCTATATTGTCATATGCTTCATGACTTCATTTCTTTTTACCACTACATAATATTCCATCATGTGTATACACCACAATTTGTTTATCCATTCATCAGTTGATGGACACCTGAGTTGTTTCCAGCTTTTGGCAATTGTGAATAACGTCGCTATGAACATTGGTGTGTAGATGTCTGTTTGTGTCACTGCTCTCAGTTCTTTTGGGTATATACCTAGTAACGGTATTTCTGGGTCACATGGCAAGTCTATATTCAACTTCCTTAGGAACTGCCAAACAGTCCTCCACAGTGGCTGTACCATTCTACATTCCCACCAATAGTGAATAGGCATTCCTATCTCTCCACATCCTCTCCAGCATTTATAATTCTCTGACTTGTTAACAGTGGACAGTCTAATAGGTATGAAATGATATCTCATTGTAGTTTTGATTTGCATTTCCCTAATCGCTAGTGATGTTGAACATTTTTTCATGTGTTTCTTCACCTTATATTTCTTCTTTGGACAATTGTCTTTTCAAGTCTTTTGCCCTATTTTTTAATCAGGTAGTTTGTCTTTTTATTGTTGACTAATCTCTTTGTATATCATGGATATTAAACTTTTATTGGATATGTGATTGCCAAATATTTTCTCCCATTGAGTCAGATACCTTTTCACCCTTTTAACAAAGTCCTTTGAGGTACAAAAGTGTTGAATTTTGAGAAGGTCCCATTTATCTATTTTTTCTTTTGTTGCTCGTGCTTTGGGTGTAAGGTTTAAGAAACTACTGCCTACCACAAGATCTCGAAGATGTTTTCCTACATTTTCTTCTAGGAGTTTCATGATTGTCACTTTTATATTTAGGTCCTTGATCCATTTTGAGTTAATTTTTGTATAAGGTGTGAGATAAAGGTCTTCTTTCTTTCCTTTGGATATGGATATCCATTTCTCCCAGCACCATTTGTTGAATAGACTGTTGTGGCCCAGCTGGGAGGGCTTGACTTCCTTGTCAAAAATCACTTGACTGTAGATGTGAAGGTCTATTTCTGAGTTCTCGATTTGGTTCCATTAATCAATGTTTCTGTCTGTATGCCAGTACCACGCTGTTTTTACAAGCTAGGTAATATGCTTTAAAGTCCGGAAGTGAGAGTCCTCCAACTTCATTCTTTTAAAAAAAACTTTTTGGCTATTTGGGACCCCTTACCTTTCCAAGTAAATTTGATAATTGGTTTTCCCACTTCTGCAAAAAAGGCTGTTGGAATTTTTATTGGGATGGCATTGAATCTGTAAATCAGTTTGGGTAGAATTGACATCTTAATGATATTTAGTCTTCCAATCCATGAACATGGAAAGTCCTTCCATTTATTTAAGTCTTCTTCAGTTTCTTTTAGCAATGTTTTGTAGTTTTCTGAATACAGGTCCTTTATGTCCTTGGTTAAGTTTAGTGCTGAATATTTGATTGCTTTAGTTGCTTTTATAAATGGATTTTCCCCCTAATTTTCTCCTTATATTGCACATCAGTATAGAAATGCTATTGATTTTTCTGTATGTATCTTGTATCCTGCCACTTTGCTGAATTCATCTAGTTCTGGTAGCTTTGTTGTGAATTTTTCAGGAGATTCTAGATATAGGATCAAATCACCAGCAGATAGTGAAAGTTTTACTTCTTCCTTTCCTATATGGGTGCCTTTTATTTCTTTATCTAGCCTAATTGCTCTAGCTATAACCTCTAGCACAATATTGAATAACAGTGGTGACAGTGGGCATCCTTGTCTTGTCCCTGATCTCAGTGGGGAAAGCTTTCAATCTTTCACCATTGAATACAATGCTAGCTGTAGGGTTTTCATCTATGCACTTTACCATATTGAGAAAGCTTCCTTCTATTCCTTTTTTAAAGAGTGTTTTTATCAAGAAAGGGTGCTATATTTTGTCAAATGCCTTATCTGCATCAATTGAGAGGATCATGTGATTTTTTCTTCTTTAATATGTCAATTACACTATTTGGTTTTCTTTAATTTGTTTATTACACTAATTGATTTTCTTGTGTTGAACCACTCTTGCATACCTGGGATAAAGCCCACTTGATCTTGGTGTACAATTCTTTTAATGTGCGTTTGGATTCTGTTTGCAAGTATTTTGTTGAGGATTTTTGCATCTATATTCATTAGAGATATTGGTCTGTAATTTTCTTTTTTTGTAGTATCTTTATCTGTTTTTGGTATTAGGGTGTTGTTGGCTTCTTGGATGAGTTTGGTAGCATTCTTTCCTGTTCAAGTTTTTGGAAGAGCTTGAGCAAGTTTGATAGAGTGTCTTTGAATGATTGGTGGAATTCACCTGTGTAGCCATCTGGTCCTGGGCGTCTCATCTTTTGGAAGTTTTTTGATAACTGTTTCAATCTCTTCACTTGTGATTGATTTGTTAAGGTCTTCTGTTTCTTCTAGGGTCAGTTTAGGTGGTTTGTGTGTTTCTAGGAATTTGTCCATCTCTTCTACATTGTCTAGTTTTTTGGCATACAGTTGTTCATAGTATCCTCTTATGATCTCTCTTATTTCTGTGGGGTCAGTGGTAATGTCTGCCTCTCATTTCTGATATTATTTATTTGCATCTTCTCTCTTTTTTCCTTTGTCAGTCTAGATAAAGGTTTGTCAATTTTGCTGATCTTCCCAAAGAACTATCTTTTGGTTTTGTTGATTCTCTCTGTTGTTGTTTATTTTGTTCTTGATTTCATTTATTTCTGCTCTGATCCTTACTATTTCTTTCCTTTGCCCCAGTTTGGGATTAGTTTGCTGTTATTTTTCTAGTTTCTCCAGGTGTGCAGTTAGATCATCAATTTTGGCTCTTCTTTTTTAAGGTAAGCATTGAGGGCTATAAAGTTCCCTCTCAGCACTGCCTTTGTGGTGTCCCATAGGTTTTGATATGTTGTGTTCTCATTTTCATTCATCTCAGTATATTTGCGGAATTCTCTTGCAATTTCTTCTTTGCCCACTGATTATTTGAGTGTGTTGTTTAATCTTCATTTATTTATGAATATTCCATTTTTCTGTCCATTATTGACTCCCAGCTTCATTCCATTATGATCAGAGAAAGTGTTTTGTATAATTTCAATCTTTTAAAATTTAGTGAGGCTTGTCTTGTGACCCAACATATGGTCTATCCTGAAGAAGCATCCATAAGCACTTGAAAAGAAAGTATATCCTGCTCTTTTGGGGTGCAGTGCTCTATAGATGTCTGTTAGGTCTAGTTCATTTATCATATTATTCAAGTTCTCTGTTTCTTTATATATCCTCTGTCCAGATGTTCTATTCAATACTGAGAGTGGTTTATTGAAGTCTCCAGCTATTATGGTAGTGACATCTGTTTTCCCTTCAGTTTTGCCAGTGTGTGTGTCATTTATCTTGGGGCACCCAGGTTAGGTACATAAATATTTAGTATAGGCATTTCTTCTTGGTGAATTGCCCCTTTTATTAATATGTAATGGCCTTCTTCATCCCTTGTAACAATTTTGCATTTGAAATCTATTTTGTCTGATATTAGTATTTCTCTTTTTTGTTGTTTATTTGCATGAAATACCTTTTTACAACATTTCACTTTTAACCTGGTTGTGTCCTTACATCTGAGATGGGTCTCTTGTAGACAACATATAGACGGTGGGGCCACCTTTTAACCACCTTTTCTATCTGCCTTATGGTCTTGCTTTCACTCTTCTTCCTTTAACATCTTTTCTTCATGGTCCTAACAGCTGTCATGTCAACATCTTAGAAGGAAAGGAGCTGTGTTTAGAGAATGTGCCCAGAAGGATTGTCTTCTCCCTGTTTTACCTCGCTAGATTATCTTCTTTGCAGGGACTTTGTCTCACTCACTTTTGTAGCCTCAGTGCCTAGCACATAGTAAGTACATGAACATGTTCACTGAGTTGTGTACCACTTACTTTACTAACTGTGCGACCTTGGACATGTTACATGTCTCCTTAAAGCACCTGTAGAGTGTGGGCATGGGGGTAATAAAGCACTTTATCATTGAGATGTTGGAAGGACACATATGGGTAATGGATATAGACTGCTTATCACATCATAAATGTTAACATGGAAAAGTCATGAGCGAAAAGGGGATCTCTGTCTCTCTTTTGGAGAAGTAAACTGTGATGCTCTGTCCCTGAGGCAGACATTCAAGGAGTTTAGAGTCTGTGACTGGTATAGCCGTCAACACTTAAGAGCTCATTTCACTTTCAACTGATGTATTTTTGATGAAGCTAGAGGGTGGAGTCATCCAGTACTGCAAGGTCTGAGCTTGCCCTTTTTCTTTCATTTGAAAACATTCCTTTTCCACAGTGATTCCCTATTTAAAAAAAATCACAATTGAATCAATTTTAGGGGAAAGAATAGCATAGTTATGCACCAGAATCCCCAAACTAACACTGAATCCTTGTAAGCTGGCTAAGAATTATATTGAACCAGCTATCATTATTATTTGTTAAATCCCTTTCCTTCCAGCAAGCCCAGCAATTCAATTTTGAATAGCAAAAGGAATGATAAATGACTTCTAATTTCTGTAAATTGGGATTAAACTAATATTTATTGAGCACTTACCTACTATGGACCAGGTACTGTACTAGGTACTTTTGCCAATATATTCTCATTTAATCCTCCAAATAAACCTGTGAGGTAGATAGGGTAGTGTTATTACTTCTGTATTATATATGAGTCTCAGAACAGAGAGCATGTGCTATTTTCCTGGGGAAACACAGCAAATAAGTCAAGACCAATGTTTAACAGATTTCAAATTCTGTGCTTTTGCCACTATACTGAAAGACCCTTGATGTAACTATAAATACAATTAAGTTTCATTCTGTTTGCCTGTTACTGTATTATGTGAAAATGTTTCAATGGATTTTAACAAAACTTAAAAAATGTATATGACTCAACCAAGATATAAACACAGGCTATTTGGCATGCTCAAGATTCACCTTGGAGGAGTTCTGCTTCTGATAATGGTAGACTAGGTTGTTTCTGACTAACTGTCTAGATGAGAACAACTAAAAATGCTGGATAATATATTTGAAATTCTGAATGAAGGCATCAAAGAACTACCAAGGAAGTGGGAACTTTAAGGCAAAGATCTGAAAGAGAAGGGCCTCTCGTAGAGGTGTGTCTCTCCTAGAGGTGATTGTTGATTTCAAAAGCAGTGGCTGAGAGTCTGAGAAGCTGGACATAGCATACAGAGCACTCACGAGGCTGAGGGGAGGGAGGAAGGAAGTAGAGTTCAGTGTCTGCCAAGGAAAAAGTTCCCTTGCAAAAATCCCAAGGTTTTAGTTAGGACCTAGGAGTAAGAGTGAACAGGAAATAGATTATCTTCACGGCAACTGAAGCCCAGCTTTGAATAATCTCACTCTGTGATTGAGTTAAAATGATTTGGAACACTGGAGGAAGATAACATCATTCAGCATCTTAGATATTTGCTACATGTTTTCATAAGTAATATATAATGCACGCTAAAAATTTTTACAGAAAGAAGAGAATATCTGACCAAAAAAGACAAACACGAGATAAAATCAGAAAATGGAGACAAATCAAGTTAAAATAATTCAAATAGGAGATTAGACCCAAAGACTCATGCAACTAAGTTTATTTCACACTCAATTCAGATCAGAAACTGATCATGAAAAGATAAATCAGTCCTAAAGATCTTCAGCTACACTGAAATAATGAAAATAATAACTAACATTTATTGGGCACTACATAACAGACATTTTGCATGCATTATTTCATTTAAACCCCACAATAATCCAATGAGATAGATACTACTATTACTTCTATTTTATAGATGAACAGCTATAATCTCAGAAAGGTCAAGCTACTGGTCCAGTCCCATGCCTGGCAAATAATAGAACCCAGGTCTCTCAGACTCTAGGACCTATCCTTCTCATGTCTACACTACACTATATCCATACATTTTCAATACTGTATTTTCTCCTTGGAAAGGTCCCAAAGCCTTGCCCAGAATTGGGACTTCTCTCTGCCAAAGAAAGCAGTTCTCAGAACTGAATCACACACTTAACTGTTAAAAGAAAATTTTATAAGGATGAAATTAATAATGAATAACCAATTGGAAGAGAAACCCAGTATAAAAAGGAGATGCCACATAAGGACCCAGAGGATTTAACACTCTTCCTTTTTTAAAAGAGAATAAAAGGAAACTTTGAGTTCTTGTGCTTCAACTGACTCTGGAGAGATGGGAAGACAAGAAGTGATTTTTTTCAGTCTCATTAAATACTTCAGTGGTACAAATATGAAAGAAGTCTTAATATACTTCATGATTGTATTATCACTACTATTATTATTATAACTATTAGTTCTACTACTATAATGACAATAATTAGAAAGCCCATGAGATACTTGGCTTAAGCTGATCCATGCTAAGTTTCCCCACTACATGGGAATGATTATACACTCTGGTACATGTGCTTTACTTATGTGGTGGTAAATATTTATGATATTACTGTGGTATAACAAAAGCAGCTTTTATCTTAAGATATCACAGTCACATACACACAGTTAAGCTTTACTTCATTCCTCTGTTGAATTTTCTTCCAAACACTTATCACTATCTAAAATGATTTTATTTATTTATTTATTTATTTGGATGTTTACTCTTTATCCCCTTCCCTTGCTATATTATATCAGCTCTAGGATGTCGTGAATCGTATCTGTTTTGGGTACCACGCTAACCCCAGAGCCTTAGCAATGATTTTCTATTGAGTGACTGAATGAAGGTATCATTGACATGAGTCAGTTTAAGAACATGAATGTTTCCATGTCAATAGATATATCTGTGTGGAGCAAGAGGGAAGGATTCTATGATTTTTAAAAGGAAGGAGGAACATGGAACATTTCTATATTTTTATTTCTTATCATGATGTGATCCCTGGCACCATAGATTTTACCATATGAAGCTCATTAATAGCATACATCCCTTTTGTTATCCAGGAAGCAGAGAGGAGAAAAGTTCTGACTCAGTTGTTCTGCCTTGTTCTATGGTGAAAATATGGTGGAGACATTGATCAATACTTACCACTTCTTCACCCATGTTCCTTGAACAAATTAATTGCAGCTGGAGGCCTTTAGTCAGATCCCATAAATGATGGAGGTCCATTCTCTGCTTTATTATTTTCTGCTTTGAGCAGTTCACTTACTCCTGAACCAGTCCTTTCTATCGATAGAATAGCTTTGATGAAAAGATTGAATTTGAAAATAGTGGCATTTGCCTGGAAAGAAAGAGAGGATGATTATCTCACCTTGTATTAATCCACCAAAGGGGTGCCAATGCAAAGTACTGGAAAGCTTCTGGCTTTTATAATGGGGATTTATTTGGGGGTAAAAGCTTGCTGTTCCAAGGCCAAATCAAGGCATCAGCAGAGATGCTTTCTTACCAAAGTCAGCTACTGTTGATCCCGGTGTGTTGCCATGTGGTAAAGCAAGATGGTCACCAATCTCTGTGAGTTTCAGCCTCCCCCCCTGGGCTGCCTCTCTCAGGTTCAGCTGCTCTGCTTTCTTCCAGATTTCAGCTGCAAGCTGGCATAGCGCTTGTCTCTTAGGGCTTTTCATATCAGTCTCGGCTGTCCCGCTCTTTTCCCAAATTCAGCTGTAAGCTATCAGACAAATGGCTCATCTCCCCTAGGGCCTGAGCTGTTTGAATCTTCTTCTTTCTGTCACATGGCAGGATAAAAAATGACAGAGCTCTCTTTCCCTGTGCCTGTCTTTGTGAGTGTCCGTTTTTATCTGACCCAGCAAGGGGGTGGGGACTCAACCCCGAGTCACAATTACTGACTTAGGCAAATCAAAAAGCCCTAAGATCAATCTTAACAGGTAATTGAATCAAAGCCCCTCAACTGAATTTAATACAATCAAAGGGTACCACACACAGAGGAAAAGATTAGTTTACAAATTTAATCTTTCTTTTTTTGGGAATTCATAAAATAATGTCAAACTGCCACCTACCTCCAAAGGAATTATTTGCCTTTTTAAAAATGTAGTAATTTAGAAATACTTCAAGTCTACAGTTTGATCACTGGGTTAATCTGTTAGTGTACATCTTTGAAGTTTGGAACCTTTGGTCCCCAAAGAACTCCCAGGCAATTCTCTGTTGTTTTAAGTTGTGAAACTCTAAAAGAATATTTCCATTCCCTTTAGATATGTATCTACCTCTTCTGTTAGATAGAAACAGCTGTTTAATGGCTGCCTGGCAACATTGCACAGTGGCTGAGGACAGGCTAGGTGATGGCTTCAGCCAGCGGAACACCCAAAGGCATTTAGAAAGACAATGTAATTACATAAGTTGGAAATAGGTCAGGATTTGGGACAAACACCCAGATGCTTGGAAAGTAGTTTTGGGATTTGAAGGTCCCTGGAGCGAGAAGTTATTTGGGTTGATGTGCCTGGGGGCTCTTTTTGTTTTGTTCTGGGCACTTATGCAGAAAGAGCAATTCTGAGCATATACTTTAGGAATAAGCTTGGATAATACTGGTTGTCAGTGTAAGATAGGGTCAGAGATAGATACAGGAAACAATATATCAAAATGGCGACGAACATGGGCTATGGAGTTAAACCTGTATTTGATAACTGCTCTTCTACTTCCCAGCTGGTTGACCTAAGCAATATTTTTCACTACTCCAAGTGCCATTTAAAAAAATCTCTACATTAGGTATTGGGTTTAATAACAGCACTTATCTTTCAGGTTCTATAGAATAAATAAGATGAATGTAATGTGCT
Source organism: Tolypeutes matacus (assembly GCA_026826555.1). Lineage (NCBI taxonomy): Eukaryota > Metazoa > Chordata > Mammalia > Cingulata > Chlamyphoridae > Tolypeutes > Tolypeutes matacus. The sequence goes on along the minus strand of JAKSZT010010581.1, from coordinate 4,877,443 downwards.
TAGCATAGTGCCAGGCACATGGAAAAATAACCCAACAGTGTGTGATAAAATGTTAAGCATCCCCTGACCCTACCCACCCACTGCTGCCTTCGATAGCCCTTCCTCCTCTTCCTTGAATTTCTTTGCAAGGGGACACACTCATGACTTAGTTGCCATGAGTGTAGTGACATTTGTTTTATCACAGACATGTGGTCTGGAAATATACAAGCTAGATATAGGATTATAGACCAGGTAGAGACTAGTGTTGTCCAGTTTATGGGTTTCACTCATGGACATAGGCACAGGGGGTCTGAAAGCCTGTGGCCTCCAAGCCAGAGTAGGCATGAGTCTGACCCCAGAAAATGTTTGATGAAACATATTGAAGAAAGAAAAAGACAGCTTATTTTCCTGGCTCTTATCCTCACCCTGCTGATATGCACGATGTACTTGGTTGCATTGGGGGGGTCCCCGAGTTTCTATCATGTTAGGCAATGTTTATGACAATTTCTGAAAGTCAAACTGAGGCATCTGTGCTCTCCTGATTGGAGGAGAAAAGGGGCCCTCTCTCCTGCCACAGGGATCCTGGGAGCATGGCTTTTGCATCCTGTGGCATTGTTTGCTGGATATCAGCATGCATCCCACAACATTATCTAGAAATGGTTGCATCACTTTCTGAGAGACCCCCTATTGAAGTGACAAACAGGGAAAAAACAATGTCCATTAACTCTAATGAGACCCAAAGCCAGCAGCCATCTGCTCCAGAGAGCTACAGGAAGGGTGGCTGATTTGACAGCAATTGAGTACACTTGTGAACTTTTTCTTCTTCTATGCAATCAGCACAGCAAACAGCACGGTATTGGTGTGTGTTGATGCAAATCTTCCCAATTCAGAATTTGTCTGGCATCCTTGTCAAATGAAGCAGTCCTGTAGATTCATTGGAGATGGTTGATGCTGCTTTTCTTGATCCTCAGGACATGTAGCTTATCTTCTGTGTTGCTGGCTATTTGCTTCTGCTGTGGCTGAAGAGAGAAAGAGAGGGAAGATGTGAACGAGCGTTTGGTATGACTGATTCAGATCTTAGCCTCAGGGAACTGGGGGAGGACATGAAACCCACTGGACCTGAACATTAGCCACTAGTTGGTGATTTAGTTCTAGAACCGGTTTCACTATTGTATTAGCTTTTTTTATTGCTGCATAACAATTGCAACAAACTTAGTGACTTAAAACAATGCCAATTTATTATCTGGAAATTTCTGTGGGTCAGGAGTCCAGGCACTGGCCCTCTGCTTGGAGTCTCAGAAGACAGAATTCAAGGTCTTGTCTAACTGCATCCTTGTGAAGAGGCTTAACTAGGGAAGACTCTTTTTCCAAACTCCTTCAGGTTGTTGGAAAGTTTTATTTCCTTGCTGCAATAGGTCTGAGATTCCTGCTTAACAGATGGCTGCCCACTGTGCCTTGCCACATTGGCCCTCTCCACAACATGGCCGTTTGCCCTTTCACGGGCAGTAGCAGAATTTCTCTCTTGCTTTGAATTTCTCTGACATCTTTTAAGAATGCACCTGATTAGGTCAGACCACTGAAGATAACCTCCCTTTTGCTGAACTCAGAGTTAACTGATTTGGAACCTTAATTCCATTTGTAAAATTTCTTCTGTCACCTAATGTAACATAATCATGGAAGTGATATCCCATCATATTCACAAGTCCCACTCACACTCAAAGGGAAAAGATTATGCAAGATGTATACACTAGGGAGTGGGAATTTTGGGGGCATTTTAGAACTGCCTACCAACTTTTATCCACAGGCAGGCCCCCCAATATTTATAGAGAACATTTCCTAATTTGCAAAATGGATATATTGTCAGTCTTTTCTATTTCTGAACATGCACGGTCTCAAGTGATATGTTTGTGGTTTGTAAATTATTAAGTGCTGTGTGTACATGAGAGATTATACCCATGGAGACCAAGTAGCTTCCTGGATGTGAATTTTCTCTAAACAGTCACCATTTAAGAATAATTAGATTTTAAAAAATTGTCAACCTTCTATTGTTGGACATTTAAATGTTTATAATTTAAAAAATTACTATAATTAATGGGGTCAGAGTACACAAACAATTTTAAGGTTGATTTATTTATTTTTGATAGATATTTGATAAATATTTTTGATAGGTATTTGATAAATCATGCTCTAAGAAGGGTATCAGTTGTGACCATTTCTAAGTGCTCACATTTTACCCTAAATAAGAGAAAAGTGCAGAGTTCTGAAGCCTCTGTTTACCCAAGGGTAAGAGAAAGTGGCTTCTCCAAATAGGCTGAGTCAGAACATGGGATTTGAGGGGCTACAATATAGCCACTTTCCAAAGACTCAGCATCTCAGTTTCTGCTTAAGGCCTTAGTGACTTTTAAATTTTTTTTTTGTTGTTATCTTGATGTTCCCCCTTATAATTTGTTTGGATGATATTTTTAAACAGTACAATTGATTAGTTCAGAAAATATGTAGAGTCAAAATTTCAAAAGGTGTTTGTAGATGCAGTGTCACTTTAAAGTCTATGCGTGGATTCCAAGTTCTGTTGCTTTTTGTGTATTTAAGAGAAACATTATTTCTATAATATGTACATTTGGGGGGGGTGTTAAATTATACATAGAGTAATATGTATCTAACAAGGAGGCTTTGAGTTTTAGACCTTAAATTTTACATGAACATTCATAAGAATAATATTGGTGATGACATAGAGTTCTTATGTTCATTATTCACTTGGTAACAAATATTTATCAAATGTATATTATGTATCAGGCCCTTTTCTATATGCTAGGGTACATCAGTGAACAAAATAGCCCAAACCCCTGCCCTCATGGTGATTATCTTTTTTTAAAAGATTTTATTTATTTATTCCCTCCCCCCTTGTTTTACATTCGCTGTCTGCTCTCTGTGTCTGCTCATCTTCTCTTTAGAAGGCACCGGGAACCGATCCTGGGACCTCCAATGTGGCAGAGAGGCACTCAACCGCTTGAGCTACCTCAGCTCCCTGGTTGCTGTGTCTCTCCTCTTTGTCTTTTTTTGTTGCTTCATTCAGCTTTCCATGTGGGCCAACTCGCTGCGCGGGCCGGCTTGCCTTCACCAGGAGGCCCCAGGAAATGAACCTGGGACCTCCCATATGGTAGATGGGAGCCCAATCGTTTAAGCCACATCCTCTTCCACATGGTGATAATCTTTTAATTGCGGGGTGGGGGAAGCAATAGATGTCATGATGATGGCTTTAGACTTCTGTGTTTTTATGTTGGCCTTACTGATCCATGCCCAACAAGCCTGTAGGATAGGGAAGAGAAGTATTACTATTACCATTTTGTAAATGTGAAATCAAGGATCAGGTAGGTTCTAAGGTCATCCAAGGTAATATGGCTCACAGATGGGAGGGATGGCAGGGCTTGAGAGGAAACTCTTTGGAGTGGCACAGACACAAGCCACATGGATTCTTGGCTTCCCTAGGGACAGCTGAGAGATGTTCAGAAGTGGTGATTGATCAACTTCTGTGCGTAAAGTCTTGTAGGTGCTGCAATTTCTTGGAAGTTTCCACAATCAGCAGGGTGCCTGCAGGGTGTGCTGGAAAAAGCCCTGGACTGAGAATCTTCTGGAGAAGTTCTATAAATAGAGGCAGGGTAGAGAGTGGGGAAGGAATGATTGCTTTGTTATACTTGTGTCCAGAGCTTTATTTACAAAGTATATTCAAAGCGAATTCCTTCAATTATCTCCACAATCTTGTTCAGATAAACAGGGCAGGATTGGTGTTTTATCCTCATGTAGCCACTTATCCACCCACCCACCCACCCATCCATGTTACAAACATTTTTCTGAGTACTATCTGTGGATCTGAAGCTGTGTTAGACTCTGGATATGCCAAGACAAAGTCACAATCCTTGACCACAAAGAGCAGATATTTTTCAGAAATGTCTTCAATCTTTCTATCCTCTTTAAAGCTTAAGCCCCTTGTCCCACTCAGTTTGGGTCCTCCTCTCAGCTAGTTAATCTGATAAATTAGTTTGTGTTAAGATTTTAACCGCTGATATTGGATGTGCTATACTTTTCAGATAGTTTTTCTATGTAATAGAAGTTTTCAATTCAAAGGGCTTAGTTAATGTAGTTACTTTGAAAAGCACTGTGAATGAGACATCTTTGAGGGTGGGACAAGATGACTTTTACCAGTCTTAAGGAAGCAGCAGCATGTGCAAGTCATTAACCTCTTTGTGCCTCAATTACCTGATATGTAAAATGGCATTGATAGTAAAACAGCAATATTTATCCCATAGTGCTGATGTGAAGATCAAATTTAGATGACTCCTGTAGAACTTAGCAAACACCAGCCACATATTAAGCCCCATAATGTTATAATTATCCTTTTCAGTAACAGCCACCACATAGTCTCTAGAGCAGGGGTTCTTAACCTTTTTTGTTCCACGGACCCCTTTGGCAGTCAGGTGAAAACCATGGACCCCTTACTAAATCCACACTATACTGTATATTATTTAAAAAATATATCACACCCACACCAACACATCCCCACAAGAATAATGTTATTTTTGAATTTCAATTCAAGCTCATGGACCACTTATTAAGAACACCTGCTCTAGATCTGCCTTTCATAGGCCTGTTAAACGGCCCACTTAACCTCCACATTCCTTGAGGCAGGCACATGCCTCATACCCAGAGCTAAGTACACAAAGGAAATTTAGGACCCAGTACTTCTTATCTATCATGAAGTAAAAGTCACCAGTACTTAGGAAATGTCAAGATGCCCCTTGAAAATAAAAAGGACTTGAATGAACTTGCCTTTGGACTAGAAGACGAATGTAGAAATACACACCAGACTCCCTACCCCTTCTCCTCATAAAATGTGACCTTTCTGCTCTAGGAGCTCTTCTTGACACTTGTTTCAAGGGCCCCTGGGGCCCAATCACAGCTCTGTTCTCTCAGAGCTTTTGGGTGAGGGAGCAGGTGTTAGGAGCCACTCTGGAGCTCACTCCATCTGTGTGGGCAGCCACGCGGAGCTAAGGCCATCTAGGCCCGGCTGACTTAGCAGTTCTGGTAGATTAGATTTGAGAGCACTAATTCTTACTCCTCTGGGACCAAGAATAAATTCCAGTTGGCACAAGCAAGGCAAAATTGAAGCTATCTTCCTTGCTTTCCTTCCCCATCCCTGCCCTTTTCTGATTTTCTTTGGACTTTCTGTATGTTCTACAAACTGTGCTGTGCTAAGGCATCCTTTATCTTGCCTTCTGGAAGGAATGCCAATCATTCTGCAGCCCTTGTACACGTGGCAGAGGTGGAAGATTATGCTGCTTTTTTTAATTGAGAGGCCAGATCATGACTTAAATAATGCTTCTCCTAGCTTCAATTTACTATTTTCTGCTCTGTTAATAGTCAGATCATAGTTCTTCCAGAAAGAACAGGAGAAGCTGGCTATGATAAAGGGGTTTTTCCCTCCAAGTTCAGGTTATCATTCAAAATCTCAGTGAGAATAAATTTCTCGAGAATCTTTCAGATTTCCTGAGAAAGAGTACTTAATAAAGAAAATACATTTCTTCATGGGGAGCAGATGAGTTTGGAGTGGGGGTTGAGAGGATGATATATATGCCTACTCAACAGAACCTCTGTGGATTTCCTGAGTGCCTAACAGGGATCATATATTTTGGGCCATTAGGCAATTCTGTGCAAAATATAATGTGTAAATGGCTCCCAAATCATGTGTTTTAAAAGTTTCCAAAAATTCTTTAAAAGGAAGATACCACCTTCTCCATCTCAAGCCTGATAGGATTTTTTTTTCTTGTGGTACTGAGGACTGGGGATTCAACCCAGGACCTCATATGTGGGAAGCCAGGGTTCAATCACTGAGCCACATCAGCTACCCTGAGTTGGTATTTTTCGTTTGTTTGCTTGTTGTTTTTGTTTTTTTTTCCAGGAGGCACCAGGAACTGAACCTGGGACCTCCCATGTAGCAGGTGGGCACTCAACTGCTTGAGCCACATCCACTCCCTGATAGGATGATTTTTATTGGATCCCAGGTGCAAAGAATTAGAAAAATGCTAAACATTAGCTCATGACATGCTTTTACCATTTGTTCATCCAGGACCTATTTTTATTTAGTTAGTAATGTGGTGGGATCCTGCTTAGCATGTAGAAGGAACTGCAAAGAGGCCAGTGTGGCTGGGCCTGAGTGAGTGTCAGAAGATGAAGTTAGAAAACTGGTCTGGAACCAAGATCAGGCAGGATTTTGAATATTATTTGTGCAAGATGGGAAACTGCTGGGGGACTTTGATGAGAAGAATGACAGAAAGAAATACAAGAATCAGAAAGGTGGAAACTGTCTTTTTCAGACACAATTATTGTATAAAAAAATCTGAAAGAAGGTACAAATTATTTAAAATGAGAGTTTACAAGATCAATTTTAGAACATTTTCATTAAGCCCAAAGGAAAGCCTATACTCTTTAACATTTACTCCCCATTTCCCCCCAGCCTTCCCCTCCCAACCTCAGTGTTTCAGTGTTTTAGTCTGCCAAAGGGCTGCCGATGCAAAGTACCAGAAAATGTACTGGCTTTTATGAAGGGGTTTATTTGGGGTAAAAGCTTACAGTTTGAAGGCTATGAAAAGTCCAGCTCGAGGTACCATATGAGGTGCTTTCTCACCAAAGTCAGCTACCATGTGTTGAATGAAGCAAGATGGCTGGATCTCTGCTTGGTCTCTCCTTCCCCTCTGGGGAGGGCTTTCTCTCTGTGGCTCAGCTGCTCCCCTTTCTTCCCAATTTCAGTTGCAGGCTGGCATAGGGCTTGTCTCTTAAGGCTTCCTATGTCAGTTTCAGCTGGTCCACCCTCCCAAGTTCAGCTGTAAACTCTCAGGCAAATGGCTCATCTTTCCCCGGGGCCTCTGCTGTTTGAGCCTTCTCCTTTCTGTCCCAGGCAGGATAAAAAATGACAGAGCTCTCTCTTCCTGTGTTGAGTGTCCCTTTATATCAGACCCAGCATGGGGGCGGGGACTCAACCCGAGTCATGCCCACTGACATAGTTGAGTCAAAAGCCCTAAATCAATCTTAACAGGTAATCCTATCAAAGGCCCTCAGCTGAATTTAATGCAATCAAAGGTTATCACACCCAGAGGAACAGATTAGTTTACAAACATAATCTGTCTCTCTTTGGGATTCATAAAATAATCTCATCCTGCCACACCTAGTAAACCAGTTATCTAGTTTCTGCCTCTACAGATTTGTCTATTCTGGACTTTTCATATAAATGGAATCCTACAATATGTGGCGTTTTGTGACTGCTTTCACTTAGCATAATGTGTTCAAGTGTCATCTGTGTTATAGCATGTATCAGTATTTCAGTTTTTAATTGGAGAATAATATTTGATTGCATGGATATGCCACATTTTGATAGACATTTAGGTTGTTTCCACATTTTAGCTGTTATGAATAATGCTACTATTTACATTCATGTACAAGTTTTTTGAGTTTTATGTTTTCAAATTATGTTTCTGATCAGACAGCTAGTAGTAGAATTGCTGGGTCATATGCCAACTTTATATATTTGAGGAACTGCCAGACTGTTTTCCAAAGTGACTGAACCAATTCCCACAGCAGTGTATGAAAGTTCCAATTTCTCCATGTCCTCCTCAACACTTGTTATTATCTGTTTATTTTTTAAAATAATAGCCATCATAGTGGGTTTGAAGTGGTCTCTCATTGTGATTTTGATTTGCATTTGCCTCATAGCTAATGGTATCAAACATTTCATGTGCTTATTGGCCATTTGTATATCTTCTTTGGAACAATATATATTCAGATATTTTACTCATTTTTAAAAATTTGATTATTATATTGAGTTCTTAATATATTCTGGCTATACCTTATATATCTTATTAGATTAACCACTTTCATTCTTTAAGGTTAGTTTTTCTGGTATACAAGTATAGACCGATAATTATTTTTTTCTCAGGACTTTCATATTATTCCAAGGTCTTCTGGCTTTTATTGTTGCCTTTGGGAAGTCATATGTCAGTCTAATTGTCATTCTTTTGTGATTTAACTATTTTTACTCTGACTTCTTTTAAAATCTTCTTTTTGTCCTTTGATGTTATACTGCTTCACTATGATGTTTCTAGATGTGGATTCATTTTTATGTATTCTGTTTTGTATTTAATATGCTGCCTCTATCTGTGGACTGTGGTAATTTGGAGCTATTACAAATAATACTACTATGAATAACATGGAAGTCTTCTAGAGGAGATATACATATGAGTGGGAATGGAATTTCTTGGCCATAAGGTATATATATTTTCAGTTTACTAGAGAATACCAAATAATTTTTCCATAGGGGTTGTACTGATTTACAACAGTTTATGATAATTTCCATTTTTTCTCATTTCACCAATAATTGGTATTATCAGACTTTAAAGTTTAGCCAATTGGGTGGGTATGTCATGTAACCTCATTGTGATTTCAACTTGAATTTCCCTATTACTAGTGAATTTTCATATATTTCTAATTTCTCTGATTAATAATGAGTGTTCATATACTTAGTGGCTATTTTAATTTCCTGTTTTGTAAATTGCCAGTTCAGGTTTTTTGCCTGTTTTTAAAAACTAAATTGTCTGTTTTTTACTTATGTGTAGTCTTTTTTTATATATTGTGGATGTGATCCCTTTGCATTTGTACATCTTGCAAATGTTTTCTCCCTCTTTGCATTCTGCCTTTTGTGTTTCAGGATAGATATATTTTTAATTTAAATGCTTTAAAATTGACCAATTTATTACTTTAGGGTTAAAGAAATCTTTCCCTAACCTATGGTCATGAAGATATTTTCTTACATTATTTCATCTTTTAAAAACTCTTTTGTTTTGCCTTTCATATTGAGTTCTTTAATCCACGTGGGATTAATTACTGTTTATTGTGTAAGGTAGGGATTGAGTTAAAAAGTTTTTTCCATAAGGATATCCAATTATCCTGTTATATATTAATAAAAAGTCTATTTTCCTCACTGCCCTGCTGTGCCATCTTTGCCACAAAGTGTCACTTATTTATGAATTTCTTTCTGATCTGTTCCATGGGTCTATTTGTTTATGCTTGTACCAATATCACACTTTCTTAATATGTGTGGCTTTTTAATAAGTCTCACTTTCTCATAAAGCATGTTATCTAATATTTTATTACCTTCCAAGCTTGTTTTGGCTCTTTTGGGCCTTTGGCAGTTACACATCAATTTTAGGATCAGCATGTCAAGTACCAAAATAAACACACACAGAAGAAAAAACTGCTGGAATTTTGATCAGGATTGCTTTGAAATTATAGATCCCTTTATGGAAAGTTGAATTTTCAAAAAATAGGGTGTCTTTTTGTATCTAATAATAGTATACCCTTCCATTTAATCAAGTATTATTTAATTTAATTCAATAATATATATAATGATTTTGTCTAGTTATTATACACATTTTTCTAGATTTACCATAAGCATTTAATATTTTGAAACTATTTAAAATAATTCATTTTCTGTTTGTTGCTAGTTTATAGAACTGCAATTGATGTTACAAAATTGATCCTTGAGCAACCTTGCTAAATTCCTTTCTTCCTTCTAATCATTTAATCTGTAAAGTCTTTGGATTTTCACTGTAAACAAACATCTGCAAATAATGATAATTTTATTCTTTCATTTACAGTCTATAAATATATATTTCTTTCTTTTTCTTTACTGTGCAGTTTAGAACTCTTTTACATTGTTGAATAAATTTACTGAAAGTAAGCTCCTTGTGTCATTTCTTGTATTAAAGAGAAAGCTATTGACATTTTCCCATTAACTTTGATATTTTCTGTCCATTTTTATAGCTAACCTTTATCAGCTTAGAGAAGATCCTTTTATTCTTAATTTGGTCAGTCCTGAAGAGAATGTGGAAGAAAATACTCTTCATCTAGGGTGAACAACTTTTATGGCTGCTTCTTGTCTGCAGAATGTTGAGTCAAGTGCTTAGGTTTTTTTTTTTTTTTTTAAACATCTCAAATAGTTTAGTCTCTTTAGTCCAAGCTGGCTTTGCCATTGCAGGTATCTCAGAAACTGGATTTTCTTTGGGCTTGCTTTAAATCAACTCCATGTTCTACAACCACAGCGCCAATTGACTTTGAAATTTGCCTTTCCATGTACTTATCTATTAGTACTTTGGATACCTGAGGTTTCTGTGAAGGCATACCCTTAATTTCCCTAGTAGCCCTTTTGTCCAGCTGAAAGGTTTTGCAAGATACTAATTAAATTCTCTTAATGTTCTTACACAAAGGTGTTCCAAGCCACACTTCTGATTTAGTCTTTACCACGAGGCTTTGTCTTACTAGCAGTATTCTAGAGTTGGTTATTTCCTTAAAACTGTCATAATGGCCACACCTTTGATTTGTGACAGTTTCCTTTTCTAATTTAGAAATTTTATCTCTATATACAATTCTTTATACATTTTCCTTGCAAACTAACTATAGCAACCAGCTCATGTCTTCAACATTTTCCTTAAAACTTCCTCACCAATTCTAAAGGTCATTAGATACCTTTTCTGTTTTCCAAGTTCCTGCAGGTAACAGTTTTCCAAGCGTTCTGTATGTATTTTAGATGGGTCTCCATTTTTCTAGCCTTCAGTAAATTTCTCTGTACCTGCCACTCAATCCCAAAACCAGTATTACATATTTTAGGTTTTGTTGTGGCAGCACCTTACATCTAGGTACCAAATTCTGTCTTGGCCAGTTTTTTTTTCTTCTTTTTTCTTCATAATGAGCAAACAAACAAATTCTTGGTGACATTCAACAATAAATCTGTACTTCTCACAGCTCTGTGGATTAGCTAGCGTGGCCAACAGGTTGTGGGTCTGTGTCCATATGTTCTAGACAATTCTTTTGAATTCCTTTTTTTTTCCTTTTAAAATTTATACTGACAATCTTTTATCTTAATTTGAGGACATGATTCATTTCCATTTAGTGTAATTACTGATATCTGAAATCTGAATCTTCTTAGGTACTTTTTTATTTGTCCTTTCTGTTACATGTGACCATTTCTTTTTCTGGAATGAATGTTTTGTTTTTTTAATCATCTATTCTCTCCCTATAGATAGCTGGAAGTTATTCACTTTTGTCTATTCTTTTAGAGATTATCCTAGAAATTATAATTTATATTATTCACTTATGAAAATCTATGAAAATTGACACTTTCATTCTCTTTCCCAAAACTCAATAGACCTTAGAAACACTTTAAGTTTATTTTCTCCCAACCAAATTAAATGCTAAGGTGTCTGTATGTGTGTGTGTAAAACCTCAAGTCATTATTATTATTATTTTATAGTCAGTGCTTACTTAGGCAAGCCCACATTTTACCGCCCCCCCCCGCCCTCCCCTTTTCACATTTTCATGTATCTCTGATTTTTCGCTTGGAATAATAATTTTTCTGCTTGAGATCATCCTTAAGAATTTTCTTATTTTGTAGGTCATCTGTTTTCTGGTCTATTTCTACCAGTTTTTGTTTATCTGAAAATGTCTTTATTTGTTTTAATTTTTAAAGTATATATTTGCTTTATAAAGCATCCTAGTTGGCAATTATTTTACTTTGCACATTGAAGAAATCATTCAAGTATTGTTGCTATTGAGAAATTAGCTCTCAGTTTATCTTTTACTTTTTAAAAGGTAGCCAATCATTTTTTTTCCTGCCTGATTTAAGATTTTTATTTTTTTTGGTAGCTTCCTCTCATGTAATTATTAGATGTCCTTTTCTTTTTTAAAATTCTATTTAGCTTTTGTTGATGTCTTGAATATGTGGCTTTATGTATTCATCGGTTCTGAAAAACAGGCATTATTTCTTATAATAATATCTCTACCCATGAACCTTCTCCTCTTTTTTTGAGACTTCAATTATGTCTATGTTAGATCTTCTCACATTATTCTCTATGTCTCTTACCTTCTTTATATTTTCCAACTGTTGGTGCTCTGTATTTGATTATGATTTTTCTTCTATCATTCACTTTACTGATTCCATCTTTACCTTTATCTAATGTGTTCTTAAACTTGTCCACTGATTTCTAAATGACAGATTTATATTTTTCAGCCCCAGAATTTCTATTTAGTTCTTTTTTCAACTTTCTGCTATAGCATTTTTTTTTTCCACAGTTGCCAATTACCTGCCAAATTAGTAATGCATGGATTTTATCTTCTTGAACATAATAAACATATCTGGTTTATCTGCTGATTTCATTGCCTAAAGCCCTATGGATCTGTTTCTGTTGTCAGTTGTTTCTACGACTTCTCCCTCCTGGTCTCTGTCTCCCTCTTCTATCTTAGTTTTTTTGATTCTCAGATGGAAATTATGTGTGAAAATTTATGTGTAGAAATAATTTTAGTCCTCAGATTACATTATCTCTGTCCAATGCAATTTTCATTTGCTTTTTCCTTGAGTACTTTTAGGATGCATTCCTTCTAGGTTGCAGTACAGAGTCAAGGATTTTTACTAAGATCCTCATCAGTTGTGTGTCCCTCTAACCCTTTAATCCTCTGAGATCACCTAAAGCATGTGCTTTTGGTGCCATACCCTTATAATTTATGTCCAGCCTGACTTTTAACTGCCAGCATCAGCATCTTTTTGCGTGAAATCTTTTTCTAGTAGCCAGACAACTCTTTTCCCATGTGCGTGGCAGTTCAGCAACATCAGAGAATAAATGCTTCCCTGGGAGTCACCTTTAACCAATGACTGATAGGATTTGGTATAGAAATATTCCAGCACCCTCACCCCATGGAAAAATAAACTTTAGTCACATGTTCTATGCTAGTTCCCAGAGTTCCTCAGCAGTTACCTACAATAGGAATTTTCTTATTATTGCACCTTTTTTTTAGTTGCCTTACTTTCCTAACTTCCTCATCCCAATTCCAGTGTTTTTTACGATTATCTCTCAATAAATTATTTGCATTCAAATCTTTGTTTCAGGGAACCCAGAGTCACTGTGCTCAAGGTACAACTCAGTTTCTCAGTTACCTCATCTGAATCAGCAAACTCTTTCATTACTGAAGTGAACCTGACCACCAGAATCACTTCTGTGGATTCATGCCTTCTTTTGAATTTCAACCTATTAATTTCTCACTATCTTATCAACTACTTGATATCATTTAGAAAATTTTCTGCAAAAATATTGTTGAGGTTTTCAAAATTGTCTTCAATGGGAGGGTTAGTCCAAAATACCTTGCCCGCTATTAACAAATGTGGAAGTTTGAACCATTATCTCTTTGAACTTTTTCTCCATTCATCGTTCACTCTTTCCTTTGGGACTCCAAATTAGACCTCTCATTCTACCATGATTATTTCTCATTCTCTCTTCCTTAGTTTTATTTCTTTGTCTGTATGTGCTGTAAAATGAGCAATTTTTTTATTTAGGTCTATCTTTTAGTACCTTAATTCTCTCATCAACTGTTTCTAGTCTTCTGTGAAAACTTTCTAGTATATGTTGGGTTTTGATCATTATATTGTAATTCTTTTTAAAAAAAAATAATTCTGATGATTATTTTTCTAAAATTCCACTTCTGTTTCTTTAAATATTTCATACATAGCTATTTTATATTACGTATCTGCTGATTTCATTATCTGAAGTTTTTGTAGGTTTATCTGAAGTTCTTAGAGGTTGAGGGATTACTGTTTCTGTTAACTCTCACTGATCATGGTTTATTTTCTTGTGTTTGTTGATCCTTGATTGTGAACTTAAATTTGGCCACCATTAATCTGTGATAAACTTGGGAGTCTAAACTGAGAATTTCTTCCTCCAGTGAAAATTTGTGTTTGATTCTGCTGAAAGCCAGAAAGTACTATTGAACAGAGATCACTGTATTCTCAATCCAGGTTCCTTGGTTTAATATGTGAATCTTAGATTCAGTTTTTCTGCTTTAATCCTGAGTTAAAACTTCATCTGTCCATCACAGCTATAATATAAATTCTTTTCTTCAGATCCTCCCATTCCTTTTAGGTGTACTTCTGTTCACCACTCTGGTGTCACACACTTTCCCCTCTTATTGGAGATTTCTCTGATTTCCTACAATCCCAGCAATGCAAAAAAGGTATTTTACCCAGTATCTGGTTGTTTCATCACACAAGAGCTCTTCAGTCTACCTAATGTGACATACTTAAAGAAGTAGTAGCTCCATTTAAAAATTTTAGTTCTACTGCATTGAGGGTTCATTGTAAAAATAAAACTTATTGGATAAAAATAGTAACTTAGCTATGTAGAAAGGTAATCTTCAATTCAGATCAATTTTCTTCTGGCTGTTTAGATCTCATCTTAGTAAGAACTCTGAAAAATAGAATATCATTCTCGGCAAGCCCCTAAACTTATTCAAAATCAGACCACTTTCTATGGATGCTCTGTTTAGTTTTCTTTATTGAGATTGATTACTAGATCAGTAGATTTGAAACCTACTGTACATCAGAAACACCTGGGAGAACTTTAAAAACACATATAACTTGAACCTAAACCAGATCTAGTTAATTGGATTTTTGGTTTTGAGTGACTGGGAGAGTGGAGCCAAGAAATTTGGATTTTAATAAACTACCAGGTGATTCTGATGCACTACCAGGTTTAGAAATCACTGTTCTATAAAATCTTCGATTTGCTTTTTCCTGTGAAGGACATTTTTATAGCTTTTCTTTGAAATTCATTTTATCAATCCATTTATTTGCTCATTCTTCACCCCAACCCTGCCACACACATATTAAGTATTCACAACTTCAAGGTATTTATAGTCTATATGGGAGGATTAGGCATGCACTCAAATATCCTGAGCATAAGACAGAAAGAATCTAGTTCTGAGAAGGGAGTGAGTGAGAATTCCTACAGCATGGCTATTGGCTAAGAGATGAAACTGAGTTATCCATGGATATCCAAAGACTTAAGAGAGAAGAATCAGAAGAAACATAGAAAAACAGTCTTCTAAGGTCTAAGGCCAGTTCAGCAGAGATTCAATGAACACAACAGAAGAGTTTTCCTTTTGCTGATTTAACCAGAATTCCAGATGTTTGAATTCCCTGAAATTGTAAGAAATATAACAACCTATTCTGTCTTTGTAGACTTTGCTAAAATAGCTGCTAAAAATAGGCCTTGAGCTTTGAATAGCTATGTGGTAATATAACCGTCAGGGATGGAAATATGACTGTATGGTTTCCTGTCAATAAATATTTACTGTTAGGGTCTGGATTTATGGCAGCAATTACTGTCTCTATGTTGATTCTCTGATAGTAAATAATGACTGCCTCAGCTGCACTTTCTGTTCTATAACTATTTGGGTCCATGATTAGTTGGACAGGGTAACAACCTATAGGTTGAATCAAACTTTGACTTAGAGCTGAAAAGGACAAGGAGGGGAAATTATGTTGTCTTTGAAATATATATTTGCAGTGTATTTGCTATTATAGAACCAGGACCCTAATAATTCTTTCAGGTTTTAGTTTAACTGTGATCTCTGTAGTAAAGCCTTTCTAATCAATCTCATTAAGCAGATCCCTCTGTTATTGCATTACCTTTTTCTTCATATCACTTATCACAAGTTGAAATGATATATTTATTTACTTGTTTTCTTGTTTACTGTTATTCTCTCTCACTAGAATGTTGCTTCATGGGACCATAGGTTGTGTCTGATCAGTTCATGCTTGCATCCCCAGACTTCGAAATGCCTGGGAACACAGAAAGGTTCCTTCAATATATGTTAAATGAACGAAATGCTAAAGTGCCACAACAGTGAGGAAGGTTTAATGAGTGTCTGGTGAATTGAATCCAAATTCATAACAAAATTTTTCATTCTTTTGTTTCATTTCATAAATGATTTCCCTTAATGTTTTTATTTTTTTGTCCAATTTAATACACACATTTTAGTGATCTTCATTCTTTGTTATGCAGGGAAGTCATCTATTAGCAGGCTTGTGGTTGCCTTTGTCTTCAATCCATCCTAAACTCCTAGATATGTTTTTTTCTAGAATATCTTCTCCTGTCATGCATCTGCTCAAAGCATTCTACAATCCTCTATTATTTAATTATTTATGACTGCCTCAGCTGCACTTTCTGTTCTATAACTATTTGGGTCCATGATTAGTTGGACAGGGTAACAACCTATAGGTTGAATCAAACTTTGACTTAGAGCTGCTTTTTTTTGACTTATTAGCCTGCTTTCTCCATTCACATTTGAATATTCTTCTCCAGCCTTACCTATCATTTTTCCTTGGTGAAATTTCTACTTCACTGATACTGGTCTGCTTACAAAATTTTCTTCTCCCAACCACCACTTGTCTCCTTCAAATATATCATGCACATTTACCTTTGAACATACTGTTCCTCCCATCTGGTATACAATTGCCTCTTTCTCCCTATGTATTGAATTCCTATCTATCTTTCAAAGATATGTTCAACTTTTAAAAAATGCCTCCCCCCCCCCCCGACATGGCTTCCTCATGTGTTCATTGTTTCTTTTTGTTGTCTGTTAATTGTGTCTGCTTTTTTGTGTCCGCTCATTGTGTCTGCTCTTCTTCTTTTTAGGAGGCACCGGGAATTGAACCCAGGACCTCCCATGGGAAAGGTGGGTGCCCAACCACTTGAGCTACATTCGCTCCCTGCTCTTTGTGTCTGCTTGTTGCATCTGTTTGCCTTTTTTAGGAGGCATCGGGAAGTGAACCTGGGACCGCCTATGTGGGAGGCAGGTGTCCAACAGCTTGAGCCACATCTGCTACCCCTGTCTAACTTTTAATGAAACCTTTCAGACCAATCTAGTACACATGTTCCTATATATCTGCCCCCAAATTATCTGTTTATTATCTGATTTTGATGCATACATTTTCTTGTGTATATATTCTACACATAAAGGTACTTTATAAATTCCTCATGTGTAGACTCTCTCTTTTCTATTCCCCCTAGTTCCTTACTCAGTACTATTCAAAAATAAATGTTGGATGAATAAATAAACAAATTAGATAATTAATCTTGCTGGAGGAGTATGTTAACAAAAGGATCTAGATCTGGGGTGTCAGCTAAATTTTACCTACTCTACAGATAGTGATTGACTGATATTGGATATCCTGAGTGCAGAGGTGAGAAATTCTTGGCTCAGTGATGAAGAATGCTATGTAGGTTTGTCTGCCTCAGGTGAGGCAGGGCAAAGTGGCAGGATGCATGTCAGAAGTTAAGTTGAAGTACATGAAATTGCCTTTGTTTGTAGGCAAGAAATGGTTAAGTATTGGCAGTTTTATGTTGTTTAATCTAATATTTGCTGACATTGAATTTTGGATTATTCCAAACTTCTTTTTTTCTACCGTGTATGTCTTAATACTCTTTTGGCCAGAATTCATTCCAATGAATTATTTAGGTATGCATTTATCACTAAACGTTGGCAGACTATCCAGACTAGGTGGTATAACTATGACTCGACATGGCTTGAAATGAATAGACACAGATAATACTGAGTACTGCCTTTTTTTATGGAGAATAAATGAAAAGCAATATTCTGGTATGAATGGTAGAATTATTACACTCAATTGCTAATACGTGGGTTAAATGTCTGTTTATTTAAATATTATTTATAGGAGCCTTGTGAATCAATAAAATGTCACATATCTTTTCAGATCTAGGAACCTTTGATCAAAATTCAGCTATTTAGTGTTCATATCAATATTTGAGCTTGCTGTAATAACAGCTTCTAATTACTTCTGTTCAGCAAGGTTAACTCTACTAATGTGCTTATATTTTCTGCTATTTAGTATTTTTGACCATATGGAGCCCTTAATTTGCATTTAGTGTTTGCCATCCATCTTCTCAACGGACGACTGAGCAGTGACAAATGACTAATCACTGAGGGAAGAAATGCTGGGCCTCAAACCAGGCAAGTCACCAACGAGCAGCTTCTTTAGCATGAAAGTTTTTAAATTATGCTTCCCAAGCTATATTTAAGAGGTGCAAATGCATTTGTACGTTGTCCAGTATGTTGTGCTGTATGTTTTCTTTGAAAACATCTCTTAATGTCAGAGCAGAAAGTAGATTTAACTTTATTGTGGTAGTTTGAGTATTTTGTGGGCCACAGAAAATTATGTTCTTAAATTAATCCATACCTGTGGGTATGAACCTATTGTAGGTGGGTCCTTTGATTAGATTAGATTTGGTTAAGGGTCACTTGATTAGATTGCTTTAGTAAGGCCTAGCCCAGGGTGGATCTTAATCATGTTACTGGACTCCTTTATAAATGGGAAAAATAAACAGAGGAAAAAGCTGCAGAAACAGAGAGAAACAACCAGAAGTTGAGAGAGGAGACCCTGGAAGCTAGAAGCTGAAAACTTTGGAATGCAGAAGCTGAGAGGAAGCCACTGAAGCCAGAAGCTGAAAGCAATGAGGCCCAGAGGAGAAGGGAGAGAGGAGTGGATGCTGCCAATTGCCTAACCATGTGCCTTGCCATATGAGAGGAATCCAGGACCACCAGCAGCTGGTCCTTGGGGAGAAAAGCATTGCCTGATGAAGCCTTGATTTGGACATTTTCTGTAAGCTTAAAGTTAATAAATCCCCATTGAAAAAACCAAACCACTTCTGGTATATTGCCTAGGAAGCTGTTAGCAAAACACTTATGTACCAACTCTGCTTTTAGGTTTTGGCTGTCTAGAGGTCCATATGGAGAAGAATTCATAGGGTTTATTTGGGGAAATACTCTGCATTTGTTGATCCTTTTGAATAGTTAGGTTTAAAACCAAGAAGTCTTGGCTTTAGTGTTAGAGGAACAAGAACCAGAACAATAACTGGTTTTGGAAGAATTTAGTTTCAGATTTAGAAGAACAAGAATTTTCCCATTTTTCAGCTGATTTTGGTCTGGTGGAACCAACCCTAAACTGAGGTTCTGAGGCCTCACTTCCAGGATAAATGCCAACTCTAATTAACATGTCCTTATGTTTTCTGTCTGTAAAACAGAGCTAGAACTGTGCTACCTTTTTCTTTGTGAACTAACCTCCCTAAAGGTAAACTCAACCAGAGAAGAGAGTCAGAGCCACCTATATAAAATAAGTAATTAAGTTATTCAGCCAGGGGGAATTATATATTATATTCACATTTTAAAAACATGTCTCATGTGTGATTTCTCTCTCTTCCTGCCTCCTCTCATTTCTTTTTCCTTTTCCCTCTCTCTTTTTAACTTTCTTAGAAGCTAAACCAATTTTGAATAGATAATGAGAGATGAAAATTTGGAAAGAGTAGCTATTGGCTTCATTTACCTGAATGAATCTTTTAATCCGGGATTGTATGATAGAAATAAAAGGAGAAAATAGATGTGTAAGCATTAGAAATGGGGAAAAAATAAAAAAAACTTATTCAAATATGAATTATTACTACTTTTATTATCTTAAAAGAGGAACACAACTTTTGATGATGGCATTTTCTATGGAAGGCTCAGGTATTAGAAGATTCTGATTTACAAACAGTCTATACTGGACAGGCTGGGATAGTAACTTGTAAAACATGAGGGTCTAAGCAGTGTTTAATAATATGAAGTCTTATTTTTCTACACACATATGAGCTTATTAAAGATATATTATATTACCAGTGTTCAGTCTAGTGCCTGGTACATTGAGGTATTAAATGAGGTTTTATTGAATTCATGGATGGATGGATGAATGTATGGATCGGCCGAGATGGAGTCCTGCCAGTTTCTGCAATTTCATTTCTATTGTCTACCGTGATTTTCAGCTCTTTGATTTGCTGCTTCCAACCTACAACACACATTTACCTCTTTCCTTCGAACACAATGCCTAAAAGACTTTGCTTTCTCTCCTAGTGTCACCATCAATTAACCTGCCATCAAAAGGCTGTGCCCATAGAATAATGGTGTAGGGTAATTAACAGTGAGTAGCATGGCTGACATGTGATATGCCATTGACTGACTCTGGTTTTGAACGCGTGTGTGTATGTCTATTTTTACTTTTCTTAATCTTTGCTATTTTTTAAACTAATGTTCATTGTTTAAATTTAAAAAATATATTAAACAAAACCTCAAATTACTCATAATCCTGTCACTCAGAGACAATCACTAATATTTTTGTGCATATCCTCATAGGTTTTCTTCTTTTTAATTTAAATGAAATTTATATATATATATATATATACACATTATGATGTATTTATAATTTCAAAATTAAAATGGACTTGTCATAAATTTTTCATAACTTTTTAAACTTAATGAATCATAAACATTCTTGCCAATAAATATACAACTATATTATCACTTTTAATGGCTGCATAGTTAGGCATTCAGTCACTTCCAAATTTTAGTTTTACACATACTATTGTGATGAACAACTTTATATATACATAAATGAAAATGGCACAGGATATTTCCTTAGCATAGATTTTTTTTTGAAGTTAGCACAGTTCTTCATAGCAAATTGGGGTGCTAGTCAGGAAAGGTTAGGAAAACCATCAGATGTAACCCACATTCCTATAATTAGTAAGAAACATGTTAATGTTATTTATTACTCATACATTAAAGATAAGCTATACACTGACTCAAAAGAAAACACATAATGCTGCTTATCATTTGGTAATGGGGATAAAAGAGAAACTTATTGCCAGTATGGCTGTGGAGAAATAAGCCTGTTTATGATCTATTTGTGGGACTATCCTCACTGGTGCAAGTTTTTTAGACATTATTAATATATATTTTAAATTTTATTATGGAAAATTTCAAACATATGCAAAAGTAGAGAGACTATCATAATAAACCTACATGTATCCAGCACCCAACTTCAATAATCAACCTTGTTTCATCTATACTCTTCCCACTAACCAACACTCCCAATTATTTTGAACACAATCCCAGATATCATATAATTTCATTTATAAATATTACAGTATTTATCTCCAAAAGACAGGGATTCCTCTAAAATTACTATCACAATACCATTATCACTTCTAAAATGTTAACAGTTTTTTCTTAATTTCATCAATGTTCAAATTTTCCAGATTGTCTTATTTTTTTCCTACAGTTTCAGTCAGGATCCAATTAGAGTTATACATTGTAATTAAATGATATGCTTATTAAATATCTTTTAGTATCAATAATTTCATCTGCCATCTCTTTTTTTCCTTCGTAATTTTTTGGTTGAAAAAACCAGGTGGTTTTTCCTGTAAGGTTCCCATATTTTAGATTTTGCTGATTCTAACCCAAGGTGTTAACTATTTGATTATCCTGAGGTACAGTTCATATGGTACTTCTCCTACTCTCCCTCCTCCTTCTTTACTTCCTTTTCTTTTTAATTAGTTTTCATTCTAATGAGTTGGTTCCTTAGTATCCAAAAATGGCCTAGGATTTTCTTTTTGAGTCTCCTTATAAACTCCTGGATAATAATTATAACTATTAGATGTGTTCTAATTTTTTTTTTTTTTTTTACCGGGAGGTCCTGGGGATCGAACCCAGGTCTGTCCATATGGGAGACAGATGCCCAACCATTTGAGCCACATCCATCCCCCAAGATGTGTTCTAATTTATTGCAGTTATGATTCATCCCAACTTTGGCCAATGCTTTTCTGTTCAAATTAGCCACTGTGTCCTTTTGGAGTGACCCTAGAAGTCTTTCATAGCTTCCTTGATTTGTGGTATGACAAGATATTCCAGAATCATCTTACACATTTCCAACCCAGACTTGGATTCAATCATTTCTCCAAGGAGCCCTGGTTCCTTAATATTTAAGTGGAAATGGTATTTAGAAGTCACAATTTTGGTGTTAGGGCTACTCTTTGCAACTGGGTCCATCTTTGTGATAGTGGACAGGCCTAGCATGATCTGCCACCTTTCCCTGGTGCCCACAAATACATCCTCAGTTCAGGACCAAATGTGCCAACCTGGCGGGATAAAATACAATCCGCTTGTAGATAAGGACACTGCCAGTACATTCCTTCTCCCATTCCATGCTGACCTATGTAAACATTCACTGGAGACAGTCTGACTCTGGTGGGCATGTTTTATGACATCCACTTCCCATCCTGGTGGTACATCTGTCGCTGGTGGGGAGGAAGCTGGGCTCCTCCACTCTAGCACACAACACAACAGAGGGGTGATGTGTGCGGAACACTCCCTGTGCCGGTCAGGGATTGAGAACTGCTGGCTGTGGGTAACTGACACCCACTAGTGAAGCTGATCTTGCTCTGTCTCTTCTCTATGTGAGCAAAATGTTGTTCCGTCCAGTGCCGCGGGTGCCCTCCTTCTGTCGGCGACCGCAACACCTGTATTGAGTGGGTCTACGTCTTTTAGGTGTCTCTCCTGACCAACTGTCTTTGTTCCTACGCCTTTTCAATAGACAAAAGTAGGGGGATATAATTTTTTAAAAGGTAAGATATATCGTAATACTGATACTTTCAATTCATATTCAGGACTTACAGGCTTTTTAGTTTACCTTATCAATTTTATATCTATATCTTGATATATGTATTTATATCTTATATCTTTCTCCCAAGCTGAAAACCTTAGATCTCAAGGACGCCAACATACTCACTTTTTGCTAAATTTCACACAATATATTCATAACAGTCTTAGAATGACAATACCAACACTACTGCCAACCACTAAAAATAGTTTTTGTTTTCAATTCTTTCTTTTCTTAAAGTATATTCCATGAGGCATTTATAGATGTTACTGTTTTTTTTTTTTTAAGTTATATGGAATACTTTCTTTGTCATTATGCCACAACTTGTGCGTAGTTAGCTTAATTTGTTTCATTTTGCTTTCAATATTTCAAGGTTGCATTTTATATGAAATTTGATTTTATCATTATTCAAATTCTTACTTGCTTTTGAAGTGAAAGTTATAAAACAAGGTAATTAAGAGAAGTCTAGCTTTAATTCTTATACTTCAATACTATTCACTTCCTCCTAATGTAGAAACCACTTTTAAATTTTGTTTTCTTTCAATTTTTTAAAAATATAAGCAACTATGTGTTTATATTTCCTCTCTCTTAGATGAACAGTGGCAAACTTTACACAATTTTCTCTAACTCGTTTTTTTTGCTTCATATTTTATTGTGGTGACCATACCGTAGGAGCACATATAGTGGCCCTCATCCCCTTTTCACAGCTGCATAGAACTTCAAGTTTGATTTAAGTCCCCTGCGGATGGACAATTTGGTTGTTTCTAGTTTTTGCTACTATAAATCATGATGCATTTAATACATGAGCCACTTGTGAGCCAACTTCAATGTGTATTTCTCCAAATGGAATTGTTGCTTCTGGAGAAATTTGTCTCTCTTTGAGCAAATGAGGGTACAGTGTACAGAATATGGGATAAGGCAGGGGTGAATTGTGTGTACTAGGCAATGGGATAGTAGGTCTAGACCATAGTTCAGTGACACTCAATACCAAATTATCTTCAATGTCAAACTGATGAAATTTGGTTTTTATTTCAGAAACAAGGGACAAGAGTCAAGGCTTTGGGTATGGGCATAAAATGCTTATGTGAGCATGATGCAGTGAGCCAGCCTGGTTTCAACCAAGTCACTATGGTAGAGATGGGGTTTCCTGAGAGGGGTCTTCTCATAGTAGGCTCAGTATGTTTAGCTTTTATAGTAAACATTTTATAGTTTTGTATAAGATGTGAGATAGGGATCTTCTATCTTTCTTTTGGCTATGGATATTCAGTTCTCCTAGCACCATTTGTTGAATAAACTGTTCTTTCCCAGCTAGGTGGTTTTGACAGGCTTGTCAGAAATCACTTGGCCATAGATGTGAAGGTCCGTTTCTGAACCATCAATTTGGTTCCATTGGTCTATGTATCTATCTTTATGCCAGTACCATAGTGTTTTTACCACTGTAGCTAGGTAATATGATTTAAAGTCTGGAAGTGAGAGTCCTCCAACTTCACTTTTCCTTTTTAAGATGTTTCTGGCTATTCTGGGCCTCTTACCCTTCCAGATAAAATTGATAATTGTGTTTTCCATTTGTTTAAAACTGTTGGTAGAATTTTTATTGGAATTGCATTGAATCTGTATATAAATTTGGGTAGAATTGACATCTTAATGATAGTTAGTCTTCCACTCCATGAGCATGGAATGTTCTTCCAATTATTTAGGTCTTTTTTGATTTCTTTTAGCAATGCATTGTAGTTTTCTGAATACAAGTGCTTTACATCCTTGGTTAAATTTATTCATAAATATTTGATTCTTTTAGTTGCTATTGTAAATGGAATTTCTTTCCTGACTTCCTCCTCAGGTTGTGCATTACTAGTGTATAGAAACACCACTGATTTTTGCATATTGATCTTGTATCCTGACACCCTCCTGAAATAATTTATTAGCTCTAGCAGCTTTGTTGTAGACTTTTCAGGACTTTCTAGATATAAAATCATATCATCTGTGAATAGTGAAAGTTTTAATTCTTCCTTTCCAATTTGGAAGTCTTTTATTTCTTTTTCTTGCCTGATTGCTCTAGCTAGAACCGCTAGCACTATATTGCACAACAGTGGTGACAATGGGCATCCTTGTCTTGTCACTGATCTGAATGGGAAAGCTTTCAATCTTTCACCATTGAATACAATGTTAGCTGTGGGCTTTTCATATTTGGCCTTTGTCATGTTGAGAAAGTTTCCTTCAATTCCTATTTTTTGTAGTATTTTTTTAATCAAGAAAGGATGCTGTATTTTGTCAAATGCCTTTTCTGTGTCAATTGATAAGACCATGTGATTTTTCTTCTTTGATTTATAAATGTGGTGTATTATGCTGATTGATTTTCTTGTGTTGAACTAGACTTTCATGCCTGGTATAAAACCCACTTGATCATAATGAATAATTTTTTTAATGTGTTGTTGGATTTGTTTAGCAAGTATTTTCTTGAGGATTTTTGCATCTGTATTCATTAGAGAAATGGGTCTGTAATTTTCTTTTTTCATAGTATCTTTTTTGTTTGTTTGTTTTGACTTTATTTTGTACATTTAATAATTGAAAATATAAACAATTAACTAAAAAATAAACACAGATGAATAAATATATACATTTCTCAATTAAATGTTCTGGATACATATAAATTTTTTTTGACTCAAGCAATATATTACACAATATATTTGGTTCAAAGTAACGCATTCATACAGTATTTGTCCTTTTGTGTCTGGCTTGCTTTGCTCAACATAATGTCCTCCAGGTTCATCCATGTTGTCATATGCTTTATGACTTCATTTCTTCTTACAGCTGCATAATATTCCATTGTGTGAATGGACGACAGTTTATCCATTCATCTGTTGATGGACACCTGGGTTATTTCCAACTTTTGGCAATGGTGAATAATGTTGCTATGAACATCAGTGTGCAGATGTCTGTTCATGTCACTGCTCTCAGTTCTTCTGGGTATATAGCCAGTAGTGGTATTGCCGGGTCACATGGCAAGTCTATATTCAACTTCTTTAGGAACTGTCAAACAGTCCTCCACAGTGGCTGTACCATTCTGCATTTCCACCAACAGTGAATAAGTGTTCCTATCTCTCCACATCCTCCTCAACACTTGTAGCTCTCTGTGTTTTTAATACTGGCCATTTTGATCGGTGTGAAATGATATCTCGTTGTAGTTTTGATTTGGATTTCCCTAATCATGAGTGATGTTGAACTTTTCTTCTTGTGTGTTTTTTTTTTTTTTTTTTTGTCCTTTGTAATTCTTCTTTTGGGAAATGTCTATTCAAGTCTTTTGCCCATTTTTAAATTGGGACATTTGTCTTTTTATTGTTGAATTGTAACATCTGTTTATATATCCTGGATATTAAACCCTTATCAGATATGTGATTTCCAAATATTTTTTCCCATTGAGTTGGCTGCCTTTTCACCCTTTTAACAAAATCCTTTGAGGTGCAAAAGTGTTTAATTTTGAGGAAGCCCCATTTATCTATTTTTTTTCTTTTGTTACATGTGCTTTGGGTGTAAGGTCCAAAAAACTACCACCTACTACAAGATCTTGAAGATGTTTCCCTACATTTTCTTCTAATAGTTTTATGGTCCTGTCTTTTATATTTAGACCTTTGATCCATTTTGAGTTGATTCTTGTATAGGGCGTGAGATAGGGGTCCTCTTTCATTCTTTTGGTTATAGATATCCATTTGTCCCAACACCATTTGTTGAAGAAACTGCTTTTTCCTGGTAACATGGACTTGGTAAATTTGTCAAAAACCAGTTGACTGCATAGGTGAGGGTTTATTTCTGGGTTCTCAATTCTATTCCACTGATCGATATGTCTATCTTTATGCCAGTACAATGCTGTTTTGACCACTGTAGCTTTGTATATTACAAGGTCAGGCAAGTGAAATTCCTCCCATATCACTCTTTTTCAGAATGCTTTTGCCTATTCGGGTGCAGTTACCGTTCCAAATGAATTTGGCAATTGCCTTCTCTAATTCTGTAAAGTATGTTGTTGGGATTTTGATTGGTATTACATTGAATTTATAAATCAGTTTGTGTAAGATTGACATCTTCATGACATTTACTCTTCCAATCCATGAACACAGAATGTCTTTCCATTTGTTTAGGTCTTTTTAAATTTCTTTCAGCATTGTTTTGTAGTTTTCTGCATATAGGTCCTGTACTTCTTTGGTTAAATTAAGTCCTAGGTATTTGAGTCTTTTTGTTGCTATTGAAAATGGAAATTTCCCCCTGATTTCCTCTTTGGATTGTTCAGTACTAGTATACAAAAACACTATTGATTTTTGCGTGTTGAGCTTGTATCCTGCCACTTTGCTTAACTCATTTATCAGCTCAAGTAGGTTTGTTGTAGATATTTCAGGATTTTCTACATACAGGATCATGTCATCTGCAAACAGTGAGGAGCTTTACTTCCTCTTTTCCTATTTGGATGCCTTTAATTTTTTTTTCTTGTCTAATTGCCCTAGCTAGAACTTCTAGTACAATACTGAATAACAACGGTGAAAGTGGGCATTCTTGTCTTGTTCCTGATCTTAGAGGGAAAGCTTTCAACTTTTCCCCATTGATTATGATGTTGGCTGTGAGTTTTCCATATATGCCTTTTATCATATTGAGGAATTTTCCTTCTATTCCTATCTTTTGAAGTGTTTTTATAAAAAAAGGATGCTGGACTTAGTCAAATGACTTTTCTGCATTGATTGGTATGATCAGGTGCTTTTTTACCCTTCAATTTGTTAATGTGGTGTATTACAATTGATTGATTTTCTTATGTTGAGCCAGACTTTCATACCAGGAATAAATCCCACTTGGTTGTGATGTATAAGTCTTTTGATATGCTGTTGGATTTGGTTTACAAGTATTTATTTTGTTGAGAATTTTTGCATCTATGTTCATTAGAGAGATTGGCCTGTAAGTTTTTTTTTCTTAAGGTGTCCTTATCTGGTCCCTTTTCCCTTCTCTTCTCCTTATGGAACTCCCATGACACATATGTTGTTGCATTTTGTGTTGTCATTCAACTCTCTGAGCCCCTGCTCAATTTTTTCCATCCTTTTCTCTCTTGGTTCTTTTCTCTCTTCAATTTTAGCTGTTTTGTCTTTGGTATCACTTATTCTTTCTTCTATCATTTCGAGTCTGCTGTTGTATGCCTCAAATGTGTTTTTGATCTCACCTATTGTGTCTTTCATTCCCATGAGCCCTGTTACTTTTCTGTTCAGAATTTCAAATTCTTCTTTGTGTTTGCTCAATGTCTTCTTAATGTCATTTATCTCTTTAACTATATTGTCTTTTAACTTATTAATTTGATTTTGGAAATTTGTGTACATCTCACTGATTAATTCTCTCAAATTCTGCATCTCTTCTGGGGCTTTGATGTAATCCTTTTCTTGGGCCATTTCTTCTATTTTTCTTAGTATGGCTCATTATTTTTTGCTGGTGTTTAGGCATCTGGTTAGGATGTAGTTTACTCAGATGCTAAATCTCTTTCTCTTTTGTAGGAATTTAGTGGCAGGATCACTGCTCTTTGATTTTTGGCTCGACCTGGATCATTAGGATTTTCCCGCTGGCCGCTCAAAACTGGGCACTGGATCCAGTAATTGGTTGTAGAGTTGCTTCCTAGAGCCTTGTGCAGGGAGGGTATAGAGGCCAGAAAAAAACTCTCCTACTTATTTTTAATTTTCTTGTATGCACTTCCTTGGTCTGCCATGAGATGGTGCTTTTTGGCAGCTCTCAGTTCAATGCCTGGTCAGAGTGTATTTGTTGCAACACAGACCAGATCAATGTGATAGAGCTTCCTGTCTGGAGGCTAGGAAACTTGTAATTCAAACTTTCTCTGAGACAGTTCTCCAGCCTTCTTTGGCAGCCTCCCCCATTTTCCCAGGTAGGAAATATTTCTACTCCCCTCTGAGTCCTCAACAGTCAGTCTCTGTTAATAAAGGAGATTGGGAGTGTTGTATATCTTTAGTCCCTTGCAGGCTCCAAGGCAAACAATGGCGCAGCCTCACTGGACCTGGAAGGGCTCTTGGGACACAGCAGACCAAATTTGTGAGTCAAAATCTTAGTCAGTCTTAGACTGTGTCCCTCTTTCTCCACTTTCCTGGGTCATCCTCAACAATAGTTGTGGCTAGAAGAGAGGGAGATTGCGAGGGTCGTATTTCTCCTGTACTTCCCCAGATCCCAGGGCAAACCATGGTGTTGTCTCACCTGGCCTGGAAGGGCTTGTAGGACACAGCAGACCAAATTTATGGGTCAGAAACTGAGTCCACCTTAGGCTGTGTCCCTCTCTCTCCTCTTGCCTGGGGTGGTAGATCCCTAGAGCCCCCTTTGTCTGTAGTTGCAGGCCCAGAGGCCCGAGAATTCTAAAGTGTCTTTAGTGTGGGGGAGGGTGCTGGCAGTAGCAGCTGCTGGTTTCAACTCGGTTCTGTTGTCTCGATTTCCCTCCTTTGTCCCTCTCTCCCCTGGGTGGCATCCAGCCTTCACCTGCTGACCTAAGCCCTAGAAGATCTTTTTTGGGGGCTGTTTCAGCCTGTCCTCTAGCTATTTTTCCAGAGAAGAAGAGATTCCCATGTCTCACCATGCTGTTTTGATTACTGTAGTTTTGTAATAAGTTTTAACATCAGGAAGAATGAGTTCTACAAATTCAGTCTTCTTTTTTAAGATGGTTTTGGCTATTCTGGGCTCCCTTACCCTAATTTTTATGTCTTGTTGAATTTACTCTTTATCAGTATATAGTGATCCTCTTTGTCCCTCATAACAGTTTTTTTTTAAACTTAAAGCCTATTTTATCTGATATTAGTATAGCTACCCCAGCTCTCCTTTGTTTACTATTTGCATGGTATAATGGTATATGTCTTTCCATTCTTTCTATTTCAAGCTACTTGTACTTTTTAATTTAAGGTGAGTATTTTGTTAACAGCATATAGTTGTGTCTTGCTTTTTTATTCATTCTGCCAATCTCTGCCTTTTGAGTGAACAGTTTAGTCCATTTACATTTAAAGTAACTACTGATAATGTAGGACTCTTTTCTGTCACTTTGCTATTTGCTATTTGTAAGTCTTACATTTTTTTCCCCTCAATTCTTTTTGTTAATGCATACTTTCATATTTATTTGTTCTTTTTTTGTAGTATACCATTTTGAGTCTCTTCCTTAATATATATATTTTCAGATAGTTTCTTTGTGATTATTGTGGGACTTAAATTTGATATACCAAATCTATATAAATCTATATAGTGATCAACCATTTTTTAAATTAAATTTATACCCCCTTCTTCTACTGGAAGCTTTACAGGGTTGTGTTCCATTTTCATCTTTTGTTTTTCCAATTCTTTTATCACTGATTTATTCCTTCTAATTGATCTCTTGACAAGTGATATTGTTTTACATATGATCAAGGCTTTATTCTTTTGGAAACTATTTTTATTGGTTGTATATCTTGAGTTAAACCTGTATCCTTATTCTCCAGATCCCCCCAAAAACATATTAGTTTGATTATACCCAGGTGCTTTTCCAGCATGGCATGAGATGACAACTCTCTACCAAACCCTTTTTCTTTCAGAAGGCACATAGTCACCAAATCACATGTCCCCCTGCCCCCTCACAGTAGTTCCACAGACCTATCCTCCAGGGTAGAGAATATGGTAGACTTTAAGTTGCACACAGGTCTTTCACCAATAGGTTTACAGGAGAATCAGGAGAAAAATAAGAAAACTAATCCCTCAGTCAGAGAACCTATCTAAAAAGCAACAA
Source organism: Tolypeutes matacus (assembly GCA_026826555.1). Classification (NCBI taxonomy): domain Eukaryota; kingdom Metazoa; phylum Chordata; class Mammalia; order Cingulata; family Chlamyphoridae; genus Tolypeutes; species Tolypeutes matacus. The sequence goes on along the minus strand of JAKSZT010010581.1, from coordinate 4,847,285 downwards.
GTAGGAAAAGGAAGAAGCCTGGATTGAGATAATATTGAGAAGCAAAGTGAGAAAATTTCAAGGAATATGCAGAATTAGCAGCATCAGCATCATAAGTAATACCAATATCATCAGTTCCCATCTCTGAGATTCCCTAAATTTGTCAATTTTATTCCTTAGCTTTTTGGACTTTCCCAATTCCCTGTTCCTGCAATTTCTGTAATCTCTGGAATCTCTTTCTACAATCTCTCTTCAAATGTCATGTCTCCTTGCAATAACATATAGATTTTCCTTCTTCCTTTGCTCTCTTCATAAATTTATCAAGTTAGGTATTATTCCCTTTAGTAAAGAGTACTAATACAGTAGTATTTAATTTCTTCTTTTCTACATTGACATTCTCTAGATTGTCCCCAAACTGAGTAGGTGCTGATAAGATCTGACTTTGCTATCCTATAACCTTTTCCCTAAATTATGGTTGGATAATCAGCAAAAAAAGTCAAGACAAAGGTTAACACTAGAGCATGATTTTGATCTGACCCTAGGTCCATGCCACTAATTTTGAGACTTAACAATCTGCTGATAGAACTCAATGTGGAAGTCATCGTCGCCTGTATACCCTGTGCAACCTCTCCCAGCTCACCTTTAGTATAAAGGCTTCAAATACTGCCATCAGCGAACTCTCTCGATGGGCTTCTAGTGCCCTTCATGCTTCCATAGTTTGGCGGGCTGGTAGATAGCTGACTTCCCTCGGGCATGGTAACTCCTCTCTGGCATATGTCATTCTCTAACCCCAACAAGCTTGCTCCATCAAACATTGAAGTGTGCCAGTTGTAGAATTCCCTGCAGCAGCCAGTGCAAATCTCTGCATAGGGCTGTAAACTGAAAATACCTTGTAGAATATGTCTTCCTGGGACACAGGAAAAGAAGCCTTTAGATGAGTGATAGCTGGTGACAAGACACAGGTATTCCTAATGTTTCATTTGCCCCCAAGGGGACTGGGTAAGTGTCCAATGGCATCAGTTTTGCTGGCAACCCAAATAGGAAGGGATAGTTTTCCTCACATTTGAGATACGAAAAAGGTAGAGTTATAAGGCAGTTTGATCTCCTTCCCCATGATAGCACTTAACAACTTAACAGCTATTGGTTTTTTCCTAAGTGACTAGTGCAGCTACTCCCCATTCTTTTGCCATCATCTGGGACACAGTCTTTTATCCAAGGTCTCAATTATTCTCTTATCATGTCACTTTATAATGCTTGCTTTACTAGCTATATGGTATGTAGATGATATAAGGGACTCTTGGAGGTGGAATCTGGCTGAGGAATGAAGTGGACTCAGGGCTAGATGGCAAGTAACACAAACCTGTGTCATCAAACGGAGCAGACAATTCATTTCTGGTTAAAGAAGTTGTGCCCTCATCCATCTCTGCAGGGAAATCCATTAACAAGGGGGAGTCACCTGTCTAAAAGATCATCACCTCTCTCCTTCTTGAAGTCAGCTTGAGTCAGGGAGGGATAAAGTGAGGCAAGGAAACAGGGGGAGCAGGAACAGCAGAGAAAGGAAGAGAGTTCTGTAAAGGAGAAAGTGCCTTAAATTCTTGTATTTTCTCTCCATATTTTTCTTAATCCTTTCCTTATGGCTATTCAAATAATTTTTTAAAACTTTATGTTCATCCCATAAAACCAATACATTGTTTGGGTGAGGCCTAAGAACCTCAGCAAGTATGTTAATATCCATACTTGATATACCCCTCCTCAAGTACCGGCAAGATTGGATTCTTATATACTCATTCCAAATATAACAGAGACATTAATCCTTTAAGGGAAAGACCTCTAGACAATATTCTTCGCGTCCCATATTTTCCAACCAGATGGTGATCCTGATGGGATTTTAGAGCCCAAGTTACCTTTGCTTATTCAATAGTAAAATCTTGACTTTGAAGAAGGTGGTTTGTCTGGCTAGTATTGCATAAGCACAAAAAGCTGGAAGGGAGACTTTTTATAAATTCAGGGTCTTTTTACTGTTGTGTAGCCACCGACCTTCTGCTGGCCCACTCAGGTCAGGAATTGTCAGACAATCCTGTCTTCATCACCAAATTGAAGGGGAAATATAATTAAAAACAAAATCTTCTCCCAACTCAGAAAATCTTTCCATGAAGGTTGAGGAGAAAGAAAAATAAATTTATTATTAAATAAGCATTAAACTAGAGTGTAATGCATCACAGGCACTCTGCAAAGAGATTTCATTGTAAACATTTTATTTCTGAATAATTTCACACTTACAGGACAGTTTCAAAAATAAGCAAAACCCATACAGAGTACTCCAACATATCTACCACCAGTGATACCAAGATCTACCAATTTTAACATTTTGCCACATTTGATTTTTCATTCTCTCTCTCTCTCTCTACCTTTCTATCTGTCTATGAATTTTCTAAACATTTGAGAGTAGGTTGTATACTTCATGTTCCTTGAACACGTGATACTTCGTAAGAACAAAGATATTCACTTATGTAACCACCTTAAGTTCCATTATCAAGTTCAAGAAATTTAACATTTACATAAAGCTTACAGTCTATATTCCAGTTTTTTCTTTCCTTGATTTTTTATGCCAACTTATTGTACTACTTAAAATCCTATCAGAGATTAATTTGGGATCATAAGTCCCTACATATAAATGAGTGTAAATAAGGTTGGATTAAGCAACTATTAATCACAATGTCCTGGTATGATTTTAGACAAAAGCAATTGGATTGAATACATTTGCTGAGGAAATAGGAGTTTTCTTCATGGGAAAGGAAAGGCAGGACTTTTGGCAGATGGTGTTCTTTGCCAGGGAGGAGACTGGGGGGAACTTACTGCAGAGGAGGGCTTAGGGCAACATGAAGTCTCTGGGCTCCTGGGTAGCTGAGAGAGGATGTGTACAGATTGACAGCTAAGCACTCAGCCTCTAGATTCAGACGGACCTCGGATTGAATTCTGGATCCAGAACCTACTAAGCCACTTTGGGTAGTTATTCAATATCTCTAACCCTTATTTTCCTTATTTATATCATGGGAAAATACTTACCTCAAGCATAGGATACGATAAGGATAAATAAGATAATGCATGCAAAGGATTGCCACAATGCCTGGCACATTGTAGCGTTTACTAAATGGTGGTGATAGAGATGATGATGGTGATGATGGTGATGGTGACGATGGTGGTGATAGTGATGGGGGAGATGATGATGGCATTGATGGTGGTTAGGAGGGTAGTTCCAAATGAATGGAAAGATACAAAAGTGGGGCTAATAAAAGAGAAATGGAATTTTCTTTCTCCTTCTGGAAGCTCCTGGCTTCTTGTGTCTAAAACCCAAAAGCCAGGCTGCAATAAGCTTTATAAGAAATTCACTACTTTTCTATAAGTTGGTGACTGCCAGTAGGCAGAAACAAAATCTTCCTTGTTACTTGTTTGCTATCATACTTCAAAGTAAATTACTCAGTAGTACCCCGGTGACCTAAAGAATTTAATATATTTTCAAAGCCTGTTTGCATCCAGGGAGTAGCTGAGCTATCCATGGAGAATCTGACTCAATTACTAGGAAATCAAGGAAATAGATAGGACATTTTATGGTTAGGCTGCAATTGAATAAGGAAGACTTGATTAGGCTGTTTGTAAAGTTTGCCTGGTATACCTTATTATAATGTAATAGGAGCCCATAAGGAATAGCTAATAAAATTGAGTATAAAGTATTATGCTTTCTCAAAGTGCTATAGAAAAGTCAAATTTTACTATTTATGCTCCTATGCAAACATCATTAAGACTAGGTTCTGTACTGCCCCAAAAGATATATTTTAGTATCTGCTGCAAAATTAGAGCTGAATTTTATGATTCTCTTTTCATGAGTATATGCTCTGTCAGCAGATGTTAACTAAAAATGCATGAAGAGGAGAAAGTCAATTTGACATCGGCCTCTTTCTAATGCTTGCAGATGTATAAAACATCCAAGCCACCAGAACCTGAAGGCTAGAAGTAAACTGCATTGCCACAAAGAACAGAATAATGCTCTGTGTCCTCTAAGCTTGAGAAGAACTTAAAAAAACTAACAAACAAGCAAGCAAGCAAACAAACAAAACCCAGCACACACCAAATAGCAAGCTGTTTCATATTCCCCTCCCAGTACCATGAGATCAAGGAGTGGCCAAGTTGAATCAGCCGGGGGTAGACCTGTTGACTGGTGATAATGAATAGTTGATGTGGCTGAATCTATATGTTTTCCAGGGGTTTCCTAGCAAAGTACTGTATCTTTATTTTATTGGCCACAATTTCCCAATAGTAGCTCACCAGTCTTTCACAGCATTAACCTGCCAGACCAAATCAGACTCTAGAACTATTCTTTTACAATAATAACCAATGATACCCAATGAAATAGTTTGTGTGTATGTGTTGTATTTTACACTTAATACCGCTCCTGTTTATTTCTGTGTCATAGTTTCTTACTTTAGGATTAGCAACAAGGATTGAGAAACACTGGGATGGTGGGTCAATAATTATGGTTATAGTTCTGGCTCCATAAACACAAAATCTGGTTCTGTATTTGAATTTGAACAAGTTGTTTAAGTTCTCTGGGCCTCAGTTTGTCATCAGTATTATAGGGATTGGACTTAAAGATCTCTAAGGTTCTTTCCTTTTCTAAAATGTCAATACTCTGACCTATTACATGCCCACAGGGAGCTGATATTCTTCTTGAGGGAAGACTGAAATAATTAAATAACAAAATGAGTTAGTGTGTGATCACAATGAATAGTCAACAAATGAGCTAATTAAGAGGCTATGAAACTATGTGCTAAGCACTGAATTAAAGACTCTTCAAGTAAATCTATCAATGAATATTGAGTTCCCAGGGAAGGGTCAGATTATTGTGAACTACACCAATGGGGGAAGTTCAGAAAGATGAAGGAATTCATATAGGTGGAGAAATTGGGGGTGGGTTTGCAGGGTCAATGGCAAAGGGCAGTTCTGGCAGGGAAGGCAATATGAATGAAGGTGAGGACACAAAATGAGCACTGTGGGTTTGGCTTCTGTCTGAATCATCTGTGCCCTGCATTTTTTTCAATATGATTTTGCTCACAGGAAATCTGCTTTAGGGGTCAACTCTGGTTTTCTTTTCTCTTTTTTGAGAATTTTAGGGCACGGTTATTAAGAGTCTGGAACAATGGATTCTGAATCCCGGATAAGCTAGGAATCTCATTAGGTCCTAAGAGCCCAGGAGATTTTTTGGTGTGATCCACAGCAGTGAATCACCGACTTACAACCTTTTATCCATGAATTCACACATGTGGTATACTCTTCTCATGTCAACCCAGCAATGCTTTGCAGGATCCCTGCATCCCATGCTGGCACTCCACTCCATTCTTTCCTGCTGAAGAAAGTATAATAGAATGCAAGTACACAGGGTTGAAAACTCTATTAAAAAAGTATTCATTCACAAACTTTTAAAATTTAATGATTTTTATCCGACAATAATGATAGAGTTTATCTATTGAATGTTTAATGTGTGCTGGGCACTATGCCAAGTATTTTAGGATGATTATGTCGTTTAAGCATCACAATAGCCCTTTGAGGTAGGGGCAGTTATCCTCATCTTTTCTATGTGCCTGGCTCATAGCATATGGATTGCCTTATTTAGTTCCAACCACAGCACTATAAAATGTTTACTATTGTTAACATCATTTTATTGACAAGGAAACAGACTGGGGAAGGAGGGGGCTTGTACAACTGTTTCCCTGCAAGTACAAGAGTTGGGGTCTGAACCAAGTGTTTGTGTTCTTAACCACCATACTTGTAGTACCCCTCACCAACTGATCATGACCCAAAAGTAGGGCTTGCCCCTGTGTTTGAGAAATACTGATTTGCAGGATTGTTTTCTGTGATTTCTTTTCAGTTGCACTGAAAACTGCTCATTTTAATCAGGTAATTTAGGGAGAAAAAAGATGACTGGTAACACTAGGACACTCATGCCATGCTGAGCAACATAATGATGTCTCCCCGTGGTGTGTGGCCCTCAATTTATCTGGTGTGGGACACAGGTGATGCACTCAGGCTTGCTGGGAGCTCTCAGGTTAATGTAAAATCACAGGAGGATTACTCTCAGATGACTGTCAGCCTCCTCCATCTGGTTAGGTACCCTGTACTATACAGGCAGAATAATTCATACATCTTTTGATTAAGGACTTGCATCCTAAATGTTAAGGTGATATATTCACGTGGATGGAATTGAGGATTTCATCATTTGCCGATGCATGAGCTCAGGGAGGAAAAAGGATGTGACATGGCAGGCACCACATAGCCAGTTGTGTAATCAATGAGTCACAGAGCGATTTTTTGGGCTTATAAAAATGTAAGAGGCTTGTCTTACTGTGTTAATGTAAATCTGTACCGTTTCCTGTGAATGGAGAGACAATTATCCTACCTTTGTCTTGCCTGAAAGTGATGCCAACTTGGGGCAAAACTGACCTAAATATCTAAATTAATAATTAAATAAATTAAAAAAATATGTACATAGGGTCTAGGCAGTGCCAGACATATTAGGTACCAGAAAACAAAGAAAAACAAGACAGAAAATGCTTTTTGATCACTTTAAGCTTATGATGTGGCCAGGACAAACATGTGATGACATTGACAAATGTATGCTGACTACTATGAAAGGAGAAAGACAGGGTGTTATGATGGCACTTAGTGGGAGTGGAAGTGGAGTTTGGAGAAGGCCAGCCTCAAGAAGGAATATCTAAGCTGAGACTGGAACCTGAGTAGGAGTTGCCTAAGCAAGGTAGAGTTGGGGGTTGTGGACTAGGCAGAGGGAAGAGCTAATTGAAGGTCAGGAGTGATAAAAAGTCTGGTGGTGTTGTGGAGTAGAAAAGGGGTAAGAGGAAGTGGAAGAAAAGGGAGGAAAGCATTAAAAAAGATGATGAGGGAGAAGTAGGCAGGGTTCAGATTATTGGGTTCTTTGCAAATTGTGCTAAGAATCTGAGTATTTTATTCTAAAGACAGTGGGAAGTCATCTAAAGGTATCAGGCAGGCATCTTGTAAAGTGAATTTCCACTGGTGGTAGGAGAACGTGGTACTGCCAATAACTAGCTCCAGTAGTTCAGGTCCAGAAATAAATATCTTAGAGTGGATTTACTGGATTGTCTGCATGCATTATCTTTCTTCTGCAATTGCAGAAGACTCTTATGTTTAGGGTAACATTTGGATTCATAGCACATTCCTAAACACAGTGGGGCTTATTAGATCACGTGACTAGAACATGACAAGGTGAGATTGAAGGCTTGGTCCACCTATGGTCTGGATGTTTTTGACTCAGTCCTTTGGTCACTGAGTTAGCAGTCTTACAAATGCATTCACTTGTTTTTATTAGAATGTGAGTCAGAATGTAGAATGGCTCAACTCAATCAGCACTAGTCAAAGAGGGGTCAGTGGCATAGTGTTACTTAAGAAGTCTATCTTAGGCCTCTGAGCTATGTACTAGGGAAGGGTTTATAGATAATAGCCATACAGAATTGGGGATATTAGTCAAGTAAGGCTGATTTCTTGTCTGAACAACCCAGATTTATTTATTCACACCCATGGACAATGGACTGGGCTTCACTCTTGTTAATAAATAAACCAGTTTTCTGTTACTTTTAAGGCTGTTGCTCACCATATAACTCTTCCCTTGACAGAATGTTTTACAACTTGGCCTTCTTGTTCCCTGATTGTTTTTGGTTATCTATGGTGCATTGTGACTGTCCAAGAATGTAGGCCCTTCCCACCTATATTAGTTAAGGGAACACTAGCTCCTCTAACAGACTGTTGGAAGTGAAGACTTACCAGAATCTCAAATTGACCTGGTGCTCAACATAAAATATTTTGTGAATGGTCATTGGATTCACTTCAATTGAAGAAAAGGAATAATTGTTCTTATTTAGAAAGTTATTCACTCAACTTAGTCAATTAATGATTTACCAAATACTTGTTCTGTGCAGAGTCTTATTTTGGATACAACATGGGACTAGAAATGAACCAGGAAAAGTCCTGCCCTTAAACATAAAGGGAACAAGAAGAGATAATACAAGAGGGATGACATTCTAACATCCTACTAAAATGTGATGTGTTTTATTTTTCTTTCCATCATATAAGACTCAATAACTTATGAATGGCAAGTATCATGCCTTCTTAGACAAAGAAAAATTTGTTTGAGATTTTGAGAAAGGCTTTCTTATTTCTTCAGCATTGTAAGATGATTTGTACATGAGTCAATGATCCAGTCCAGCCAGTCTCCACAGACAACTCTATTTGCTTTCTCTGATTTTAAGTGGATGCAGGCCACATAGTTAAATTATATTTTCAATAAACCTGATACTTGACTCCTCTTGTCATGGCTTGACAGTATCCTTAAACTTCAATGGACCAGAAAATACAGTTACACAATTATTGCTCTGACCAAGAGCAATAAAATTGATGGAAAAGGGTTAGCAAAGATAACATAACCAGAACCACATAACAACCAGGAGTACTATCTCTTTCTTACCAAAATTTAACTGCCACAAAATCCCCAACCAAACTAATAATTCATGTAGATCATGTATATGAATACTAATTTTCTTGTCCCTTGGGAAGGTTCTAAATTACCAAGTAGTGAAGAGTTTATATATGATAATACTCCTTGAGATATTTTTTTGTGTTTTCACACTTTCATAGCGCTCTTGAATGCATTTTATCTCAGACTGATCTTCACCCCTGAAAGAGAGAACAGGGGTATTACTTCTGTTTTACAAATGAAAAAATGGAGGCACAGAGTAATTAAAGAGTTACTCATTGTTATATGGCTTGTTAGTAGCTGTACTAGAGCTAGAACCCAGGTGTTCTCACAAAAAATATTTTTTAGCATAGTGATTAAGAACATGGAAATTATCTGGGATCAGTCCCAGCCCTACCACTAGCAGCTGTGAACTTGTTCAAAGTTCATAACCCCTCTAAGTCTCAGTTTCCTCATTTATAAAATGGGGTTGATTGTAAAATCTACTTCCTATCACCATTGTGAGCGCTCAGCATGATGATGTGTATACAATGCTGAGTGCTGTGCCTGGCACATAGGAAGCGCTCAAAACCTGTTAGGCATCACTAAGGCTATTTCCCAGTCTGCACTACATACTGTGTTGTACTGGGGTCTGTATTATGAGTATGGAGTGTTGGAACTTCGGCAAATAAAAAGGGTAGTGAAGCATCACTGTCTTAAAACGGTGTCTGCATTTTACAGCAGGCAACTCTCATTCACCCAAACTGCTTTCCCCAGCAAGGTCTGCTCAGGACTGTTTGTTTCCTCCTCTCTGCTGGCAAAGGTTTTGCTTTTCACACATCTTTCAGCACAGCAGGCCATGGTGATTTTCCAAAGTTGTTCACATTTACCTTTGACCCCTGAGAAAAAAAGATAGTTGGACATGTCTGGGCATGCTTGGAAAGCTGGCAGCGTGGGACTCAAACTGTACTTTCTTTTGCACTTCTACCACTTACGGTTCCACCAAGTTGTCGTTTAAAATGCTTCACACATTTTCCGAGTGCAAGTTGGGATGTCAGGGAGCACATGTGCTGTGTAGGAGGTAGAATGGGTAGTTTTGTATGCCTGTTGCCTTGTAGGTATCTGTGGTCAGTAAAGACGGGCTACAAACAATTGATTTTAGCATAGTAAAAGTTAAAAGATATCTTCTTCATGATTCTGCTCACCTTGGATGAGGCTTCTAATTGCCGCAAAAAAAGTTGTCCAGATTTTGGCTAAGTTGATGTAGTGCCTGGCATGTGTTATGTTCAAAATTGAAATGGCAGAATGTTGTGGAAATTAGAAAGATCCTTAAACGGTTTGAGAGGAAGATCCCTATACTGAGAAGAGAAATCACCCTGCTCTGGTTGTTCCCATTTTTTGTTCAGTCCCTTATAGTTCACTCATTCATTTATATGTTTGTTTATTCTTCCATTCAACTAATATTTGTTGATGATGGAGCCATAATGGTGAGCAAAATGCAGATACAATACACGCCTTCAAGAAGCTTATTGCCTAGTGCAAGCAATAGATATTAAAGAAATAATTACATCAATATAGAATTATGGTTGTGTTATATTCAAAGACCTCTGAAAACAAGCCAAATGTCCATCACCTGATGAATGGATAAATAAAATGTGCATATACGAAAAACCATTAAATTGTACATTTTAAATGGGTGAATTGTATGGTATTTAATTGTATCAAAATAAAGCTATTATATTTTTAAAAGACCTATGAGAGCACAAAAGTCCTTTGGAGCCAGAGAAAACTACCCTGAGGAAGTGATGATGCCTGAGTGGTGAACTTCAGGATGGGTAAGAATTATCTAGGTAAAGACTGGTTGGGAAGATGGAGAACGAATGTTGCCTGCATCAGAGCATCTGTGGAACAAAGGAGAACAGAAAGAAGGCCAGAGTAGCTGGAGTTTGGGAGCAAGACGAGGAGTGGTGCAAGGTGAGCTGGATAGATCATCATGGTCATCATTTATTGTGGGAGACACTGCTCCTCATGCAATATATGTATTATCAAATGAAATCTTCACCATGATCCCATGCTGGCCTGATTGTTTCTGTGAAGGTATTTTGTGGATTTAAATCATTAGTCAGTTGATTGCATTTATTGCTGATTATATCTATAATCAACAAAGGAACTTGCCTTCAGCAATGAAAGAAGTCTCATCCAATCAGTTGAAGGCCTTAACAGGAGAACTTACGATTTCAGCAGTCAGAAAGAATTTCTATCTCTACTTCACAAAGAGATTAAGTAATGTTCCTGACATCACACAGATATAAATGACAGAACTAGGATTTGAACCCCTGAAATAAGAGTGAAATACTAGAGGCGGCAAGATGGCGTTGGTGTAGGAGGGCGCACACTGCAAGCTCCCAGAGCAAGGCGGATTGGGGACGGGGTCCTGCCCGGGGGTCTGTGCTGTGCACGCGTGGAGTGAGAAGCTTGGGACATCTCTCTGCGCGGATCGGCGGCGTGGACCGAACGGTGGAGATTCGTGAGTTTTGAGGCTGCCGGTGGAGGTTGGCACAGGCGGCTGAGCCCCGCGGTTACGGAAATAAAAAATAAAACGGCCATTTGGAGCCGCGGGCGGGGGCGAAAAAGTTTTATTTTCTGGGGAGCTGGCTGCCTGGCGCCCCTTGGACCTTGTGTGAACAGAGCAAACAAGCTAGTCAGCACCCGGTGAACCGGAGGGGGGATTTTGGTCGGGGAACGCAGCTGATTTCCCTAGCCACCCAGGGATAAGACCCGGGCCGCTGCGGAGCCAGGAGGAAGGGACACTTCCCAAAGAAGGGAGGGTTCAGTTGGAAGACAGGGAAGGGTATTTTATATTTTTAGACATCGATCTGGCTGCCTGCACCGCCCCATAGCTTTGGGGAGCAGATAAGCCGAACTGAAGCAGCACCAGGCTGAGAGCAGACGCGAATCTGCACTCAAACTGATTTACTGAGCAGCCTGGTGAAACTCGAGCTGGGCGCCAGAAGGGGCGGAATCCGCCGTCTTTAGCACTCTTCACTGACTAACATCAGAGTTTCAGCTAACCTGGGGAGTCCGGAAAGTGGAACGTGCTTGATTAATTTCCACGGGCCCAGCTAGGGTCCCTTCGGTGAGGGGGTTGGTCTAGAAGAGGAATTATTTTGGGTCCTGCATTTGGCTAAAAAAAAAAAAAGTGAGGTCACCTCAACAAATGAAAAATAAATTCTTTTTAATTTAGTTTAATAGCTAAAAGCTGCTTCAGGACCTGCATATAGAACCCTGTGGGGAAATTGATTGATAAACACAAGTAGGCAGGAAGGATCCACGTGGACCCTAGGGGAATCATTGACCCCCCTTAGCTCTGTTTGACTGCTTGCCTGTGTGGATCTTTGGTTTCTCTCTGTTACTTTCTGGTCTATTGCTATTATTCCCATTTTCCTCCCCCCTTCCTTTTTCCTTCTATTTTTTTTTTTAAATAGGTGCTGCCAGCTGGTCACTTATTTGCTAGGCTTCTTATTCAGTAATTTCCCACTCGCTGTATATATTGATTCTGTATTACAAACTATCGCTTATCCTTCCTGCATGTTTCTGCCTTCTGTTTTCTGTTGTGGCTCTTAGAGACAACATTTTTTCATAGGCCCACAACTTAAGGGTGTCAATTTATATCCCATCTATTTTGTTTCCTTCTTCTTTTTTCTTTTTTTTTTTATTTTTTTATTAGTATTAACGTTTTCCTTTCAGACCTTTCTCTACTATTTCTCTACCTCCTCATAATTCTAGCCTTCTAAATCACTATATATATATATTCTTCCATTTGTTTTCCCAGTCCATTATAGGAACTCCATATTTTTTCCTAGTACTCTACACTGCCTACACAAGTTAAATATTCATCTCATTAAGTCTCATTTTGCCCCTCTTCTAACTTTTATCAACATTTCTATTATCCTTCTGCCTTCCTTACATCTTTTGATTCTTCTGGCCCTAACCTTTTGCCTTCAAGGGAACATAGAAAGAAGTAAGGAAATAAAATAAGAAGAAAAACTGCCAAAGAGAAAACTTAACTCACACGCAGAACCAACAGCTAAATAAAATTCTAGAGCATAGAGAAAAGCTAATCAACTGAACAAACCCATCAAGATAATATGATGACCAGAGGGCAACAGAAAAATACAAATGACTCTGAGAAACTGGAAAACATGGACCAGTCCAATGCACAAAATAAAAACCAGGAAGCAATGCAGAACATTGAACAACTAATCAAAGCTATCCAAACAAATATCATGGACCAACTTAAAGAACTGAAGGAAGAGATTAAGGATATAAAGAAGACACTGGGAGAACATACTGAAAAAATAGCTAACACACCTAAAAAGGTAATGGATATGATGGCGAACAAAGACACAAGTCAAGAAATGAAAAAGACGCTGGACTCACATGGCAGCAGAATTGAACAGGCAGAGGAAAGAATTAGTGATATGGAAGGCAATACAGTTGAAATCAAAGAGATTGTAGAAAAGATAGACAAAAAGATAGAAAAAATCCAGTATGGTCTCAGGGAATTAACCGATAATGCAAGACGCACAAACATACGCATTATGGGCATCCCAGAAGGAGAAGAGAAGGGAAAGGGAACAGAAGGAGTGTTGAAGGAAGTTATGGCTGAAAACTTCCCAACTCTATTGAGAGAGATGGATGTGCAGATCCAGGAAGCACAGCGCACCCCAAATAGTATAAATCCCAACAGGCCAACTCCAAGACATATACTTGTCAAACTGTCCAATGCTCAAGACAAAGAGAAAATACTCAAGGCAGCAAGAGAAAAGAGAACCATCACATACAAGGGAAGCACAATAAGATTAAGTGCTGATTTCTCAGCTGAAACCATGGAGGCAAGAAGACAGTGGTATGACATAGTCAAAACACTAAAAGAAAAAAACTTCCAGCCACGAATTCTCTACCCAGCAAAATTGGCATTCAAAAATGATGGAGAGTTCAAAATATTCACAGATAAACAGCAATTAAGAGAGTATGTCAAGAAGAAACCAGCACTTCAAGAAATACTAAAGGAATCTCTACAAATTGAAAGGAAAAAACAAAGGAGAGAGAGTTGGAGGAGAGTTTAAAAACAACTGAAAACTCAAAAAGAGAAACAAAACAACATATGACATACATTAACCCAAAGAAAAAATGACTGAAGTAAGAAATTCGTTACGAGTAATAACACTGAATGTTAATGGATTAAATTCACCAATCAAAAGACACAAATTGGCAGAGTGGATAAGAAAATATGATCCATCTATATGCTGTCTACAAGAAACCCACCTTCGGCCCAGGGATTCAAGGAGGCTGAAAGTGAATGGCTGGAAAACCATTTTACAAGCTAACAATAGCCAAAAAAGGGCAGGAGTAGCTATTCTAATATCAGACAAAATAGACTTTAAATGCAAAACTATTGTAAGAGACAAAGATGGACACTACATATTAGTAAAAGGAGTAATCTCTCAAGAGGAGAGAACAATCATCAACATTTACGCACCTAATCGAGGTGCCTCAAAATACGTGCGGCAAACTCTGGAAAAACTAAGAGGAGAAATAAATTCCTCTACAATTATAGCAGGGGACTTCAACACACCACTATCATCATTAGACAGAACATCTGGGCAGAGAATCAATAAAGAAACTAAGGCACTCAACAATACATTAGAAGATTTGGATTTAATAGACATATACAGAACACTACACTCAAATACAGCAGGATTTACATTCTTCTCGAGTGCACATGGAACATACTCAAAAATAGACCACATGCTAGGCCACATAACAACACTCAATGAATTCAGAAAGATTGAGATTATACAAAGTAATTTCTCTGACCACAACGGAACGAAGTTGGAAATAACTAAGGGCCAGAGAAACAGGTTAGGCACAAGGATATGGAAGTTAAACAACACACTCTTAGACAAACAGTGGGTCAAAGAGGAAATTTCAAAAGAAATCAGTAACTACCTTGAAACTAATGAAAACGACAACACAACATATCAAAACCTATGGGATGCAGCGAAAGCAGTCCTGACAGGGAAGTTCATAGCCATAAATTCATATATAAAAAAAGAAGAAAGAGCTAAAATTGAAGACCTAACTGCACACTTGGAGGAACTGGAAAAACAACAACAAACTAAACCTAAAGGAAGTAGAAAGCAGGAAATAACAAAGATTAGAGCAGAACTAAATGAAATAGAGAATAAGAAAGCACTGGAAAAAATAAACAAAACCAAAAGCTGGTTCTTCGAGAATATCAACAAAATTGACAAACCCTTAGCCAGACTAACAAAGAAAAAGAGAGAACAGATGCAAATACATAAAATAAGGAATGAGCAAGGTGATATCACTACTGACCCCACAGAAATAAAGAGTATCATAAGAGGATACTTTGAAAAATTATATGCCAACAAGAATGACAATTTAGAGGAAATGGATAAGTTTCTAGAAACCCACAAACAGCCAACATTGATGAAAGAAGAAATAGATGAACTCAACAGCCCAATTACAAGTAAAGAGATAGATTCAGTCATTAAAAACCTCCCAACTAAGAAGAGTCCAGGACCAGATGGCTTCACAGCTGAATTCTACCAAACATTCCGGAAAGAGCTAACACCAATTCTACTTAAGCTCTTCCAAAAAATAGAAGTAGAAGGAATACTACCTAACTCATTCTATGATGCCAACATTACCCTAATACCAAAACCAAATAAAGATACCACAAGAAAGGAAAATTACAGACCAATTTCTCTAATGAACCTAGATGCTAAAATCCTTAACAAAATACTTGCTAATCGCATTCAACAACATATCAAAAGGATTATACATCATGACCAAGTGGGTTTCATCCCAGGTATGCAAGGATGGTTCAATATAAGAAAATCAATCAATGTAATACACCACATAAACAAACTGAAAGAAAAAAATCACATGATCATCTCTATAGATGCCGAAAAAGCATTCGACAAAATACAGCACTCTTTCCTCATAAAAACACTACAAAAGATAGGAATAGATGGAAACTTTCTGAAAATGATAAAGGGTATATATGAAAAACCCAAAGCTAACATCATTTTCAATGGTGAAATCCTAAAAGCCTTCCCTCTGAGATCGGGAACAAGACAAGGATGCCCACTATCACCACTCCTATTTAACATTGTCTTAGAAGTACTTGCACGAGCACTGAGACAAGAAAAGGACATAAAAGGCATCCAGATTGGAAAAGAAGAAGTAAAAATTTCATTATTTGCAGATGACATGATCCTATACATAGAAAGCCCTGAGAAATCAACAACAAGGCTTCTAGAACTTATAAAGGAGTTCAGTAATGTTGCAGGCTATAAGATCAATGCTCAAAAATCAGTAGCATTTCTATACACCAATAACCAGCAAACTGAGGAGGAAATCAGGAAAGAAATACCATTTACAATAGTAAACAAAAGAATCAAATACCTAGGAAAAAATTTAACTAAAGATGTAAAGGACTTATATACAGAAAACTACACAACACTGTTAAAGGAAATCAAAGAAGACTTAAATAAATGGAAAAATATTCCCTATTCATGGATGGGAAGATTAAACATCATCAAGATGTCTATCCTACCCAAACTAATCTACAGATTTAATGCAATCCCTATAAAAGTCAACACTATATTTTTTAAGGAACTGGAAAAACTAACCACAAAATATATTTGGAGAGGTAAGAGGCCCCGAATTGCCAAAGATATATTGAAAAAGAAAAATGAAGTTGGAGGTATCACATTACCTGACTTTAAAACATACTACAAAGCTACAGTGATCAAAACTGCATGGTATTGGCACAAGGATAGACCTACTGACCAATGGAACCAGATTGAGAGTTCTGATATAGATCCTCGCATATACAGTCATCTGATATTTGACAAGGCCA
>JAKSZT010010581.1:4803010-4820816 GCA_026826555.1 Tolypeutes matacus | reverse complement strand
TTAGACTCAAATAAGTCCTCCCTGCACATGGTTCACCAGTCCCTTCTATTCAAACCTACATGTGATGCTGGAGTTTCTTAGGTATACTTCCAGAGACTGGAGCCTCCCGCCTACCTATGTGCCAGGTGTGCATGAAATCTAGGTGGAGCTGCAACTCCTACCCTACAGCTCAATGGACTCATCCAAGTCACCTGGTGAGGAGACAACGATGGGAAATGGCCATCCCAGGGAATGGAGAGGGCCTGCATCTGCAGGCAGGATCATCCCACCCACCATATCCATGGGATATAAGCCCTCTCTCACTTGGAGTTGGAGTGGACATCACCATCCCAGTCGCCTCTGGATTGGGGGAAGAACTATGGACTAGAGTGGACTTGATGGTATTCTCTTGCTCACATATGGTGATTCTTGCAATGCAAGAAATTATAACAATGAGGTGGAGCCAGTGGCCACTTGACAGTTTTTGGGTAGGGAGGGGATGAGCAGTTGAAATACAGGGGCTTCTTTGGGAGTTGGAGGTTGTCCTGGGTACTGTTGTGGCAATGGATGTAGGCCATTTTAAATCAGCACACACCACTCAGAACTGAGTGGGAGAGAGTGTGGTCTACAGTGTGAACTGTGGTCTATGGTTGGTGGCAAGGCTCCAGGATGTGTAAGTTCGTTGGGGTTGGTGGGCCACACTGTGGGAGATGTTTGTGTGGGATGTGGTGGGAGGTGTGGGAGGTGGGCAGCGTGGGAATCCCAGTGGGTTCCGTGTAGTATTTTGGGTAATCTGAGCACCTCTTAAAATATATGTATATATATATATATATAAATAACATTTTTGTAAGCAAATACACATATATGCATATATATTTATATATCATTTTACAAATGTTTGTATGTATTGTGAGAATTTTGATTTTTACCCATAATAAAAAAAAAAAAAAAAAAAAAAGAGTGAAATACTAATGTTTTCAAATAATTAACTTTTAGTATAGCTTGGTAGGATAATCACTATGGTAGATGAAAGTCTGCTTAAATTCTTTGCTCTGCCTCCTATTGAAGGGTAGAAGCTAATTCTCCTCCCCTTGAATCTGGGCTGTTCTTAGTGACTTGTTTGACCAATAGAATGCAGCAGAAATGAGTCACTGAGCCTACGGGTGCCTATAGCAACAGCTGATACCTAAATGCAATCACATGTGAGACTCCAGGTGGGACTCAGAACTACTCAACTGAGCCCAGTCAACCCACAGCACCAGGAGAGATAATAGTGCATTGTTGTATTAAGGCCTAAATTCCGGGATGGTTTATTATGTTGCAAGATAACCAACAGAGTCACCTTACTGAGAAGGTGATATTTTAACATAGACCTGAAGGTGGTGAGGAAGGCATCTGTGCAGAAATCATCTGGGAGGAAGAACAAGTGGAAAGCTGAGGTGGCAGGAGGGTGCGTGGTGTGTTTAAGGAAAAGCTGGCATAGAATAAGCAAGGAAGAGATTAGTAGGAGATGAAGTAAGAGAGGTAAGGGCCAGATTATGTCATGTCTTAGAGGCTATCATAAATACTTCAGTTTTACTCTCAGTATGATGGAGAGCCTGGGGCAAGGGGGTGTTCAGCAGAGGAGTGATAAGATTTAAGTTGTAAAATAATTACTGTGACTGCTGTGTTTAAAATAGTCTGGGGGTGGGGAGAGGCAAGAATGGAAACATGAAGACCATTTAAGAAGCCTGTAATGGTCTAGGAGAGAGATAATAGCAGCTGGCCAAGCAAGCCAGTAGCCAAGGAGGATGGAGCATGGACAAATTCTAGATATATTTGGAAAGTAGAGCCAGTGTGGTTCATTGATGGATTGGTTCTGAGATCTGAGAGAGAGTAAACTACTATCTTCAAAAACTGCTTATAACCCAATGTCCATCGCATCAGCACTAGCACCTTTAAAGGCTGTGGCTATACTAATTACTATAATACTGATGAAATTGGAGTTTTATTGTGTTTGAAACAATTACTCATTTTGATAAGGGATAGGGCAGAGATAGTTTAGAAATAAGTGGAAATGGGCTTTTTAAAAACATTATAGGTATGTGCTCCTCATGTGAATGCCACATCCATGTGTCATAGTAGAAAGAGGATGAGATGAGAATCTCTGCTCTGGAGTTCTCCGAGCAAAGACTTTCAAAAGACAAAGTCGAACTGCGATGGAGGGTTGGAGAAAGCACTGGGAGTCGCCTGTGACCGAGATGCTGAGAGTAAACCTGACTGTCCACCTGCTGATGACCGACTAGGCACTGTCACTACAGCTCTAGTACAGTGTCAGACACATAGTAAGTGCTCAAATGGTTGTTGACTGACTAAATGTCTAATGTATATACATACTTAACACATAGTAGGTACTCAACAAATACTACTTGTTTTTCCCTCTGAACAAGAAGCATGGAAACTGAAAATCATTGCAAACTGTAGTGGAGAGTTTTGAGGTCTTCCAAAGAAACAAGAATTGGGAACAGATGTTCTAGTGCCAGGTTGGTGAGATCTTGATGCCAGGAAGGCCTCCATTCTTCTTCTATCTGATAATGCTGTATCAAGATAATAGGCCAGCATAATATTAGTAGATTTTTAGAAGTCAGAAGTCAAGCCTCTATCTTCATATTCCATGATAAGGAGAATAGAGAATATAGAAATGGAAAGTAAAAACTGTAATAACATAGTTATAGTCCATTAAAAATAATAATTAAGGACTGGCTTTATCTGGATATTTTACATTTAAAGTAGTTTAACTTTAGAATTTCTGCTTTAGTAAGACTAGGTTTTCTTATGTCCTCCAACCAATTAGTATATACCCTCTTATTATGAGTTACATCCATAAGAGTTAGATGGACACTTGATCTGCTTTTATTTGTTTCCTCCTACTCTAGGTTATTTGGAACTTAATTTTATCAAGTTTTCATTGCTTAGGCACAAATTATTCTTGACATTTTTTCAGTCTGTACCTTTCATCACTCAATGGGTCATAACTGGTGAGGATGCCATTGATATTTTAGGGCAGGGGTTCTTAACCAGGTATCTACAGACCCCCAAGGAGTCTGTGGAAAGATTTCAGGGGTCTGTGAGCTTGAATTGAAAATTGAAAAAAAAAAAAAATCAGTCTTGTGGGGACATGTTGGTGTGGGTGTGATATATTTATTAAATAATACACGGTATAGTGTGGACTTAGTAAGGGGTCTCTGGTTTTCACCTGACTGGCAAAGGGGTCCATGAACAAAAACGGTTAAGAACCCCTGTTTTAGGTGATGATGTAATTGAAAAACTTCGTAAAATCCTTATAGTGTTTCTTTGAAATGGCATGAAGGACACATTCAAATGGAAAAAATTTCAAAGAGTAATAGACTAGAGAGAGCAGACTACCATGCTTCTTTATGATAGTAGCAATAAAATATATGCCAATTCCAGTGGGCTGAATAAATCTGTGCTCTAAGATGGTAGGGGTGGTAGCCACAGAGTGTAATGACCTGTTCCATGCTTTTCCACTGACCTGGTGCCTCCTTCTTGAGAGTAAACTTGCGTTTGCTTGCAGACAATGATTGGGTGCTCAAGTAGTTCATGAATAAAACTGACTGCAACAAAAATCTGAGTAGCTAAGACTTCATCATTATTTATGGGGCAGGCCAGGGAGAATGCTCTAAAAGTGTGATAGCAAACACTATCATTTCCCCTGAGAAAACTGCTGACGGGGTGGGGGTGGAATCCTAAAAGAGAAAAGAAACCAGTGCTATATTCATTTTCATGTTATATTCTTAATCCTATGAATAGTAAATAATATAGAATCATTATCATAATGCAGGCCTTGCAAGTTCCCACCAGAGCAAGTTTATCCGTCATGATTGCTAGTTTAATTAATTGGTTTAGAGGAAAGGCTTCTTCTTTTTTTATTTATTTTCAGTCATTGAGAATAAGCATGGGTAACAAAATCTTGAGTATCATTTTTTCTTCACCTTATTTCCACTAAAAGGGATAATAGTTGACATAGAGTGGTTGGTTTGTAACAGACCATACCATTTGCTTGGGGGTGAGGGAGAGCATCCTGTTCCCTGGTTTCCTGTTCCATGTGAAGGAATCTCCACTAGAGTGTACTTGGCTCCTTCTTTACTCCTTCTCTCACTTCCATCCAGTGGATTGAGTGATATGATTGGTGACTTTGGGGGAAGTATGCATGACTTAACCTTTTCCTCTCTTCTTTGTCTTTGAGTGGTACTCTGCCAGCAGGATGTGTGCCTTCTCTTCTTCTCCTTTCTTTCATAACTATTACAGAAGCATAACTCCATGAAGAAAGGCCTAATGCTGTCCAGAATTATCAGTAACTACGTAGATCTTTCTGAAAGAGGGAGTGAACTATCAGTGAGTCCAATGGTCCCACAGACTTAGCAAGTCCTCCACTATCAGGTTTCTTGTTAATAAAGCCAATATTTTAATCTTTCTTGGCCTCATCTCTGTGAGTATTTCTCAAATGACCTGGAACTTTGGAGGAAATAAAGAGATGCTATTTATTGACCCCTTTAAACTCCCACATCATATTTGAATATAATATATATGCTCTGGCCATAGAATGAGATAGCTTGGAATAAATTCTTCTATTTACTAAAAACATACTTGGTGTAAATAATGCATATTTATTGTAGAAAAATTAGAAAATATAGACAAGAAAATTAAAGAAAAAGAAAACTCATTAATAATACCATAACTCAGAGATATTTTTAACTTTTTAAAAAACACTTATACAAATTACCCTACTCTTTCTTACTTCTCTTCTTCCTCTTTCTCCTTCCTATACTATTTCCTTTCCCTTCCTCTTCTCTTTTCATTTTTATGTATATAGCCTACAATTTCCCCTTTTGGCCACATTCAGAGATATATTTCAGTGCTGTTTATTACATTCACAATGTTGTGCGACCATCTTCTTTTCATTTTTATGCTGCTTTATTGCTTCCAGAGGAAGAGATAAATTGGGTTGCAAAATGCTGGTGTTGGGGACATTCCTTCTCTGTTTCAGTCCAAGAAGTTTCTTCTAATGGACTTGGAAGTGTGGGTGTATGGTTTACCTGGCAAGTTAAGTGATATATATGGAAGTGTTTTGTTGTTTGTAAAGAACTAATAATATATAAGTTACACAAACCTATGTATTCAATAGTCTCTTGCCTTAGTTTACTGTGGCAGACCCAGCCTTGGCAGGGATACTGGCGTTATTTGCCAGTTACTGTCGCCATTGCCAGAATATTTCTGAGGCTTGGTAACTTGAGGTGTATAGAGAAGAATATTGCTTCTGTTGCCCACCTTCCATTCACCTTTCTTCTTGTAAGAGCACCCTGTTTCCTCCAGTGAAAATCTATTTCTTATTCTTTGACCATAAGCTTCAAATGGAGGTGACTCCACTCAAAGCTCTATGGGGGGTCATGTGATCATGCCTAGGTGTTCAGAACATTGTATTCCCCAAGACACAGTGATTTGTTCAGGCATGGACATGTGACCTTGTAAGAACCAATGAGACATATAAAAATGTTTGCTTAGACTTTTAGACCCATTAGCATGAAGGCCTGGAGCTGCTGGCAGCCATCCTGCCATCATAAGGAGTCTGGTAATGAAATACGTGAATGAACAGAGTTGAGGGTAACATCATTTCAAATATTGAATCCAAGCACAGATTTACTCCTGGACTTTTCGGTAAAGTATCCCAGTAAATTTCTATTTTTGCTTGAACCATTTATTTTTGTCTCTTACAACCAAAAAGATCCTAACAAAGTCTGCATGAGTTAAGGTGTTGATATATCTTCCACCTGACTAGAAGTAACCAAGCTTTCTGGGCTTACAATTGCCTGTATTACTGATTTAGCAATTGTCTGTAATCCATGTGAGGTTAAATACACCTTTTCTCAAGGCTTAGCTTTTAAGATTTACAATTGAATTGGCTAAAATATAACATTCACCTATTCAAGCTGGCTGCAAAGACACTTGGTTTAGGCAGTAAGTGGTACCAATGTCAGAATTAACATAATGGTTCCATGTCAAAACAATAACAGGGCAAATCACCTGGAAGGACAATTAAATCACTTAGGCCTTATCGCCACTGGCAAATGGAGCACTGAGCCACCTGCCTTCTGTTGCTAGGTACTGATTTGGGCCAAGTTGACCTGCCAACCAATTTATATTTAGAAAATGGCTTTGGATAATTAGTTTTGTCTTAATGGCAAAAATGGTGTTGTAATGGTTTCCTAGGAGGTAATGGTAGCACTTTGAAAATTTCTGGTGTTGGGGGTAAGAAAGATGAAAGTTCATTTGGGAGAAAGCTCTGAGCTGAAAGAGGATCTTCTTTTATTTATCACTTCCATCGATTTGCATATTTATTCAATGCAGTCTGTGTACTGGCACTGGGGCTTTAACAAAGGTCAGTACAGATGTGATCTTTGCTCACATGAAGTTCTGGAGAAGGCAGACAGCAAAAATGTAAACAAAATCAATAAAATAATAACATAGCTAGAACTTAAAAACAGCATTCTGAGTTAAAGAGTTATGGGGAGAGGGATCTGCTTTGACAGAGGTGTGGAAGGTCTACCTGATGGGGTAATATTGAAGCTGAGAACTGGAGGTAAGTAAGAGTCAGCTATGCCAGGAGTGCAGAATAAGCATGTATAAAGGTGTGGGGTAGAACAAGAATAAGGGATGTGAGTAAAGGACTTGAAAGAAAGTCTTACTCTAGCACAGTGAGGGAAAGGTGATACTGTATGAGATGAAGTTGTTAGAGAGATAGGGGCCAAAACAGTCAGGGCTGTTAAGACTATAGAAACAACTTTGAATTATATCCTAAGGACAATGGGAAGTGTTGGATTTTTGCTGAGACCTGATGCTTTTCAGTGCTCTGAGAGCAAATGTGTAATTTTCAGAGGCAGTGCTTATAATTTAAACTTTTTACTAATAGGTGGAATCTCAACTTTGGAGATCTAATTGTTTCCAGAATGACTCTTTAGTGAAAGTGTAGGGAAAAGATTCTAGAATAATGTCCAAGACATCTGTGTTTGTGCCTAGATTCTGCTCTACACTACTGTGTACCTTGAGAAAATTCTTACCCCTCTCTAGGCCTCAGTTCCTCATTTGTAAATTTATAAGTTTGGATTGGATGATGCATTTGTCATGACTTTTTTTTGAAAGTGACAGAAACCAAGTTCAACTGGCATAAGCAAAAAAAAAAGCATTTGTTTATTTATCTGAGCAATCCAAGGTTAATGGCCTCAACTATACCTGGATCCAAGAGCTCAGATTAAGTCAGCAGGAATCTAATTCTCCATCTCTTGTGTATTGACCATGGATGGTTTCTATGGATTGTGCCCAACAGTTCCAAGCTAGCATCATTCTGAGAGTTAGAAATTCTTGTGTAAAAGGATATTTCCCTCCTAAATGGTATGATCAAAAGTTCCAATATTGCTGACTTCATCAACATAGTGATATATGACATCCCCTGGAAAAGTCTTCTCTCAGAATCAGCTAATAAGAGAACAAATCCCACTGGCTTAGAACTTTGGAAGATGATAGAGACTGGAGAAGGACTCCACAAACACTGAATTGGAGAAAAAGAAGAATAATCTACAAAAGCCGGTAGAAGATTTTTGTCCCAGACTCACAGATCTGTATCCATCCCACTCACTCAGTCCCGAGCTGCTCTGGAGTGAAGCAGAGGCAGCATCCCAGGTCCCTCCTGCTGCGGACACAGATTATAGAGCCACCCACAGCTGTAACTTAGAACCCCACACATATCCAGGCATGGGGACCCATATCTGCAGAGACCCAGTGCAGAACCCAAGGTACTAAGTTTTGCTGCATACAAAAGAATCCCCAGGTGGGGAGGGGGTGGGGTGGGAGATGACAGCTGGACTGTTGGCAAGAGGTGCACTTAATGAATCCAGTTTCTGTTGACTGGACCACCTAAATGCAAAACGGTCTTTTCTGGAGAGACCCACCTTTTCTGGATTGACCTTATCTGACTACCTGGGATGGGATACCCTAAAGGGGAAAACACTGAAGGCAGAAAGCCCCAAATAAAAAAGGGAGGGGTTAACTGCTCCCTTGCAGTAAGATAGGAGGGTCCCAGAACTGAAAAGTGTAAGGAAAAGGGGGCACTGAATGAGGGGGAGAATTTAAACATATCATGGGAGCTGTGGAGAAAATTCTGCATGAACTCAAATAGAACAGACCATGATTTGTAGAGAAGAAACAGAGGAAAGGAAGCATTCTACTGGAGGTGAGAGAATTGCACAGAAAGAGCGATCTTAAAAATTGTATCAGATATCCAGGATAAGAATCAGATGAAGGAGGACTGAGAAAACCTGAACACTTAAACATGGGCTATTCTAAAGGTCTTGAATAAGTTGGACCAAGCATCAAAGAAGAGCCTTAACACGAAGCCAATTAACAATAAAACTCTAGACAAGAGGGAGAAACTGACCTTCAGAGTTAACTCAATATAACCAGATGACCAGACATCATGAAAAATTACAAGCCATGCTAAGAAACAGGAAGATATGGCCCAGTCAAGGAAACAAACTAAAACTTCATAGGAAAAACAACAACAACAACAAAAAAAAACTTCATAGGAGACATGGAATTTGGAGCACATTATCAAAGAAGTTCATACAAAAATCCTAAATCAATTCATGAAGGGAAATATGTCTAAAGAGATAAAGGATATTAGGAGGACAATATGTGAGCCTAAAGAAGAATCTGAAGGTATAAATAGAAAAATAACAGAAATTATGGGAAAGAAAGGAACAATAGAAAAGATAAAAATTCACTAGAGGCATACAACAGCAAATTTAAACAGGCAGAAGAAAGAATCAGTGAACTAGAAGACAGGATGATCAAAATCATACAGTCAGAAAAACAGATAGAGAAAAGAATTTTAAAAAATTCAGCAGTATCTTAGGGATTTAAGTGACACCACAAAGAACACAAATATATGCACCATGGGTGTCCCAGAAGGAGAAGAGAAGGGAAAAGGTGCAGAAAGAATATTTGTGAAAATAATGGCTGCAAATTTCTCAACACATATGAAAGACATAAGTATACATGTCCAAGAAACACAACATACTCCAAACAGAATAAATTCCAATAGACTCCAAACAGAATAAATCTCCATAGACCCAAACTAATCAGAATGTCAAATTCCAAAGATAAAGAGAGAATTCTGAAAGCAATAGAAGAAAAGCAGTCACATGCAAGGGATCCTCAATAAGACTAAGTGCTGATTTCTAATCAGAAACCATGGAAGTGAGAAGGCTGTGGTATGATGTATTTAAGATACTGAAAGGGAAAAACTTCCAGTCAATAATCTTATATTTGTCAAGATTATCTTTCAAAAATGAGGGCGAGTTTAAAGTATCTGCAGATAAACAAACTGAGAGAGTTTGTTACCAAGAGTTGCAGGTTGAAAGGAAAAGCCAGGAAAGAATGGTTTGTAGTAGCAAAAAGAAATGAATATTATCAATAAGGGTAACTAAAAGGGTAAAAAGAGAGACAGAAAAAGATATGACATATAAAAACCAAAGGATAAAATGGCTCAAGTAAGTACTGCTTATATAATAATAATGCTGAATGTTAATGGATTAAATTCCACAACCAAAAGACACAGATTTGCAGAATGGATCAAAAAGCATGATCCAACTATGTGTTCCTTACAAGAGACTCACTTTAGACCCAAAGACACAAATAAGTTAAAAGAGAAAGGATGGAAAAAGATATTCCATGCAAGCACAGCTGGGATAGCTATATTAATAGGGGACAAAATAGACTTAAAGTAAAAAAGTTGTTATAACAAACAAAGAAAAACACTCTATATTAAAAGGACAATCCACCAAGAAGAAATAACAATCACAAATATCTATGCACCTAACCATTGTTCCCCAGAATACATGAAAAAATTCTTGTCAAACTGAAGGGAAAAATAGATGTGTCTACAATGATAGTTGAAGACTTCAATGCATCTCTCTCATCAATAGATAGACCATCTAGACAAAGGTTCAATAAGGAATCAGAGAACTTGTATAGTATGATAAATGATCTAGACCTAACAGAAATATAGAGAACATTGCATCACCAAACAGCAGAATATATATTCTTCTCAAGTGCACATTAGTCATTGTCCACAATAGACCACATGTTGATTCACAAAACAAGTCACAATAAATTTGAAAAGATTGAAATCATACAAAGCATTTTCTCTGGCCATAATGGAATAAAGTTAGAAATCAATAACAGCCAGAGAACTGGAAAACTCACAAATATGTGGAAGTTAAATGACACATTCTTAACCAATTAGTGGGGCAAAGAAGAAATTGCAAGGGAAGTCAGTAAATGTCTTGAAATAAATTAAAATGAGAATACAACATAACAAAATGTATGGGATGCAGCAAAGGCATTGGTGAGGAGGAAATTTAGAGCCCTAAATGCTTACATTAAAAAAAGAAGAAACAACTAAAGTCAAAGACAGAACTGAATACCTGGAGGAATTAGAAGAACAGCAAACTAAAGCCAAAACAAGAAAAAAGAAAGAAATAGCAAAGATTAGAGAGGAAATAAATGAGATTGAGTATATGAAAACAGTAGACTAAAACAAAAAACAAAACTAAAAGTTGGTTCTTAGAAAAGAGCAATAAAATTGACATACCCTTAGCCAGACAGACAAAGAAAAAAGGAGAGAAGATGCAAATAAAATCATGAATTAGTGGGGGACATTGCTACTGACCCCACAAAAATAAAAAGTATCATAAGAAGATACTATGAACAACTGCATACCAACAATTAGATAGCCTATATGGAATGGACAGATTCCTAGAAATACATGAACAACATAGTCTTTAAGAAATAGCAGATCTCAACAGACCAATTTCAAGTAAAGGGATTGAATCAGTCATCAAAAACCTCCTGACAAAGAAAAGCCCAGGACCAGATGGCTTCACAGGTGAATTCTACAATCATTCCAAGAAGATTTAACACCAATGCTGCTCAAACGATTCCAAAAAACAGAACAGGAGGGAACACTATCTAACTCATTCTGTGAGGCTAACATCAGCCTAATACCAAAGCAAGATAAAGATACTATAATAAAATTCCAGACCAATATATCTTGTGAATTCTTATATGGGAAAATCCTCAACAAAATACTTACAAATCAAATTAAGAGAATTATATACCACAATCAAGTTATCCCAGGTGTGAAAGGATGATTCATCATTAAAAAAATCGATTAATGTAATATACCATAGTAACAAAACGAAGGGACAAAACCACACGATCTTATCAATTGACACAGAAATGGATTTTTAAAAAATAAAATCCAGTAACCTTTCTTGATAAAAACACTTAGAAAATTAGGAATAGAGGGAAAATTCCTCAAAATGATAAAGGGTATATATGGAAAAACCCAACAGCTGAGATCATACTAAATGCTGAAAGACTGAAAGCTTTCCCCCTAAGATCTGGAGCAAGGCAAGGATGCTCACTGTTAGCACTGTTATTCAACATTTTACTGGATGGTGTAGCCAGATAGGCAAGAAAAAGGAAGAAAAAGCATCCAAACTGGAAAGAAAGAAGTAAAACTTTCACTATTTGCAGATGACATAATCCTATATATATAGAAAGTCCCCAAAAATCTACAACAAAGCTACTAGCGCTATTAAATGAATTCAGCAAAGTGGCAGGGTACAAGATCAATACCAAAAAATCATTAATGGTTCTGTACATTAATAATGTGCAATATGAGGAGGAAATCAAGAAAACAATTCCATTTACAATAGCAACTAAAAGAATCAAATATCTAGGGGTAAATTTAACCAAGGGTGCAAAGGACTTGTACACAGAAACCTATAAACCATTGCTAAAAGAAATCAAGGAAGACCTAAATAAATGGAAGGACTTTCTGTGTTCATGCATTGGAAGATTAAATATCATTAATATTTCAATACTTCCCAAAATGATTTACAGATACAATGCAATCCCAATCAAAATTCCAACAGCCTAATTTGCAGAAATAGAAAAGCCAATTATCAAATTTATTTGGAAGGGTAAGGGACCCAGAATAGCCAAAAACATCTTGAAAAAGAAGAACAAAGTTG
This sequence comes from Tolypeutes matacus, assembly GCA_026826555.1. Taxonomy (NCBI): domain Eukaryota; kingdom Metazoa; phylum Chordata; class Mammalia; order Cingulata; family Chlamyphoridae; genus Tolypeutes; species Tolypeutes matacus. The sequence goes on along the minus strand of JAKSZT010010581.1, from coordinate 4,808,685 downwards.
GAAGACTCACCTTTCTGACTTTGAAGCTTATTACAAAGGTACAGTGGTCAAAACCATATGGTACTGGCAGAAGGATAGATATACTGACCAATGAAATTGAACTAAGATTTGAGAAATAGATCCTTGCTTCTATGGCCAAGTGATTTTTGACAAGGATGCCAAGTGCATTCAATTGGGAAAGAATAGTCTTTTCAACAGATGCTAATGGGAGAACTGGATTTCCGTATGCCAGAGAATGAAATGGACCCTTGCCTCATGCCGTACAGAAAAAATAACTCAAAATGGATCAAAGACCTGATATAAGAATCAGGACTATAAAACTCCTAGAAGAAAATGTAGGAAGGCATCTTCAGTATCTTGTATTAGGCCATGGTTTCTTAGACTTTACACCCAAAACACAAGCAACTAAAGAAAAAAAATAGATAAATGGGACTTCATGAAAATTAAAAAGTTTTGTGCATCAAAGGATTTTATCACAAAAGTGAAAAGACAATTTACTATGGGAGAAAATATTTTGAAACCACATAACCAATAAAGGTTTAATATTCAGAGTATTTCTAAAATCCTACAATTCAACAATAAAAAGGTGAACAACCCAATCAAAGATGGGTAAAAGACTTAAATAGGTTCTTCTCCAAAGAGGATATACAAATGGCTAAAAAGCACATGGAAAGGTTCTCAACATCACTAGCTATTAGGAAAATGCTAATTAAAACCAAAATGAGATACCATTTCACACCTACTTGAATGGCTACTATTAAAAAATACAGAAAATTGCAAGTGTTGGAAAGGATGTGGAGTAATAGGAATAGTCATTCATTGCTGGTGGGAATGTAAAATGGTGCAGCCGCTGTGGAAGGCAGTTTGGCAGTTCCTCAGGAAACTAAAAATGGAATTGCCATGTGACCGGAATCCCTCTAGTAGGTATATACTCATAAGACTTGAAAGCAGGGACTTAAACAGATATTTTCACACCAATGTTCTTGGTGGTATTATTCACAATTGCCCAAAGATGGAAACAAACCATGTGTCCATCAATTGATGAACGGATAAACAAATTGTGGTATATACACACAATGGAATATTATTCAGCTGAAAAAAAGAATGAAGTCCTGACAAATGTAACAACATGGATGAACCTTGAAGACGTTATGCTGATTGAAATAAGTTGGGCACAAAAGGAAAATATTGTATGTTCTCACTGATACAAAATAATTTGAAAAAGAAAACTCATAGTGTTAGAATCTAGAATATTAATTATCAGGGACTGGGCTTCAGCTAGAGAATGGGGAATTAATGTTTACTTTGTGCAGAATTAAAATTTAGGGGGAGCAGATGTGGCTCAAGTAGTTGAGCGCTTGCTTCCCACATGGAAGGTCCCGGGTTCTGTCCCTGGTGCCTCCTAAAAACAAAAAACAAACAAAAAGCAAACAAATGAAAAAAAAAACAAAAACAAAACAAAACCAAAAACAATTCAGGGGAGCTGATGTGGCTCAGTGGTTGAGTACTAGCTCCCCACATATGAGGTCCTGGGTTCAATCCCCGGCTCCAGTACCTCAAAAAAAAAAAGTAGGTTGTTTGTGAAGTTTTGGAAATGGATAGTGGGGATGGAGCACATTATCATAAGTATAATTAACAGCACTGAAATATTTATGTGAATGTGGATATAAGAGGACATTTCAGGTTGTATATATGTTATTAGAATAAAATTTAAAAGCTAAAACACAGGACTGTTTAACACAGTGAGCCATATTGTAAATTATGTACTATAGTTAATAGTACAAATATAAAAATGTTCTTTCATGATTTATAACAAATGTACCATTGCTAATACAAGATGTTAATAATAGGGTGGTAAATGGGGGAAAATCACCTTACATAAGTTATGGACTATAGTTAATAGAATAATTTTAATGTTCTTTCATCAATTATAACAAAGATACTAATGCAAAGTGTCAACAATTATGGGGGTATGTGAAAATGCTGTTATTTTTACATGATTTTTCTATAAACTTACAAGTTCTCAAATTTTAAAATTTAAATAAAAATAGCATTAAAAATGCCTAGATTCCTAAAGGTGCTCATATTCGTCTCCAAAAGGAAAAAAATACACAAAGCAAATAAAAAACGAAAGTCTCCTAATCCTAATACTTTGAGTAAACATTTTATATTTATCCACTTAGTTTTTTCTTTTGCATATATGTATAATTAATTATTTTCAAAGAAATTGTGTTTGGATATTCTAGCCTGCTTTTTTCTTAATGTTCTTTTATGAAATTTTTTTTTCATGTTACCCAGTATTCTTCTAAATGATGATTTTGAGTGACTGTAATATTTTATCCTAAGGATACGTTCCAGGATTGCATGCTGAGGACTGCCTTGGGGCATGAGCCCATGGATGTACTGTGGCCAGGGCATAGGGGGTAAGGCCCTTGGCCAAGCCTGCATCATGGGTCACCCTTGGAATCATTCTGAATCACCTGGACCAAGAGTAGGGTAGGAGTGGTTCCCCAAATGAAAGTGGAAGAAGAGGGAATAGGTTCTCAGTAGGTAAAAGAAGAGATGTCCCTGAATGCTCTTCTTGACTTTAACAATTCCATGAATGCTGCAATGGAGAGCCAGGCCTTTGCAACTGCTACCTAGTTGAAATTATCCATTGCCTCCACATAAAACCCCTGCTTTGGCCTAAAATACCTAGATTATATGTTTACATTGTTTGAGTTTGTGAGATAATCACAAATCCCCTCCTTCAGTTTTTGTTCTGTGTATTTAAACTCAGTTAACATGTACCTGGAATATCTCATGCAATTATTTTTCATGATTCATAAAATTTCAGGTACATTTGCAGAGTTTTGCTTTGGTGCACTCATCAACTTCCTGACTGTGCAGTACCAAGAGTCAAAATTTGTTTCCTCACTTAATACTTTTCGGATTGAATTGGTAGAAAAAATTACAACTGACTTGTTGCTTAGCACTATTCTGGAGTTATTTAGTCGTAACAGAAATGTATTGAATTGAAATCTCATTATGTCGATGCTATTCCAATTCATGGCAAGACTAAGAGTTCATGTACTATTGTGGAGATAGTCTGAATAGGGAGTCAGTTTTAGTTTTTGCTTATGCCCTACTACCAACTGTGCCTCTAGGTAACTCTCTCTCTCTCGGCATAATTTTTCTTCTCTCTAAATAGAGGGGGATGTATTCAATAATTTCTCTGGTTCTCTTTAGTTCAAACTGGCTTTAGGTATTGTTAATTGTGAGGGTGATCAAGCTGGTAGAGTGAGATACTCCAGGGCTCCATCCCGCCTAGGTTTAAGCAACAAACAAGAACTGGCAGAACAATCTTTTTCAAAGCTCTGGAAAGTAGTTATAGGGTTGCAGTAACAGGATAAGCACCTAATAAAGAAAAAGGTAACTTAAAAATCATAGGATTTCAAGCCCTCATGGGCTTGGCGCAGAGCCAGCTCACACTTCCAGTGCAGGTACCTGGCTCCAGCTCTGGAAGGACCAGAGTAACCTCTGTACATGTATTAGGGTATGTGTTTGTCTGTGCCAGTCTGTCTGGTGGCAGCTTAAAGGACTGAAACAGAACATACATTGCAAGCTCACCATCTCAGAACTTGCCCTACACATAAAGGTGACTCACAGGCAGCTCCTATAGACCACTGTAGGAGAACAAATTGCTGTTGCCTCGGGCAAAGTATTGCTGGATGAGAGATATAACGGTGTAGCACCCAGGATCACGAAGAAACACTGGGAAAGTTCATGTTGTATATATGTTTCACACACAGACAAAAACATACACAAAGAGTGACTAAAAAGACAATGGCAATTAAGTTCAATACATGATCCTGGACTGGATCTGATAATGGAGGAGAAAAGGCCCAAAGGACATTATTGGGACATATGAAAAATTGGAATATAGGCTGTAAGCTTTATAGCAATGTTAAATTTCTTGAACTTGGGGAGCAGATATAGTTCAAGTGGTTGAGTACCTGCTTCCCATGTATGAGGTCCTGGGTTCGATCCCTAGTACCTCCTAAAAACAAAACAAACAAATGAAAAAACCAGCTTTCATTGTGGAGTGGATGTAGCTCAGTGGTTGAGCACCTGCTTCCCATGTCCAAGGTCCTGGGTTCAATCCCCAATACTTCCTAAAAATAAAATTCTTGAACTTGATAACTGTACTTAAGTTGGTTACATAAGTGAATATCCTTGCTCTTTGGAAATGTATATGGAAGTATTAAATGTTCAAGGAGAATGATGTATACAACCTCCTCTCAAATGTTTAGAAAATAGATGGATGATGGATAGATAAATAGACAGAATGATAGAACAACTGTGGAAAAATGTTAAAAGTTGGTGGATATGGGTTTCTGAGTGGGTTGTATGTTGGAGTTCTCTGAATGAGTTTTATATTATTTTTTTGCAACTGTCTTGTAAGTTTAAATTTATTTCAAAATAAAAAGTTAATTTTAAAAAAGCCTAACTCAAGATATAAAATTTATTGAATTAAAGCAACCAGCTTTCTTTCCATTTGCTTTAGGATTTTATAGAATCTGTGAAATAATAAAGCTCATTGGCAGCTGTGCTCAGGATGTAATTTGGTTTGGCTTGGCCATGTCTGGACTCACTTGAAACAGGGTGGCATGTGCCAACATGGGAAAAGTGAATGTGCTGCTGTTGGTTGAGGTCTCAACTTAGCCTGTTATTTTTTGTAAGTTTATATCCATTATATTCAGAGGCTTCTCTATGGAAATTATGAGCCAAAATACTGTGAAGAAGTAATAGCACAGAAAGACAAAAATACACAGATTGTACACTGTACTTTATTCATAACTTGCAGGCTGAGCATCTTTCCAAATCATCTACCAGACACTTGTGACCATAAAATTCCAATTATCCTTTAGCTCACCAAGGGTCCAGTGTCTTTAAGAACATCTTAGGAAAAAAAATGAATCAACCGTATTTTTCATGTTTCCCAAATGAGTGGTTCAACATCACGGAAATGGGGTCAGAGTGGTAAACAGACAGCTGTTCTGTATTTCTCCTTCCATGCAGCTGAAGGTCAAAGACACCTTCTTTCTGCTTAACAGGTCCCTCCCCAAAGGGTTGTAAATAAGAGAGGTTTTTTGGAACAGGCTTTAGAGATGTTGAACATACATACCTTTGATTCTGTTTTCTCATTTCTTTGTGGTGCCTTTTTTTCACGACACGAAGCCATTGATTGAATGAAGTTAGAATAACTTTTGTCGTAGCTAACCAAAATAGATAGCAAAGGAACTGGTTGCTAAGCACAGCTCTGCTGGGTTCTGTGGCTGACAGCCTGCATTTACATGCAGGACTTTGCAGAAGCAAATCCTTAGGTATTGGCTTCTGGTTGTTTAAAACTGCTATTGCCTCTCAGGTAATAGTGAATCAGCAGAAAATTTTATATTAAGGAGGAATTTCTGCAATCATAAGCCTCCCCAACAGGCTATAAGCTGCTTGCGAGTATGACCTGTTCAAACATATATTCAACGCACATTATTGAATACCTACTATGCGTCAGGTATGTGGTAGGTTCTGGGGATATAATAATGAAGCCACAGTTCCTATTGTCATGGAACTCAAGCTGACTGGGGAGGGAGGGAGGGAGAGAGAGAGAGAGAGAGAGAGAGAGAGAGAGAGAGAGA
>JAKSZT010010581.1:4779975-4803000 GCA_026826555.1 Tolypeutes matacus | reverse complement strand
GAGAGAGAGAGAGAGAGAGAGAGAGAGAGAGAGAGAGAGAAGAGAGAAACAGACATTTTGGTACCACACTTCTTAGATTTTTAGTGTTCCCAGGCTTTCTTCTCTTCCTGCTCTGTAAAGATGGTAAAGAAGTAGGCTTTGCCCCATTGGTATCCTCCCTTTCCCTACTTTCTGAGAGGTGTTATTCATTGACAGTCTAGTTCTTTGGGGTTGGTGGTGCAGAACTGAGGAAAAAGGGAAGAGGCAGACAAAACAGGAGAAGTAGGAAGACTAGTTGAAAAAGACAAGGGGAACTCATGCTAGTGCAAAAGAACTTTTCCTAGAAGTGAGGAGGGGACAATGGTAGAGCCATTGGATGAGAATAAAATGGATGCAAATTGAAGGGAGATTTTAAGATGCATTGCCATGGATTTTATTGTTTATGGCTCAGGAAAAATTAATTTATTCACAAAAGTTATAGGTGCTTATTATTTAAAATTCAAAGATTTTGTATGAAATAAAAGATAAATAAGATGAAATAAAGAATAAAATAAAAAATAAAAGCTGCATGTCCTCCCCATCCTATTCCCTAAAGCTATAAGCCAATCCCACTGTTTCAGAAGTAACCATCATTAATACAAGTGAACCCCAAAAGCATATGTATATAGATAATAATATGTATGTCACAACATGTATATATTAAGACTATATTAAGTATTTTTGATGTTCTGCAATCTTTTAAACTTATAAGAGCTATTTTCCTCATTTTTTATTAGCCCCATATAATTTTATTTAATGGAGATACCCTAATTTATAAAGCTATTTCTCTGTTGATGGACAATACTTCAAAGAACATCGTTTTACATATATCTTTCCAGGTTTGTGGAAACTTTTTTATAGAATAGATTCTAAGAAGTGGGTTTGCTGTATTATAGAGAATGTGTGTTAAATTTCTTTTCATAGACTTTGCCAATTGCCCTAAAAATGTGTTGAATTAATCTACCAAAAGGTTTGAGAATGGATATTTTTCATATTCTTATTAGCTCCATCTTTAAAGTTAAGAACTGCAATGTCACTGGCAAATTTGTCTCAAAATCTTCAAATCCTTCAGTCTTTTTAAGATAGGCAAAATAGTCTTGCAAAGCCAGATTCACCGCATTATGGAAGAGCAGCTCGTCTGGGTATGCTTCAAGACATGCTGTGGAAATGGAAGTATTAAAGCTTTTGACTCTCAGAAATACCACTAAAGGCAGCTCTAAAGCTGCTTGGAGGCTTCTGAGTGGCACACAAGTAGAGTTTACTTTAGCTATCAGCATTTCTTAGGGCAAAATCTATCTACAGAGTTATCAACTTCATTTAATAGCATTCACTGAGGATTTGATGTCTTCCCATGGGAGACATTTAGCTAATAAGGTTATCCATGATGTATCTGTCAAATCAAAGGTAACGACCCAATTGATCTATAGGTCTAACAACAACGACAACAACAACAAAGTTCCATATACCCTATTCTGTAAAATATCTTGTATGATTAATTATCAAGAGCATACTTTAGCTCCGTACTGAGGACTTTTGAGTACATTACCTTATTTAACGTTTTAAACAACGATATGAGCTAGGTTTTTATATCCCTATTAAAGATAGAGAATCCAAGTGTCAAGGAGTTTTTTTTTAAATAAAATTTTATTGAAGTATATCATTTGTACATGAACATACATAAACAATTAATATATAATAAAAGTTGTGAACTTTACAAAACAATCATGTATGTCTTTGTACACAGCTCCCATACAACACTCCACCACCAACACCTTGCATTGTTGTGAAACATTTGTTACAAACTATGAAAGAGCATCGTCAAAATATTACTACTAACTATAGCCCATATCTTATATTTGGTGTGCTTTTCCCCCAACCCACCCGATTATTAACAATCTGTATTAGTATTATATATTTGTTATAGTTCATGAGAGAACATTCTCATATTTGTTCTGTTAACCACAGTCCATCTTCTACCACTCGATTCCCTTTGTTATACAGCCCTATATTTTGTACAATACATTCAAAGTGTACACTCAGTGGCTCTCATTTTCATCAGAGTTGTGCTGTCATCACCTCGGTCAATTTTAGAACATTTTCATTACTCCAAAAGGAAAAATCCCATTACCCCTTATACTTCCCCTATTTATGTCCCTTAGAATTGATATGTCTTCTTTGCCATTGCTGCAACAGTATTTCAATATTACTGTTAATTATCATTCATAAATTACATTAGTTGTAGTTTTCCTGTGTATCACCATATTCTTTTTTTTTTTTATTTTTTTTTATTTTACCGGGAGGTCCCGGGGATCGAACCCAGGTCCCTCCATATGGCAGGCGGACGCCCAGCCATTTGAGCCACATCCGCCCCCTCACCATATTCTTAACAATTTGTAAATGAAGAACATTCTTATTTTATACTATTAACCACAATCTTTATCCATCAGCGAAATCACTATGTTATACATTCCCTAGATTATACTCTAGCTTTCTTTCATTTGACATTTATGTCCACAGACAACCCTTTTCAGCCACAATCACATTTGCAAATCAGCAGTGTTATTTATATTCTCTATAATTGTTATCATCAACTCTATCCACATCCACACATTTACAATCAACCTTATTAAACATTCTACATACATTCAGCATCAGTTCCCATTCTCAACCCAAATTCTATCTCCTAGTAATCTATACTCTGGAGTTTTACCTCTGTGAGTTTACTCATTGCATCTAGAAGAAAGTGTGGGGAAACATCTTCACGATCTTGCTGTAAGCAACTCAAGGAGTTTAACTATCAGCCACATAGCTAAGATTGTGGCAGAGCCAGTATTTGAAACCGTACTCCTCTGACTCCAAATTTCACACTGTTAACCAACATGCCTTATTGTTAATGAAACAATGTGACATCAATGTCACTTTTAAATCTGTTTTGTGGATTCGGATTGCTTTTGTAAGAAGATCCCCCAATATTTTTCTGGCTTTCACTGATTTATCCCTTTTCTGATTTTGTTTTGTGGCTAAGACAAGAGCAGGCTAACTTGACTAACAAGAAATTTTGGTCCCTCATCTTGTAAAGAAATTGTATACTATAGTGGATAAAAACTATCCACTCCTGGGGTTCAAACCCTGGTTCTCCCTCTTATTAATTGTTAACCTTGGGCAAGTTGCTGAGACTCAGCTTTCTCATTTGTAAAGTGGACATAATAAAATTGCTTGCCTCAGATTATTTTGAGAATTTAAATGAGATAATGCATTAAAGCATTTAAAGGTTACCTGGCACATACTAAGTATAAATGAAGAGTTCTTCTTTTGTATTGCTCTCATTACTAAGCTGACACCTCTGTGGCCATTCCTCTCTACCATTTCTCATCTTGTTTCACCAGCAGCATCTCCCATTGGTGCTCTATCTGGCTCCTTGACAACTTAGTTCATCCACTTCTTAGTCATTCGATTATCTGTATCCTTACTTGAATATTTCTCTCAGATGGAAGACACCCTATGTCCCTGCTTTGGTTCCTGACCCAGATTGCTTATCCTACTCTTTTATCTCAAGTTAACTAATGATTTTGGTTTACTATCTAACCAAGTCCTAGCTAGCCCAAGTTATCTGTTGTCTCCACCTGTCTTGAATCAGTACCTTTTGTAAACATGCCTGATTTCTCCAATTTATCCTTTAATTACTTGGTCCCCAGTTTTAGCAAACCTATACTCTATCAATTAAAAATTTGGTTCTCATGCACTGTTTCTGTTTCTTCTTACCTGTTGAAGTCATTGAACATTTATTCAACAGACATTTCAGAGAATCAACTGTGTGCCAAGTACAGGACTAGGTGCTAGGGCTACAGTGGAACAAAACAGATATACAGACAGCTGGCAGCCTAGTGATAGACGTTATCAGACCATCACTCAAATTTAAATGTGCATTTGTGATAAGTGATGAAGGTAAGTCACATGGTGTCACAAGAGTCTCCTCTAGGGGTGTTTGGTCTTGACAGGGAGGTCAGGAAAGGCTTTAAGGGGATGATGTCTGAGATGAGGTTCAGAGCATAGGAGGAAGTTAAAGAGGCAAAGGGGAGGGAAGAGTGCTGTAGGCTGAGGGAAGGGCATTTATTTGCATAGGTCCTGTGCTGAAAAGGAGCATGGCAAGGGTTAGCTACTGAAAGAAGGCCAACGAGGCTCAAGCATAGAGAGCAAAGAATACCTGGTGCAAAATGAGAGTGAGGTTGGGAGAGACCATGCTGGCTATGTTAAGGATTTGGGTTTTTTTTTTTTTTATTGTGGGTAAAAATCAAAATTTTCACAATACATACCAACATTTGCAAAATGATATATAAATGTATATGCATATATGTGCATTTGCTTACAAAAATGTTATTTATGTATATATATAAATATATTTTAAGAGGTGCTTAGATACCCAAAATATTACACAGAACCCACTGGGATTCCCATGTTGCCCACCTCCCACACCTCCCACCACATCTCACACAAACATCTCCCACAAGTGTGGCCCACCACCCTCAATGGACTTACACATCCTGGGGCCTTGCCACCAACCATAGACCACAGTTCACACCGTAGACAACACTCTCTCCCACACAGTTCTGAGTGGTATGTGCTGTTTTAAAATAGGACGAGGATTTGGGTTTTTATACCAAGTGCAGTGGGAAGCCATTGAATGATGTCAAGCATGGAAGTGGAGCCGTGGGGATGTGAATAAATTTTCATCTTGCATAGGTCTGTCTGGCTGCAGAATGAAGAGTGGATTTTGGTAGACCACTTAGAAGGTTTTTGAGGTAGATGTTGTTAGCTTGGACTAGGATAGCGGTTTTAGAGAGAAAGAAATGAAAAATATTGAGAGACATTTGAAGATGAAATTAGCGATCTTTGGTATATTGGATGTGATAGATGAGAGAGGGGGATGATTTCAAGGTTCCTGGCTAGTACAACTGGCTGGAAAGTGATTTCTGTTCCTGGGATGGGGAAGAATGGAATTGAATGCTCTATATTTATTCAACTATAACATATTTGTTTCAGATAAGGCTCTTGTAATTTTTGAGAGCAGAAAAACATTCAAACTTATTTAAGTAAAAGCTTTTATATAAGGATATAGGAAATCTCATAGAAGTGGTGGCAGTAGGGCCTTGGGGAAGCTAGAAAGTTATCAGGAACTAAGACCTCTCTCTCTCTGCTTCTCTCTGGGAGTCTCCTCCACCTTTATCTGGACTGGATATTCTGCTTGATTAAAATCTAATCCTAACTGATCAGCACCAGTATTCACCATTAACTGCCTGCAGTTTGTGTGTCCTAGTTCAAATTATGGGTATAGACCGAGAGAGGCACAACAGAAAGAATTGTTGGTCAGGTGTTCAGTGTCCTTCCCCGAGCAGACCAGCTGGGGGTTGGGGGTGGGCTGCTGATAGTTAGCACTACACCAATTCTAGGGGCAGTGAGTAGGGAAGACAATGGCACATAGTCTAATATAACTCCTTCAGGGCAGGAAAAATGTTCTGTTCTTTGATATCGTTCAGTCAGCAGCAAATATTGGCATCTAGCAGATGCTCAATAAATACCATCCTTGTTGAATAATTGGAGCTGTTTCAATATTTTTCAAACTCTTAGATGCAAAAGAATCCTCTGGGGTGTTTGTTAAAATTCATAGTTTAAGGCCCACTTGTAGAGAAACCAATTAGTAGGTCTGAAGTGGGACCAAGAAATATACATTTCTAAATAAAGGACCCAACAAAAATTTGATGCATGTTTTCATGGACCGCAGTTTGAAAGACACTGCTCTAATGTGTCACTAAAACATGTCTAGAAATCTCTATTGTGAACTCTGGTCACCAAGCCCCTTTTGGATTTTGTACCTCAATTTCTCCCTTTCCGTAATGGGCCATATGTCTTTCTTATATTCAAAGGTGGATTTTAAGGTTAATAAGATTTGGAAATAAGCTTTGATCTCTCTTTCCTAGCACCATAAATATGAAAGATGGTACTAATATATACTTTGATAGCTTCTATATTGCTTGAATTACATCAAATTCTTCTTAGCATTCACTATTTCCTAAGGATGACCCAAGACTGAATAAGACCTCATTAGTGCTTTATTGTCTGCTTTCAGCGACTGAAAATGTAACTCTTAATTCACTGCTACTTGTCCTGAGTAAAGTTCTTACATGAGGATACATGAATAGAGGATAGTTCTTGGAAAGTCAAAACAAAATGCTGTCTGTAACTGCCTGGCTTTTCAGAAACAAGCATTTCTGATGATAAAAGAGCCATTTTGAGAAGTGCTGGCTAACAAGACAGCCCTATTACACACATTATTTAGTTACAACAGAGTCTGGCCCTAAGGGCAGGGGAATTTCAGTGTGAAGAGAGCCTGGGAGGGTTGCCAACCAGCTCCTTGCAAGAGGAGTCCTTCAACCTAATTCTAGGTCCTTGCTCTTCTCCCTGCTGCTGCCTGGCTTCTGCTTTTATCACCTTCCTGAAGCTTCTCTCCCTGGGGTTAAGAATGAATCCTGTTGCCAAGTAAAGGAGTGTCCTTCGATTGGTTACACACACACACACACACACACACAAGATCTCTCTGTACCCTTTATCCTGAAAGGCTACTCCTTGACACTCTTGTTTTGAGATCTCTATTCTCTTTTGTTTCACCTGCTACCACTCTGATGATGACTTCTAAGTCTCCTTGGCTGTCCCTTCTTCCTTTTTGCTCTGATGCCTGTCAGGACTCTTGCTTCGTTCTTGGTCTGGCCTGTCATCTCCATTTCTGTAGTTGTAATATATTTGCAGTTGACTCTTATATGTCTAACTCCAGCCTGGAATTCTCTCTTGAACTCCAGACCCGTATTTCCGACAGTTTCTAAGATTTTTTTCCTTTGTTGTAGCAGATGTACAGCTTACATTTAGTAGATCTAAAATTTGAACTTATTGTCTCCCCCAAACCTATTCCTCTTTTTATGATCTCTATTTTGATTAAAGGTACCAGCAGCCACCAGAAACTGCCTTCATTCTTGACCTATCATGTTCCATGGTCCCTTATTCTCCATCTTCACAAGTACTGTGCTGGTTCAGGATCTCATGCCTTTATCATCTATTGCAAGGACAATTGCAGTATCCTAGGTGCTTGGCCTTCAATCTCTCTTCACTTAAATCCAGGAGTCACATTGTTGTCACAATTTTTCTTCTAAAATATCAACCTATTCAAAAGTTAAGTAACTTTTCCAAGGTCACATAGCCAGCAAATGATGGAGGACCAGGAAGGAGCCACTCTCCTTGTGTGCTCTGCTACTTTGTCTATACCAGGGTTCCTTCAGGGGATCTGTGAGCTTGAATTGAAATTCAAAAAATCATTATTCTTGTGGGGACGTGATGGTGCAGGTGTGATATATTTATTAAATAAGATACAGTATAGTGTGGATTAGTATGATTTTTAAAATTCATTTTGTTTGTTTTCTCCCCGAGTTGGCTCCCTTGTCTGCTTGTTGTTTGCTCATTTTTTTTTTGCTTGTTGTTTCCTTGTTTGTTTGTTTTTTGCCCATTGTCTGCTCATTTTCTGCTCATTGTCTGTTTGTTTTCTTTAGGAGAAACCGGGACCTGAACCCAGGACCTCCCATGTGGGAGGTGGGTGCTCAACTGCTTGAAACACATCTGTTCTCTGATTTTCATTTTGATGTAGCGTGTTCTGAGTGCAGTGGATAACTGCCTGCAAAAGGTTGGTAAGGATGGTGGAGATAGTTTTGTGACACCATGGGAGAACTCAAATTTCTATATGTTGCCGAAAATGACCATTTGAACAGATGTTGAACTGTGTTAGGTTATCAGGTATTGAAATTATGGGAATGTTGTAAAAGGTAATTTTGAATAATCCTAAAATTTAATTTAAAGACATGCCAATGTTGAGTGTCATAAAACTATCTGCTGCTACATTTGAGAAGGGGTCCATGGTTTTTACTTGACTGGCTGGCAAAGTGGTCCATAGAACAAAAAGGGTTAAGAACCCCTGGTCCATACTGAACCCATACTGAATATATGAATATGCCTTTGTTCACACTGCTTTCTCACCCTGCATTGTCCAACTTCTTAGTCCAAGATCCCATTCATATTACCAGGCCCTGTTTGAAATCACTTTGTCTATGAAGCTTACCTGACTACTGCATCATAGTGGAATTAAAAGCACCTTCTTTTGAGTTCCCCTAACATCTCACATATACTTTAATTATGTCACTTTGTATAATATGAGCTTTTTGTTGTGGCTGTCTCTGCTAAATTCAGTTGAATTCCTTGGTGGGCCTCTGTCTTAGGCCCTTTTAGGTCCCCGATGCCTAGTACATAGTAAGTCCTCAGAATGTAAAGGGAGGAGTATTTTTATAATCCTATAAAATTATTATTGACTAATCTAAACATTCATTCTAATTAAAATGATTTTTGATGTTAGCACATAAACATTTAGGTGTCTCAGTTGGATGCTTAAAGTATAATAATACCTGCCTGTGAGCAGGAATTTTCAAGAACATTAATTGAGACAACCTAGAAAGTAGTTATTTTTGCTCAAAGCACCTGAGGTATGGCATAATTGATTGTATTGATAAGGCATCTCTTAGTTGTAAACAACCAAAAACCCAACTTAAACAATCAAGGGTATTTATTGTCTTATATTGTAGAAAAGATCAGTAGCAGGGTGAGGCTCAATCTGGTGAGAATAATATGCAGTTTCTTCCTTTCTTTCTTTGGCTCTAATTCCCTTGGTGTTACTTCCATTTACAACATCTCCTCTTGCCAAAAACAGTGGCCCTAAGGCTACCTGCTTGCTCATTCACATTGACAGGGAGAAGTGTGTCTTTTCCCCAGGAGTCAACAGTCTGTTTGAATAAATTTAGGTCAAACCCATCCCTATTAGTCACTTGTAGTTCCGAGATGTGATTACACTGCATGGACAGTCCTGTGCCACTCCTCATTCTCTAAGTCTGGAGTGGCATCAGCTTTTCCCAAACAAATAGGGTATAGGGAAAATGGGTGGACACTTTATCAAAAGCCTGGGAACTTATACCAAGCAGAAGGCAAATGGATTCTGGCCATTTACCAGTAAATGACTACTATGATAATGGCTAGAAAGGACTGGGAAAATAAGTGATCTGGAGACGGTTGCCATGCCTTCCAAGAAGAAATGGCAACCCTATCCTGTTTGTGAGAAGGAGCAGGGCATTACCATGTGACATCCCACTTTTCTAAGTCAATCTGATATTCAAAAAGGTGGGGTGCTGGAGATAGTCTGCTCTTTGCCTTCGAAGGCTGACCTGAATGGTCTGTATCAATGAGCTCTCTGGCTTTGTGATGTGTTTGGCCAATGGGGAGACCAGAAGGCGGGAGGAGCATGAGGTCGGGCTATTTATCCCTCTAGCTCCCTCCCTGCTGGGCCATAGGCTGGCTGGGTCCTGCTCCTGTCAGGCAGCCCTTTCCATACGCCTACTCTCTCTAGATCCTAAACTCTCTGTTTGCCTTCTCAGGTCTTCATGTTGTTGCTATTCTTGGGGTTCTGCATTGTTGATTTCTATAAACTCTGCCTATGCTTTTGCAAAGATTCCTCTTGTTAAAGTTGCCTCAAGTTACCCAGTTTGGATGGTGCCATCTGTTTTCTGCCAGGCCCCTGACTGATAAAGTGGGCAATCATCCCTCTCCTAGCATATTTTCAATCACTGCAATAACAATTTTCCAAAATAGGATGATCATGATATTGGTCAAAGGTAATTTTTTTTTAATTGGAAGAAAGTAAAACTTGGCAAGACAATTTTAATCATTTGTGATTCAGTTGCCAAGTCAAAGGATTCTCCACTGGAGAACAAAAGCATCATCTGGAAGGAGGATAGAGTTTTTATAATAGTTGTTAAGGAGTTGCCTCCTTTTAGTTTTCGTGTTCATTTGCAAATTTGACAAGATTTCTGTTGACCCATTTAACTACAAATAATAAATACAACTGCAAATTTTAGTTTAATATCTTTGAATTTTACAATGGCTTTAGAAGATACAATTATTGTCAATTGTATTACTACAGTTTTTAACTACTACAGGAAGACTATTTTTGGTCATTTCTGTTGCATAGTCATGACAATAACCCAAATTACTGATATCTTTTATATCTGTGCAACTTAGCATAAATGGCAACCCTAAGAACAGACTATCTAAAAACATGTGGATATTATTTTAAGAAAAAAAATAGTAAACGTTTTTTCCTTTTATGCTTGGACTTAAGTCTTTGATAATTATACTAGGATTGATGACACCAATGATTAAGAATCATTAACTTGGCCCATTTCATTCAGTGCTGACTGGATTCAATTTTGTCCCCTTGATTTGCTTGTTTCTTATTTGGATATATTTCCGATGACATTAAGGTTGGAAAGAATGACTGAGATAATTACTGAAAGCACTTTCCTTGGAATGGGGAAGCTTAAATTTTTGAGTGCTTAAAAACAACTTGTGAAATTTGTTGAAATATAAGATTCTTGGGTCTCATTTCTGAGATTCTGATATGTTAGGTCCCAGTAAACCTTAAACTTCATCTTTTTCCATTCTCTTCACTGTGATGTGCTTGCCAGAAAGGCTCTCCTATTGTTCCTCAAACATGCCAAGTTGTCTCTGCACCAGGGTCTTAAACTGAAATTCGTGAGTCCACACTATTTCCAGTTCCAATTTGCACCACAGGGTTCATTCTACTTGCCTCTTCCTTTCCATATTGGTACCTGCCTTCTCTAACAGGGAGGCATTTGGATCCCACTATTCTTGATATATAGTCTTATCTGCTTAATTCCCTAGTGCATAGCCCAAATTCTGATCCTTTTGGTCTGCTGCCCCATTTGGAGTCCTTCCCTGGGCAGGCCCCAACCCCCTGCTGGACTGCCTTCCCAATCCTCTTCGATGCCCTCTTTGGGACAGGACATTTTTTTGCTGAATTGAAAGGAATGAAGCAAAAAAGGAAAAAGTAAACTTAATTTTTAAAAATGAGGTTATAAAAATTACCTACTTTCAGTATAGTTTTTAGGATTAAGCAATGTAAGCTCTAAAGCAATGTTTAATGGTTATTTTTCTCTAATATCGAATACAATATTCACTGAATGAATAAATAGCCTGATATTAATGGCATTGATAACTCTGAATTTAGTAGAGTAGAAAACAGTAAGCTGATCTCTAGCCTGAATACTCTACCAATTCACTAGAAATTGAGCAATTACATAAGTTCATTTATTTATTTATTTATTCATTGAGATACAAAAGCACTTTTTTTTTTTTTTTTTTTTTTTTTAAAGGAGATACTAGGGATTGAACCCAGAGCCTTGTACCTATGAAGCAGGTGCTCAACCACTGAGCTACATCCTCTCTGCAATATAAACACCTTTTATGTTCCAGAAACTATCCTAAGTGGTAGGGATACAAGAATTAACAAAATAGACCTAGTCCCTGCTGTCATAATGCTTGTGCTGTAGCTGAGAAGACAATCATAACAAGCAATAGCAATAAAGTAGAGCAAGTGCTTCGTTAGGGGATGGAGAGAGAGTTCTGAATACACACTATAAATGCACCAAACTGCATCTGAAGGGGTTTTGGAGTGGGTGGTCAGAAAAGGTTTTCTGGGAAAAGTGACAAGCTGCATCCTCATGATGAGTAAGTGTTAGCAAGGTGAAGAGGAGGAAAAGTTTTTCAAGACAGAAGGAACACAATATGGGACAGAGAGAGAGAGCATGTGGTATTTGAGAAATCAAATGAAGTTTGATGTGGCAGGTGCAAAGACAGAGCATGGGGGGCATGGAAGAGATGTATTTGGAGAGGTGGCCTGAATCCAGGTGATCCCGGGCCTTGTGAGCTGGTTAGAGGCCTCAGGCACTATTTAAAGTGTGATGGGAAATCACTAATGGATGGAACACAGGAGGGAGGTGGTTAGCTATTTAGAAGCATTGCTCTGGCTTCCTGAAGGAGGAAGGACAACAAGTTGGGGCAGGAGGGGGCCTAGAGGCAGAGCAAGTGCACCACTGCTCCCACAACCACCAGAGGCAGAGGATGCAGGGCTGGCCTAGGCAGAGACCATAGGGATCGGGGGGAAGTGCACATCCAAGGATCGCTCAGGAGGTGGTCTCAAAAGAAATGATGCCTCTAAAAGAGAAGACATGGGAAAATAAGCAGCTTGGGGTTGAGGGATTGTGAAGGGATGATGAGCTATTTTCCCCAGTTGTAAAATGAGAGGGTTAGCCCCTCAGCAATTAAATTCTATGATTTTCTTGTTTTGTTTTCATGTGGCCAAAGACAGATTTTAGAGCAGTCAAGGGATTCTCTAAATATGTCCCTTTTCTTCCTGCTATTTAAGGCATTTAACCTATCTAGCCTTAGTTACCAATTAAACTCAGGAAACAGGAAAACGTTTGTATTCCTTGGTATTTAAATCTAAACAAAAGAAAGGGAGAGGGGAGCTGGCATAAGCTGGTAAATAAGTCAGCCTTCATAAGCATGAAATAACAAAATTTATCACTGCATGTTTTATGACTTGGGTGATTTTAGATCTTCTGTGGTCAGGCTGATTTTATTGTCCTATAATTCTCAATTCTGTGATTTGCATTTTCTCTAAGCTTGAGCAACTCTCAGGATTGCTTATGGCTTTACGGTAGCTTCAGGGGAGTCGTTATACACAGATGGCTTTTACGAAGGGAGTCAATTTGGTAGGCATTTTCCTTGCTTACTATACCTTCTCTCTGCACTGATTGTTGTAAGAATGAAGATTCTTGCATGTCAAGTGGAGAAAATGTTTCCAGAGCTTCAGAAATGGAAGGAACGTTGTATTTGGCAGATGATATAACTACACTCTGATGAAAAGGCTGCCTGGTTCCTTTAATTTATTCAGATAAACTTTTATAAGCGATGATAAAATCAAAGCAACATGATGCACCAAAGAGAAAAGACTAAGCAGATTTTGCAGCAGTGAGTAGATATTGATTTGAGCATATAATTACATCCACCTTGTTATATGGTTTCATTTTCATGTCTTGCAACCTTGCATATAAGCACAAAAATATTCTCAGGCACACACTGTATCCATTTTTTAAAAGTTCATTCAACTATCCTTCCATGAGAACACAGGTAGAAAAAGAAATAAATACTTTTAAAAGAAGTTGAAACCAATATTATTTCTTTTTCTTGCATTAACTTTTTAAAAAGCACTTTTCGTTGAGATATATTCACATACCATACAATCCATTCAAAGTGTACAATGACTTTTAGTATAATCACAGTTTTGTGCATTTATCATCACAAAAAAAATTTAGAACAATTTCATTACTCTAAAAAGAAAAACTCCACACTCATTAGCATTCACTTTTCAATCTCTCTATCCTTCCCCAGCCCTACATAACCACTAATCTAATGCCATCTTTATAAATTGATTTATATTTTATATAAATGGAATCATACAATATATAATAATTTGTATCTAGTTTCTATCACTTAGCGTAATATGTTAACAGACTATTAATTATTATTATTAACAGACTATTGCTGTTTCAAAGAAAAACAGTCTTATATATGCAACATTACCCATATTCATATTTCATATGAGGTTTTACTATGCTGTACAGTCCCATGTTACAATTTTTAGCTTTCCTTCTATTAATGTACATGACCTTAGACTTTCTTTTTCAACCACTGTCATACCCATATAATAGCACTGTTAGTTACAAAAACTATGGTATGTTTTCAACTTTTCTATTCCTTTCCAAAGATTAACAAACAACATTTTTTAATTTTTATTTTTAACGAAGCTTTAGATTATATAAAAGTTACATTGAAAATATAGGGGATTCCCATTTCTCTCATCCTCTCCCTCTTTCACACTTTTCCCCATTAACAACATATTTCATTAGAGGTGGTACATTTGTTACAATTGATGAACTCATATTGAAGCATTGCTATTAACCATGGTCTATAGTTTACATTATGGTTTACAGTTGGCACTGCACAATTTTACAGATTTTGACAAAATGTTTAATGGCCTGTATCTGTCATTGCAATATCATGCAGAACAATTCCAATGTCCCCAAAATGTCCCCCATTATACCTTTTCTTCTCTCTCTTTCCCCTCAGAGCCTCTGGTGACCACTGTCTTTATATCAATGTTACAAGTTCTTCCATTACTAGAATAATAATAAGTCTACTTTGGCCAATAGTTGCATTCCCCCGTTATGTTTGTTAATCTTGAGGATTTTGTGATAGTGATGCACATTCTGCTTCTGATTGAGAGGGGGCTTAGATCCCATGGGGCAGATGGATGGAACTGTCTTGTTTGCATTTGTGGATAGTCTTTGTTTTTTGGGATGGGCGTTGTCCATCATCATCCTTTTGTTAGATGTCCTAGGTGAATTCGATGAACTGGGGAGTAGGTGTTGGCTGCAACTCTGCTGAGATTCAGGGCTCAACTGGCATATTAACAGACTGAAGATTTACGTCTCTGGGACATATATTTTATGGGTATAGTGCTAATTATAGGTTCACATAAAAGGGGGAAAAGAACCACATGTAGGAAGATTATAAATGAATCTAACTCTGTTCCATTGGGGAGATAGGTTATCATATAAATTCCAAGGTAAGGCCCATCAACAGCGTGCCAATTTCCTGGGGTTGTCTGCCCTGCTTATAGTGTATAGATGTCTCTAGAGTCATCAGGAGCAATCCTACTTGAGGCGCTGTTTACTGTGGCAGTCCGTGAGCTCCTCCTGAGACATGGATAAGCATGGCCTCTGGAATAACCTCCCGCTTCACGTTGAAATCTCTTAGCCATAAAAACTCATTTGCATTTAATATTTCCCTTTTTTGCTCAAGGTCTTTTTTCAAATGCATCACTACTTAGAGCAACAAACAACCTTTTACCAATTCTGCACAGATTAAATCCTCACCTTTCCATTCTCTACCCTCATTCTGTTTTCTCTTGACCTATATTCTAGTTCTTAACTCCATGATTTTACACAATATATTTAGTTCATAGTAGCACAATCATATACTATTTGCCCTTTTGTGTCTGGCTTGCTTCACTCAACATAATGTCCTCCAGGTTCATCTGTGTTGTCATATGCTTTACAACCTCATTTCTTCATACCGCTGCATAATATTCCATCATGTGTATATACCAGTTTGTTTATCTATTCATTGGTTGATTGCCACCTGGGTTGTTTCCATCTTTTGGCAATTGTGAATAACGCCACTATGAACATTGGTATGCAGATGTCTGTTTGTGTCACTGTTCTCAGTTCTTTTGGGTATATACCCAATAGTGGTATTGCCAGGTCATGTGGCAAATACATGTTCAACTTCTTTAGGAATTGCCAAACAGTCCTCCACTGTGGCTGTATCATTCCAAATTCTCACCAGAAATGAATAAGTGTTCCTATCTCTCCACATCCTCTCTAATGGTTGTAGTTTCCTGACTTGTTAATAGTGACCATTATAATAGGTGTGAAATATCTCATTGTAGCTTTGATTTGCATTATCCTAAACACTAGTGATGTTGAACATTTTTTTGTGTGCTATTTTTTTGTCATCTGTATTTCTTCTTTGGACAAATATCTATTCAAGTCTTTTGCCAAGTTTTTAATCGGGTCATTTGTCTTTTTATTATTATGTTGTAATATCTCTTTGTATATTATGGATATTAAACCCTTAGCAGATATGTGATTTCCAAATATTTTCTCCTATTTAGTCGGCTGCCTTTTCACCCTTTGACAAAGTCCTTTGAAGTGCAAAAGTGTTTAATTTTGAGGAGGTCTGATCTATCTATTTTTTTCTTTTGTTGCTTGTGCTTTGGGTGTATGATCCAAGAAACCACCACCTACCACAAGGGCTAGAAGTAGTTTCTCTAAATTTTCTTCTAGTAATTTTAAGGTTCTGGCTTTTATGTTTAGGTCTTTGATCTATTTTGAGTTGATTCTTGTATAAAGGGTGAGATAGGGGTCCTCTTTCATTCTTTTGGTTATAGATATCCAGTTGTCCCAGCACCATTTGAAGAGATTAGTTTGTACTGGTAATGTGGACAAGGTAGGTTTGTCAAAAACCAGTTGGCCATAGAGGTGAGGGTTTATTTCTGGACTCTCAATTCTATTCTGTTGATCAATGTGTCTACCTTTATGCCAATACCATGGCATAAAGTTTTGTAATATGTTTCAAGGTCAGGCAGTGAAAGTCCTCCCATATTGCTCTTCTTTTTTAGGGTGCTTTTGGCTATTTGAGTGCAATTTCCCTTCCAAATAAATTTGGTAATTGCCTTTTCTATTTCTGTTGGAATTTTGATTGGTATTGCATTGAATCTATCAATCAGTTTGGGTAGGATTGACATCTTCATGATATTTAGTCTTCAAATCTATGAACATAGAATATCTTTCTATTTGTTTATGTCTTCTTTGATTTCTTTAGCATTGTTTTGTAGTTTCTGAATATAGGTCCCTCTTCTTTGGTTAAATTGATTCTTAGGTATTTGAGTCTTTTTGTTGCTATGGTAAATGGAATTTTTCCCCTGATTTCCTCCTCAGATGGTTTAATATTAATGTACATGAATATTACTGATTTTTGCGTGCTGATCTTGTATACTGCCACTTTGCTGAACTCATTTATTTGATGTAGACATTTCAGACTTTTCAAAATATAGGATTATGTCATCCACAAATAGTGATAGTTTTACTTCCTCTTTTCCTACTTAGATGCCTTTTATTTTTTCTTCTCTAACTGCTCTATCTAGAACTTCTAGTACAATACTGAATAGCAGTGGTGACAGTGGGCATCCTTGTCTTGTTCCTGATCTTAGAGGGAAGGCTTTCAACCTTTCCCCATTGAATAAGATGTTGATAAATTACCCCCTTTCATTTCTGATTTTATTTATTTGCATCTTCTTTGTTTTTTTCTTTAATTGGTCTAGCTAAGGTTTTGTCAATTTTATTGATCTTCTCAAAGAACCAGTTTTTGGTTTTGTTGATTTTCTCTATTTTTTTTTTTTGTTTGTTTGTTTGTTCTCAATTTCATTTATTTCTGCCCTAATCTTCATTATGTCTTTCCTTCTGCTTGCTTTGGGACTGGTTTGCTGTTCTTTTTGTAGATTCTCCAGTTGTTCAGTTAGATTTTTTATTTCAGCTCTTTCTTGTTATTTAATACAGGCATTTAGGGCTATAAATTTCCTCTCAGCACTGCCTTCTCTGTATACCTTAAGTTTTGATAAGGTGTGTTATTGTTTTCATTTGTCTCAATATATTTACTAACTTCTCTTACAGTTTCTTCTTTGACCCACTGATTGTTTAGGAGTGTGTTTTTTAGCCCCCAAATATTTGTGAGTTTTCCCTTCTTCATTCCATTATGATCTGAGAAGGTGCTTTGTATAATTTCAATCTTTTTATATTTACTGAAACCTGCCTTGTGAGCCAACATGTGCTCTATCCTGGAGAAAGATCCATGAACACTTGAGAAAAATGTATAACCCACTGATTTAGGATACAATGTTCTGTATATGACTGTTCAATTTTGTATTCCTTGTTGATCTTCTTTTTAGTTGTTCTATCAAATGAAGTGAGTGGTGTGTTGAAGATGCCATCTATCATTGTAGAGATGTCTATTTCTCCCTTCAGTTTTGCCATAGTTTTTCTCAGGTATTTTGGGGCACCCTGGTTAGGTGCATAGGTATTTATGACTGCTATGTTTTCCTGGTGGAGTGTCCATTTTATTAATATAGAATGGTCTTCTGTATCTCTTAAACATTTTTGGATTTAAAGTCTGTTTCTGTCTGATAGTAATATAGCTACCCTTGCTCTTTTTCTGGTTACTATTTGCATGGAGTATCTTTTTCCAACCTTTCTCTTTTAGCCTGTTTGAATCCCTGGGTCTAAGGTGAGTCTCTTGTAAGCAGCATATGGATGGCTAATGTTTTCCATTCTGTCATCCTATATCTTTAGATTGGGGAGTGTAATCCATTCACATACAATGATATTCTATAAATGCATTATTTACTTTCACCATTTTATTTTTTGGTTTTCATATGTTATATGCATATATAAAAAACCTATAGCTAGCATTGTACCCATGGTGAAAGACTGAAAGCTTTCCTACTGAGATCAGGAACAAGACAAGGATGTCCACTGTCAGCACTGTTATTCAATATAGAAGTTCTAGCTAGAGCAATTAGGCTGATAAAACTTGGGAGCGAATGTGGCCTAAGTGGTTGAGTGCTTGCTTCCCACATGGGAGGTCCTGGGTTCAGTTCCTGGTGCCTCCTAAGAACAACAACAACAAAACAAACAACAAGCAAATAAGTGAAACAACAAACTTGGGGAACCAATGTGGCTCACTGGTTGAGTGCCAGCTTCCCACATATGAGGTCCCATGTTCAATCCCTGGCCCCAGAACCATAAATAAATAAATAGATAGATAGATAGATAGATAGATAGATAGATAGATAAAATAAAAGGGACACAAATAGGAAAGGAAGAAGTAAAACTTTCACTACTATTTATTGATGATATGATCCTCTTATCTATAAAAATCCTGAAAAATCCACAACAATGCTACTTTACTATATTGAGAAAGCTTCTTTTTATTCCTATCTTTTGGAGTTTTTTTTTTTTTAATCAAAAAAGGGTGCTGTATTTTGTCAAATGTCTTTTCTGCATCAATCGAAAGGATCATATGATTCTTTTTCTACAATATATTAATGTGTTTGTTACACTGATTAATTTTCTTGCATTGAACCACCCTTGCATACCTGGGATAAAACCCATTTGATTGTGGTGTATAATTCTTTTAATATGCTTTTGGATTCAGTTTGCAAGTATTTTTATGAGGACATTTGCATCTATATTCATTAGAGATATTGGTCTGTAGTTTTCTTTTTTTCATAGTGTCTTTATCTGGTTTTGGTATTAGGGTGATGTTGGCTTCATAGAATGAGTTTGGTAGTATTCTTTCCTGTTCAACTTTTTGGAAGAGCTTAAGCAAGATTGGTATTCGATTGTCTTTGATTGATTGGTAGAATTCACCTGTGAAGCTATCTGGTCCCGGGCTTTCCATCTTTGGGAGGTGTTTGATGACTGTTTCAATTCCTTTACTTGTGATTAGTTTGTTGAGGTCTTTTATTTCTTCTAGGGTCAGTGTAGGTGGTTTGTGTGTCTCTAGGAATTTGTCCATCTCATCTACATTGTCTAGTTTTTTGACATAGAGTTGTTCATAGTATCCTCTTATAATCTCTCTTATTTCTGTGGGGTCAGTGGTAATGTCTCCCCTCTCATTTCTGATGATATTTATTTGCATCTTCTCTCATTTTTACTTTGTCAGTCTAGCTAAGTGTTTTGGTTTTTTTTTGTTTTGTTTTTTGATATTGGTCTTCTGAAAGAACCAAATTTTGGTTTTATTGATTCTTTCTATTGCTTTTTTGTTTCTTGGTTTTATTTATTTCTGCTCCGATCTTTACTATTTCTTTCCTTCAGCTTGATTTAGTATTAGTTTGCTGTTATTTTTCTAGTTCCTCCAGGTGTGCAGTTAGATCTTCAAGTTTAGCTCTTTCTTTTTTTTTAAATGTAAGCATTGAGGGCTATAAATTTCCCTCTCAGCACTGCCTTTACAATGTCCCTTAGATTTTGATAAGTTGTGTTCTTATTTTCATTTGTCTCAAGATATTTACTGGATTCTCTTGCAATTTCTCTTTGACCCACTGATTATTTAAGAGTGTGTTGTTTAATCTCCATATATTTATGACTTTTCCCCTTTTCCATCCATTATTGATTTCCAGCTTCATTCCATTATGGTCAGAGAAAGTGTTTCATATAATTTCAATCTTTTTAATTTTATTGAGACCTGTTTCGTTACTCAACATATGGTCTATCCTGGCGAACTATTCATGAGCACTTGAAAAGAATGTATATCTTACTGTTTGGGGTTGTAATGCTCTATAAATGTCTGTTAGGTCTAATTCATTTATCATATTTTTCAAGCTCCCTGTTTCTTTATTGTCTGTCCAGATGTTCTATCCAATACTGAGAGTGGTGTTTTGAAGTCTGCAACTATTATTGTATAGGCATCTATTTCTCCCTTCAGTTTTGCCGGTGGGTTCCTCAAATGTCTTGGAGCACCCAGGTTAGTTGCATAAATATTTATTATAGTTATTTCTTCTTGGTGGATTGTCCTTTTTATTAATATATAATGACCTTCTTAATACCTTATAATAGTTTTGCATTTAAAATCTATTTTCCCAGTAGTAGATACTCCAGATACTTTTTAGTTACTGTTTGCATGGAATATCTTTTTCCAACCTTTCACTTTCAACCTGGTTGTGTCCTTACATCTGAAGTGAGTCTTCTGTAGACAGCATATAGATAGCTCATATATATATTTTTTATCCATTCTTTCAGTCTATGGCTTTTGATTAGGGAGTTCAAGCCATTAACATTCAATATTATTACTGTAAAGGCATTGCTTAGTTCGTCCATTTTGTCCTTTGGCTTTCCATTGTATTATCTTACCATTGTCTGTTTTTTACCCTTTAATTTACCCTTCCTAATAATATTCATTTCTACAGTCTTCTCCTAGCTCTCACCCTTGTTTTTTCCTTTCAGGCTGCAACACTCCCTTTAGTATCTCTTGTAATTCTGGTCTTTTGGTAACATACTATCTCAGTTTTTACTTGTCTTTGAAGACTTTAAACTCACCCTCATTTTGAAGGAGAGTTTGGATGGATAAAGAATTCTTGGCTGGCAGATTTTCTGTTTCAGTACCTTAAATACATCATACCACTTTCTTCTCACCGCCATGGTTTCTGATGAGAGGGAAGCACTTAATCTTATTAAGGTTCCCTTGTATGTGATGCTTTGCTTTTTTCTTGCTGATTTCAAAATCCTCTTTTTATCTCTGATATTTGTCATTCTGAATAGTAGGTATCTCAGAGTAAATCTATTCAGATTTATTTTGAGTACGTTTATTCAGATTTGGGGGTGCATTGTCCTTCTTGGATGTTGATACTTATGTCATACATGAGGTTTGGGAAATTTTTGGTCATCATTTCTTCAAATATTCTTTCTGCCTCTTTTTCATTCTCTTTTCCTCTGGGACACCGATAACATGTATGTTTGTGTATTTCTCATTGTCATTCAATTCTATGAGACCCTGTTCCATTTTTTCCATTCTTTTCTTTTTCTATTCTCCTGTCTTTTCTAGTTCAGATGTTCTGTCCTTGAAACTACTAATCCTGTCTTTGAGCAATTCCAATCTGCTCTTATGTGCTTCTAATGTATTTTTAATCTCATCAATTGTGTCTTTCATTCCTATAAGTTCTGTTAATTTTCTTTGCAGGCTTTCAAATTGTTCTTTATGCTTACCCAGTGTCTTTGAAATATCTTTTATCTCTTTAGTCAGATTTTCCTTCAATTCTTTTAATTGATTTAGGTAATTTGTGTGATTATCACTGATTGGTTGTTTTAAATCCTACATCTTGTCAGGATATTTGGTTTGTTCCTTTGGCTGGGACATCTCTTCCTGTTTCCTAATATGGCTTGTAAATTTTACTGATGTCTAGGTATCTGAATGTGTTGGTGAATTTACTCTGATGGTCAATTTCTCTTTCTTGCCTAGTGTTTATTTTTCACAACCCTTCTTTGATTTTTGCTTCAACTTATTGAGTCTTTAAAATTTTCTAGCTTAGATGATCAAAATTGGGCCAGGAACTCACTAATGGGGCATAGATTTTCTCCCAGGTATTGGGGTTAAAAAGAGACCTAAAAGCAGTTTTTCTCCTTGCTATTTCCTGGTCAGCCAGCAGATGGTGCTCATTGGTGAGTACTTCCTCTGAGGTGTTTCTTTCAACTTCTGCCTTCCAGTGTTTTGGGTCTGGCCAGAACTGAGATACAAAGTGGGGTCTGCTGGCCAAATTCGTTGAAGAGAAACCACTCTCCACCTTCTGATACACCCTCCATCTTCCCTTGTAACAGTTGACAGGGAGGAAGACATCTGTTCCCCTCTCAATCAAATGCTGTGAGCCAGGGATTTTATCTAGGCTTAATGTCTTACTGGTGGGGTGTGGGTGCCCTTCCCAGCTGCTGCAGGGGTTTAGTAACTCATGTTTATTGTTTTGGGTTCTTCGTCTTTCTGTCCCTCACCCTCCTGGGACTGTTGCGTAACACTGTCCTGGTCTGCTGACCCCCACAGCAGGTCCCTCAGATAACTTTTGGCACTTTCTCCATTGTTTTTTGTGAGAAAGTTGAGCCCTTCTGCCTATTCTGATGCCATCATCCCAGAACTCTTGACTTTTGAATCAAGTGAGTGCTTGTATTTGGATGTGCTTGCTTTGACATATGAACCTTATGAATTTGAGGTGTTGACACATTGTTTTACCCTCCCTCTTCTTTCTTCCCCTCTAGTGTATTTAAAGTGGTACTTTTCCAATGTCAAGTCATGTAAAAATCCTCTTATGAAAAAAATCACTCATCTGGAGAAGGGCTTTTTTTCGGGTATAGGAACTGAGCAAACATGGAGTAGCTTCTAGAATTTGGAAGCAGTTTTGTGGAGTTAAAAAATTCACATTGGAAAGGTTGGTTTCATACTTGATTCAGTAACTAATGTTGGCTTGTGGTGTTGGCCTTTCCTTCTCCGAACTGTTTTAACATCTGTAAAGTGGTCCAAGATCAGTGTTTTTAAACTCTCTCACCAAAATAGAGCAGAGGAATATATTCAAGTCCTCAAAGTAGTTTGGCCATTGTTGGGAGTAATGTACTACTGGGTGAAGTTTCTTTGAAGTATCATTTCTTACCTTGAAAATTCAGGAGAATTTTTTTTTTTTTGCTTTCTACTCCATCATATATGCATGCTTACTTTAGTGGAAAAGTAATGTTTAAAATTGAGTGCCACAAGGATAGACCTACTGACCAATGGAACTGGATTGAGAGTTCTGATATAGATTCTCGCATATACAGTCATCTGATATTTGACAAGGCCACGAAACCCACT